>PVIJ01000812.1:0-152303 GCA_004024925.1 Scalopus aquaticus
CCCCCCCCCCCCCACTGATTGTCTCTCTCCCACCCGGCCTCCCTATAGTCCTGTTATAAGTGAAACCATTCGGTATTTTTCTCTTTCTTTCTGGCTTATTTCACTGAGTATGCAGTGCACTGATGGGCCTGCTGACACCCAGTGAAATTGTTACAAACTGGAAATGCCTAGACAATTGGCCCTTGAGCAGCACAGGAGTTAAGAATTCAAACCCTGTGCTATTGAGAATACCCAAATAATGGAGGCCTTACTGATAACATAGTCAACTAACATATTTTGTATATGTAGTGTGTCTGTGTGTATTCTAACAATAAAGTAAAAAGTAAACTAACATCATTAATATAATGTAATGCCAAAAAGCCTTCTTCTGCTAACTTATTCTTCATTTAAGTTCAAGTTTTGAGACACTAAAGTTGCTAGCACAAAGCAGATGTGTAATGTACATCCAGTTGCAGGTATGTGCCAAGCACTGTAACAGAAGCACTGCATACATAACTTAGGGCACACTGACATTAATTGATGGGCTTCCCACTTCACCTTCCACCATAGACACTTGAATTTAACTTACATAAGAACAGAAACTTTGTCTTGTCACCCCTGTATCTCTAGCTGCTGTAATAGCACTCGTCACACAGTAAAGGCTCAGTAAATGTTTTTTGAATGAATGACTGTACTCCTTCACAGCAAATCCATACTGGAGGAATTGATAGGCTATTTTGTTATTATCTCACAAAAGTAAGTGATTTTATATGTTTAAGTCAGTAACAGTAGAGTCAATCTAATATACAGAACCCTTAAAATACATTAGGCAACAATGAAGTGAATTAATTACATTGGTGATCCTACTTAACCCTTTAAAAACTAAAAACAACGATTATATCTAAAGCATTATTATTGGTACTGTTTTAGTAAACCAAACATTTGTAGATCCCTACTGTGCCCAAAGTAAGTGGTGAACATCATGAGTTAAAAGGACATGGTCTTTCCTTCCAAGGTGCTTACAAGTTAACAAGGAAGGTGAGATGTTCTTTTTTGAGAGTGGCACAAGCAAAACGTTAACGCAGCAGAGAAAGGTGATGCAGATTATATTGTTTGGGATCCCCAACTCCTCACCTACTAGTTATTTGTTCTTAGGAATGATACTTTCCCTTAAGAGTGTCAGCAAAGCAACATTAAAATAAGGACAATAATAGCATATTTTTCATGGAGATTTTGTGGGAATTAAGTGAAGTAATTATATAACACTTTTAAAAAAATAAACAGCAAGAACTCACTGATTTCCAGTCATTAGTACAAACTGTTCCCACTAAAGGATTCCTTGATATAATAAACTGGTATAAAGTTTTTTTACATAAAGTTGAAAATACCTGTGCTGGTATTACCTCTGATAATCACAATCCTTTCTTATTTAAATAATCAGTTTATACGACAAAAAGTAACCTTCATCTGAACTTCATGATACATGTCTCAACAAGCAGGAACATTATTATTCATAAATTAACATAATTGAATAAAAAGTGATTATGTGGGAGTGAGCAACTTTCTCAACTAAATTATCATCCTATCTACCAAATTATGGGGAAAGCAGAACTTTTAGAAAAAAATAGTGAATTGCAATGAAACTGAGAATCTTTGTTAATCTGTAGAGGTTCTCTGACCCCCAAGAGTTTAGCTCACTAACCAGCAGAAATAACAATTGTGTAATACTATTTACCACTTACTTCCTTCAGGCACTACTCACCACTATCTGCCTTCCTCCACAAGGTAACCAGACTTTGGTTTATAAAACATTGTCTTTAACCATAAATGTCTGGGTCAGAGAGTCTTGGGAAGCAAAATACTAGCGGAAATACACTGGAATCGCATCAGAATTATTTAAAACTTGGATCATTTCTTAGTACTTGACTATTATTTTTCCCTGAAAGTTAGTCATGTAGGCTTTTATGTTCACAGCATCTGAATCATAAAATAAAATTGTTATTTCTAAGTCAAACATCATCACACAGATATGAAAAGCCATTAAAGAGACCTAGCTGCTATATCCTACATTTCAGTGTTTTCCACTAATAAATATTTGAAAAACAAAACCCAAAAAGTCCCCTAATTGTTCAAGTATATAATTAAAAGTCAACGTTAGAAATCATCTGAAAGAAGTCTGAAAGTGATACGATCGGCCAGGTTTGTATCCCATAGAGCACACACAAATGTTTCTTCCCATTTATCTTCATTAGGGTAAGGGTGGTAGAAAAAGTAAATATGTGTTACTATTGCTACAAATCTGGAACACCATTTTAAATCCAAATAATCAAAGTTGACTTGTGCCAGATGTTATTTGACAGAAATGATTATATCAAAAAGAAATTAAGCATCATGAGATTTTTATTGTAAATAAGATTCCCATATTCTTTCAAAAGAAAAGAGTAGGAAAAGCAAGTTTTTGGAATGTCTTTTAGTGGTAACATACTCTTGAATTAGTCAGGTCACAAAACGGCAGATGAATATGTAACTTAAAGTCTTCACAATGATATGCTATGGTTTTTAGAGACAATTTTCACTTGGTTATTTATTCAAATATGATAATGCCAATGACAACGTTTTGTTTCATCATTCAATTTTTTTTTTTAATGCATACAAGCTAGGGTGTAGGCCAGAGGTGTGTGTGTTGGGGAGGTGGTGAGAGGATTCACCAGAGACAGAGTGGGGAGCAGAACAGGCAGATCAACTAAAATACACTGCTGAGGGGAGCAGCGGGTGAGAGGTCTGCTGCGCCATGTGGGAAGCTCCCTGGCTGGGTATTGAACTCATGCTGCAGTGGCTTTGGATAGCTTCACAGTGCTGCTACTTATCCCATTATACCAGCAGGGAGGCCCCTTCATTATTCTATTTGAATCAGATATAAGCACACAACTGTAACATGTTGAATTTTTTTTTTTGGAGGGGGGCGCCGGGACCAACTATCACCAGCTGCCCAAGTACCAAAAAATTATGCTTCCGAAATCTCTTGATGTCGATTCCACACACAGAACAATCGAGCTGTCCTGCGTGTGCCACTCACGACAGAAGCCCTTTTTGTAACATGTTGAATTTTAAAGGAGCAAAGTCAGTCTAGTTTTATGAGTTGGACTTCTTATTCTGTATTTGAATCTATTTTTCCTGGAAAAGGAAAGTAGTTATAGCAGCACCTGGTATGGTGCCATGAACACAGTGGAGACTTAATAAATATTTATCATTGTTGAGGTTAGAAGGAACTCTGGTCTGCAAGAAAGCATAAACATTTGGTGTAACATCTGAATCTCAGACAACCTTTGAAAATGATTATTTTCAATGCAGACAGTCTAATCTACTACATGAAGGATAAAATGTTACTTATAAGTATGATGAAGATACATGGAAATCTAAAGAACTGTTCAGAAAAGCAGACTACAGGATGCTGAAAAATTCTTGCTCTTTTGTATTGTGATCTCACTGGTGTTGGCAGTAGATCCAGAAGGGAACTTAACTATTGAACCTTAGGGGAGAAGGAAGTAAGCCAAGACTGCTAGGGGCAGGTCCACCCTGATGGATATGACAATTGAACTTCCCCCAATTTCAGCTTCTAAGCAGACACACCAAACTTGAGCCCAGTTCACCATAATGTTGATAGTCATCTCAAATACGCGAGGTGGGAGCATGACACCAGAAAATGGTTTTGTGGGAAATGTTATTTTCCAAAGGATGAATGACAGTTTTATGTTTGGAATGAGAGGGGCTGTCAGGATTTTAAGAGGGCCTCAGCCAGTGGGCTGCAGAGGGGAGAATGCTGGGAGAGGACCCAGATCCCCCAGAGAGTAAGGGCTGGCAAGACTAGTCAACTTCCCGGGCCCAGACAATTTGGCTGGAATCCATTACCAGCAGAAGATGAAGTGCAAATGCAGAACAGAGGCAAGAGATTAGGTAGACAGTAGGGTTGGGGTCAGGACCAAGTAACTTAATATTGGTGGCCACATGGATGTTTACACAGACTCACTTAGCAGCAGGCTTAGGGCAGTAGATGAATTCCAGACACTGTTTATGGATAGAAATGGAACTCCTGACATACTGCCAAGCTTGAGAAACAACTTGATGGTGTTGTGTCTATAAACTGATATCACGTAGCATCTGCTTTTTGGGAATGACTATGCCAAAGCTAAAAGTTTTGAGGAATTAATTTTTTATTTTGGAATAAACATAAATAATGCCCAAAACTGTGCTAAAAATGACCATTCTTTTATATACTACAATGTCAGATTCACAGAAATCTTTGTCTTTCTGTTCATCGAAGTCTATCATGTGCACAGTGAGCATTTAATAGTATCTGTCAAGTTAAGAATGAATAAACAAAATACTAAGATCTGCATAAGCGACCTAAAAGCTTCTGTGTGTACTCTGAAGGAAACCCTTATCTCCTGTAGCCATAGGCTGAAATTGCTGGAAACTAAACACAGACCCTCATTTTGTGACTAGCCGAGTTGCAACACAACTTGAATTCCCTGCCTTGCAGGTTGTCTACTGTTAAAGGAAGGACGCTGATTAGGAAGGGATAAGATTCTGGAAGTTGGAATAGGAGTATGTGGGAAGATTCTGATGATTCTGGGAACACTGGATCCCTAAATTCTGGTAAGTTTTCTTTACCAACACCAATGAATGAGACCCGTGCACCAACACCTGGGGTGATTAACTCTCCCTCTGTGGGACGCAGATGGGTATGGGCAGAGAAGTATGGTGGAGGGTCACTAGGACAGGTACATATAAGGAAGACAAAACTGTAACCTCAAAATTTTAAATAAAAAATTTAAAAATAAGACCTTTCTAGTGGTACAAAGGGTTAAGTCTTAATACTATCAAGCTATCAGCAGCCACAGCAGCTCCAAGTTCGATCCCCAGCCAGGGAGCTAACCCACATAGTGCAGTATACCTTTTTTGTCTAGCCTGCTGCTCCCCTCAGCATTGTATTTCAGTCAATCTGCCTTTCTGCTTCCCACTCTGTCTCTGGTGAATCCTCTCACCTCCCACACCTTTGGCCTATACTCCAGCTCTTGCATGCATGCATAAATAAAATAAACCTTTTAAAAATAAAATAAATATATTAACCTACTTAACATAAAAATTCTCTGACAATTGACTATTATTACCTCCATTCTACAGATGAAGACAAAGGTTCAGGGAAATTGAGTAATTTGCTTATGATCTGCCTAATGGCAGAAGTGGCCTTCTGTGCTATTATTGATATGCTCTACTGCTCCCTTGTATGACTTTATTGAGAAGAGATGGATAGGGAAGGAGAAAGGAATCAAATGAATTAAGTGCTCTCTTTCAACAGAAAATTCAAGCATTATTTAAAACTGACAAATTGAAAAAGTGTGGTGAGAGAGAGAGAGAGGTAATCACCAGAAGAAACAAAAACAGAACCTGTTTAAAGGGGTTTGTTCTCAAGAACAGGACTGTGGAAGGAAGTGGTAAACCAGGGATTTGCCATTTTCCCTTAATCGTCTTTCTGTACTATTAATGCCTGAATTTAACAATAATTTATTGTAAACATTTTAAAAGACATAAAATTATTTCACACAAGGAGGGAATAAATGGAGTCATGAAGTTAAATTATTTAAGAAAATGTTTTTACTTTGCATACTAATTATGCAAAGATGATCTTGAATGTGAAAACAATTATATGATAGAATCATCTGACCCAAGTCCCTCAGAGAAAGAGGCCACATAATTACTCACAACAGGGTCTGGGAAGTCCTATTTTCACACTTCCTAAGAGAAATGAGTTAGCTCTTAATCTATTTAATAGACACCATTTGAATAATAAGATGAAATTTTAAGCATTAGCAGTCCCAAAGGCCTTACAACTCAGGAACAGCAATGAGTGTCAAAATGTGCCTTTTGTCCAACTAGTGGGGCTCCCGGCCGAGATACAAGAAGAGATCTCTAGAGTGTCCTTTAATGACAGAAAAGGGGTCAATAACCCCTCGGGGTAGGGTACCACTCCATACTAGATACTAGATTAATCAAGAAACTATATTTTTCAGCTCTGGTGTCAAATGCATCTCATCAATTTTTATAAATTCAAACTAGTAGATGAGACTTCAGTAAATTAAATGACTTTCATAACAAATAGGTGCATAATAAGATGTAATAATGAGGCCTTATACACCTTTTTTTACATTAAATTTTTAATATATTAATTTTATATATTAGTGAAAAATTATATACTCCATTTAATCATTTTCTTTTTTTGTTCAAATCATTTTTATATTTATTTTCTTCTTTTTAATTTTCTTACATCATTCTTCATTTTTGTACAATATTTGATGGGATCTTTTTGGTCCAGACCAGGACATGGTATGTTGATATGCTGCCATCTAGTGTGCTCAGTGCTTTATAAACTGAGATTGACTTTATGCTTTTTTATTTTTTAGTATTCTGCCTTTAGTCTCTGCAGCAATTTGTTTTTCAGGGGAATTTCTGAGACTTAATCTAACCTTTCCCTAGTAAAATGGTATTCATGTATAAACAACAAATCTGTAACACAGATTTATACACTGGTGGGGGCTGGGGTTCATTGAATTCTGATTTGGCTCATATTTATGGATTCACAGTTTTCTTAACATTTCACCCCACAGAAAGTTTATAAGGCTGACTTATTTCAGTGTCATTTGCTAAATCTGCATAACAATTGTTATTATAAGGCAATTACTATTAATTCATAAATTCCCTGAATTGTGTACTTAGAGTTGAGAGAAAAGGAATTCTACTTTACTAAATAAGTTAAAGAGATATTTTAGAAACAACATTGTGCAAATCAGCTAGAATTATTGACTAAATTGCATTGTTGAGCTCAGACCAAAAAGTAAAGAAAATTCTTAAGGGTCCAAAGAGAAGAGAGAACTGAAACAGGAGTGTTGAACCAGGACTAAAAGTATTCTTACACTAGTGGCATTTTGCTGAAACCTCAATGTAGTCCTAGAATTTAACAGCTTTCTAAAACAGGCTTTGAGGCCTCATTCAGTATGAGAACTAAGATCTTTAAATAAAACTGGTACCCTAAAAAGTCTCCAACAACAAAAGGAGGCAAGGAGGCTTGACTGTCTGGTCTAAAGTTTAGATAAAGAAAAAAATCTTCCCTCTGAGTTATAAACAAAGTCTCTCTTACCTGGGATTTGGATTCAAATCTATAGTAACATGGTAGATTGAATATGGAGTGTAAGAAAAGGAGAAAGTCAGAAATTACTCCAAGGTGTTTGGGATTTGGCTTGAATTACAGGAAAAGTATAGATGTCATTATATTAAATGGAGAGTTTCAAGTGGTTTTCTGAGGAAGCAGATTAGGAGTTCAGCATAAGAGTAGGTAAGTTTGAAGTGCCTATTAGTCATCTAAGTGGAGATATCTAGTATGCAGCTGGGTGTATAAATCTGAAGTTCTGGAGAGAAGAATGGTCTGAGGAGATACCTTTGGAAATAATCTGTACAACTATGGAACTACAGAGACCGGATCTCCAAGTAAGTAAGTATAGAGATGTGTAAAAAAGAGGTCCATGAAGTTAGTGCTGGGTTATTCCAATATCAAGAAGTCAAGGAGATAAACAATTACTAACAGAAGTGAATCAGAGGACGGAAAGTAAGACAATGGACAATCACCAGTTGGAAAATATAATAAGAGAAATTATGCATTTAAAATAACTCCCAAAATATATTAAATACTGATGAATAAATTTAACAATAATATGAGAGACATATGAAAGCTCTTAATTAAAAAACTCTGGAATATAAGTAATGTAGTATGAAACCATTAAAATGAATGAGAGAGATGAATATTACTGACATTAAAAAGTCTTCTAAGATAACAATATATGACAAAAGACAAAATAAAAGACAGGATAAAATCTATAGTATGAACCTGTCTTTATAATTTAGTATATTTTAGCTGATTTGCCAATTATCAACATATGGCAGACCTTCATTTTTACTTCATAAATATTTGCATGAATGTGTGAATTTTTACTCTCTATACATGAACATTAACAAAGAATTTTTAATGATGTTTAGATGACATATATAATATTATAGAAATAAAATTATAATGTTAATTCAGGAAAGCAGTAATAAACACATTATTACTTTGGCTAAATGCCTAGTAGAGGGATTGCTGGATCATATGGTAGATTTATTTATGCTTTGACAAACCTCTATACTATTTTCCTTAAAGATTGGGCTAGTCTAAATTTCAACCAACCAACATTATATGAGGATTCCTTTTTCTCCACCTTCACCAACAGTTGTTTCTGGTCTTTTTTATATTGGTTGTTCTCACAGGTGTGAGGTGGTATCTCATTCTGGTTCTTATTTGCATTTCCCTGACAGTAAGAGATGATGAGCATTTTTTCATGTGCCAGTTGGCCATCTCTATGTCCTTTTTGAAAATGTGTCTACTTACATATAGATGGCCAACAGTCACCCCCCAAAAAAAAAATGCTCATTGTCTCTTGCTATCAGGGAAATGCAAATAAAAGCCACCAAGAGTTTTGGTGTGTGTCTGGGTTTATTTTGTTTGGAACTCTGACCTTCCTAGATCTGGATTTCTTCACCTGTTTGGGGAACTTCTCAGCAATTATTTCTTCAAGTAGAATTTCTGTTCTATTCTCCTCTTCTTCTAGAAGCACTATTATGCAATATTGTTTTTGATGCTGTAACATAAGGATCTTATGTGGGCTTTCATTTTTGTTAATTCTCTATGTTTTTTGCTGGTCTTTCTGAACACTTTTCACTATCCTATCTTCCATCTCACTGATATTTTCCTTAGCTTCATTGAGTCTACTGTTAGTTCCTTAATATATTTTTTAGTTTGATTATAGCATTCTTTATTTATCTTGTTTAGAGACCAAGATCTAGATGCTATGTGCTTATTACCTTAAAGGTATCATTACTCCAAAAATTTTGTAGCAGAGTTAGGGAAGATAGCTAGCTATCTAGCTAGACAGACAGACAGACAGACATTTATATATATATTTCTCTCAGTGTTTACATGGATATTGAAAACTGCACTCATAATAACATGCCCATTTCCAATTCAATATCACTGTAAGTATCATCCTGGAATTCCTCCTTTCCCACTTACAACTCCTTTATCTAGTAGGAAGAAATACACAATCCATAGTTTCTAGAAGGCTCTCTTTATATGTTACCTGTTGTAAATGCCAGGACCATTCAACAAATGTTCATGCAAACCAACTGCTTGGTAGATACTGCAGTAGATGCTGGGGTTGGAAAAATTAAAATCAATGCAAATGACTAAAATATAATTTATAGAAAATTTCCAAAGCATAAAAAGGTATAGTAGTAATTTTTAAAGGTGTTAGTAAAACTGGTTACAATTCAAAGGATAGACAACATTTTGGAATGAAACATACAGGAGTCAGACTTTATAAAGGAAGGATTTGGGGGCCAGGGGAGAGGACAAGATGTGCAAGAACCAAAGCATGAAAAGTTATGAATTATTTTGCTTGGTGCATGCAAATCAATATAGTTGAAGCATAAAACCGAAAGAGGCAATGAGAGAACAATCAGGGAGATGGAATGAATGCAGTATTCTAGGCAAAGTAATTAGATTTTCTCCTGCAGATCATCTTTGAAGAAGTTTCAGGACAAGAGTGGCCTTATCAGATATACATTTTTAGTGAGATTATTCTGGTACCAGCATAAAGAAAGGAATGCAAGGTCGAAGCTGGAGTGAGAGAAATAGTAAAAAGTCCTCTCACAATAAGCCTCGCAAGAAGCAATGAAGGCTGGCATTGGGCAATAGTAGCTCGGCTGGGTGGGCTATATCCACCAGCGGTGTTAAAAAGACAGTATAAACCAACTCTATAAATATCTAACTACAACACTGGGAGAATGGAAGTGACTATATCAACATAGAACTCCAGAGGGGGAAGTAGGTTTGGAGTGCAATGATGAGTAGCTCTGTTTGGGACTCAATAGGTCCTTAAAATTTTCCACTGTCTTTTCCTAGGATTTGGAGACACGTTTTCAGGTGTGGTGATGCCAATGGGGACGGAAAAGCTATGCCAAAAAATATGCCTAACACTTTCACCGTACAAACGAGGCAACAGGTTCTAGTGCGTGGCTACAACTGCATTAAACTCGGGATTCGATGAGTAACCCGCTAGTATTTTTCCATCCCCGCTGACTCAGAATCAAAGATGGCGCCTGTGGCAGAAACGAGCAAGGGGCTGGGGGTGGGAGTTTGGGGAGTGGGTGCGCTGAGTATAGAGAAAAGAGCGATTTTTTGTTTGTTGCTATGCTTTAAACACATAGATAACTCAGTGCTGGGCGAATTGTGGATAATTTTTACCTTAAGATTTGGTCTCTATACAACTCTTCAGGGGCCATGCTTAAAAGGATGTTTCGTTTTGTGGGCGCGCGATGGCGTGGGGGCCGGCGAATCTGTTCCTTTGCTTCATTCATGTTTCTTAGCCTTGGCGGGTTCCGCGACAGCCTCCCCGCTTGGCCTTACCCTCCGGTTTTCCCCAGCGCTGGCTGCCGCTGTGAGGCACAAAGCGCCTTTTTCACGGGTGACCACAGCGGGTTCAAGCTTCGAAGAGCACCTGCCCATTCCCGGGCCCCCCTCCTACTCCAGCGAGAGCGCGTTCTCACTCAATTAGACCACTATCGGCCTCGCGCTTTCCGCGCGGGCCCGAGGAGCCGGGCACGCGTCCCCACAGCGCGTGCCCAGCCGCTGTCTGAGAGTCCGCGGCGGGAGCGCGCGACGGGAGCGCGCGCCGCCTCCGCGGGCCCCACCCTGCACCCCCTCCGCGCCGACGCGTAGGCGGGCGGGGCGGGGCTGCGGAGAGGCGCGGGGACTGGGCAGCGGTCCAGGTCGGGAGCGCGGGCGCCTCGGTTGTCATGGGAACCACGGCGTAGGCAGGAGCTGACGTCAGCAAGCGGCGCGCTGCCCGCACTGCGGCACCCAGCCCCTCTAGCGGCCCCGGTCTCTGGGCGGCTCGCGTGGCATCTCGGCCGCCGTCTTCACTGTCCGGCCCGATTAGCCAAGGGAGCCGCCTCAAACCGTTCTGGTACCGGCCGCGGCGGGACGGGCTGTTGGCTGCTCTGCGCTCTTCTCTCCGTGAGTCGTGTGCAGGCGTGCTGGAGGCGGGAGCCCGGGCAGTGGCGCTCGGCCTGCCCTGGTCCTCGGGGGGTCGGCTGCGAGAGGGCTCTCGGGTCCGAGGAAGTGGGGGCCGCACTCGCTGCAGGCGGCCGACGGCCAGGCTCCGCCGAGGAGAGCGATGTGGTTTTTGAGCGATGCCTTTACGTACTTTTCCGCTCCTTGCTTGGGGCTCCTAGTCGCCAGTGTTTGGCAGGGTGTCCTGAAACAGTGAAGGCGATCTTTGCCATCCCCAGTCTGCTTTAACCTCTCTTAAATCAGTTGCGTACTAAGTGCTCTTATTTCCTTTTAGGCTGTCAACCTGGTGCTGAATCTTGAACCAGTGAAATGCCTTCTTAATTACATTCGAGAAAAGGTGATCGATATGTTACACTTAAAAGAAGAGTCACATTAATAGGGTAGTTTCCATATATATTAAAAACAGAAGAAAACGTATGCTATTTTGGAATCTTTACCAAGTGTTCGTGTGCATTTCAGCATTACTACGAAGACATTTATTGACGAATGTGGCTTTTCCTCTCTTTGAGGAAAGGATGCCAACATGTTTGTCACTTGTTGCATTAGCGATTGCTATTCATTCTTGGTTTTCAGAAAGAAGATTGTTTAAGTGGACTTAGGGAAATTGTTAAAAACATTTGAAAGCAATTTAAATACCCGAAGCCTTTTAACACCACATTTAGACTTTTTTTAAACCCTTGTTTATTGATTGATTTAATTATGTATGCAGGGTTTTTTGTTTCATTTTTCCCTTGCTGTAAATTTGACTAAGAAGTGAATTGTCCAAGCCTATGCTTTTTCTCTCTTTGAGAGGTCAGGGAAAAAGTAAAATGAAATGAAAAGTAATGCAGTTAATTTTCCTCCTAGCACCTTCTGTAAAAGGGTTTGTGAGAGAGAAGCTTTGAAATAATGGCATATAAGGGTCAGAGTTGTCATTTTAAGTCTAACTTTAATTTTTGCTAATTATAGTATTCATCAAATATTAATAATTCATTTGCTGATATATTTGCTGTAGTACTCTAACATCTACACATGCTTATTTCTGTAATGTGTTTGCTGTTATGAAATGATTAACACATTAATTCAATTGTGCATTAAACTACTGTTACTAAACTACTAAAAATGTGCATTAACTATTAAACTTTAAATTACTAAAAGTAAATAATGTGAATGCATAGTTTACTTAGTCATGTGCTTTTAATATTATAATAACTGACATAGGTAACTTACCGAACACCTACAATGTGTCAGCCACTGTGGCAATCACTTTACTTTTCAGTGTTTCCTTTTCCTTCTAAGAAATAGATGATGTCATTTTAATTTCCCAGGCAAAAACAAGCCTTAGTGAGATTAAGTAGTTTGCCAAAGGCCACACACCAAGAAGCTGCAAAAACAAAAGTTCTTTTGACTCTAGAACCTATATTACTGATGCCTCCTCCCCTTTTAAAATGGGAATAGATAGATGGAGACAGCACAGGCCCGTCCAAAACTAGTAATTTTGGGAGGGAGTTGAAGCGGGAGTAATAAAGCAGTTTACTAGGACAAAAATTCAGGGCTGAGGTACAGTGAGGTATAAGATCAAGATGCTGTGGGAGCCCAAAGGAGAAATATTTTACTGCCCCTCAAGGTTAACCATGCTTGCAAGAGAAGGTACTATTAGCACTAAGTGTCAAAGGAGAGCTAGGAGTTTGTAAGTGTAACAAGGAAGGACACTTTTCAGGAGATTTGTGTGTGTTTAATGTTATAAAAACGGGGGGAAAATTTGGTGCGTTGAGGGCCTGCAGGTAGTATCACATGACTGGAGTACAGAATGAATGTGAAGTGTGGCTAGAAATGGGAGGTAAAGAAAGGCGGGGGGGGGGGGGGGGGGGGGGGGGGGGGGGGGGGGGGGGGGAGGGGTCGCTTCATAAATTAATTTGGGCCCCAGTGGTAAGGACTTCATGTTTTTTTCCAGTGAATGATTGGGAGCTATAGAATAATTTTAAACAGAGAAAAGGTTCCATCCCATTGTATTGTAGAAAATTGCTCTGGTTGCACTGTAGGGGATGATTCATTTTCAGAAGGGTAGCGTGATAGAGGTATGAAAACAGTCTTCAAACAAACCTCAGAATCCTTCCATAGTCTTTGTTGCTCAAAGCTACTGCCTCATGTCACTGCCTTTGTGGGTGGGGTGGGGGAAGACAGATGCAGAATTGAAGAGTTAACTAGGAGTTTCTTCTACAGGTTTCACCTTTTATCCATTGTTCCACCTGTGGCTGCCAGGTTACAGTCCTTCTAGCTTTGCACATGTGACTTCTGATTGTAGATAATGTGAAAAAAAACTTCAATATTTGAAGCAACTCTTGTATTACACAGGGTAGATCACTTCTTTCTTAAAACTCTTTTCCCCTGGGTTGTCTTGCTGTTTTTCTCTCTCAGTTTTTCACCTGTCTCTCTCATTTCTTTTTATTTTGTGGCCACCCAGAATTCAACCTTGAGCACTTTTTTAAGAAAAAATTCTAGACATCGTGTGTGTGTATGTGTGTGTGTGTGTGTGTGTGTGTGTAAATAATTCCCAAATCTTAAGCCTAGCTCTCCTTGTTGAATTATGTTTTATTGCCTATCAAGTGTAACTGTTTATAATGTATACATAGATTTTCTTATAGTAATAATGGTCATTATTTTTGAAGAGCTTGCCATGTTCTAGGCATTGTGCTAAGAGTTTTGCATATTATTTAATCTTTACAAAAACCCTATTATTGTTTTACTTTTTTACTCTTTCAAAAGATTAGGAAACTGAGATCCACAGAGATTAATCAGCTGGCAGGTAGAACTGGGATTTGAATACAAGGATCTGACAGTGAAGCTGATACTTGTAGCCACCTAGCGCCTCTCGTATATATACCCAGTCCAGCATACTCCCCTAAACTCTCCCAGAGTTTTCCCATAAGACATATCTACTATAATTGTAGCTAGTGGTTATTGATGCTTGTTCAGCAGAACTCTTCTGTGGCACTTAAAAATCATTTGACCCTTAGGCCAGTAATTTGAGTAGGCACTGTTTGATTGATTTTACAGAGGTGGAAATAAATTGCCTAAGGTCAAAAAAGAACTCTAGGGGGCTAATTCCTATACTTATGTTTTAAATGACACTACTGTGCTGCCCTATCCTGCCCTGTATTTCAATATATAATCCTTCTGGTCTAATTGTTCTAGTTCTAGAAACATGAGGAACATCCTTTACTCTTTTTCCTGCCTCTATGGAAGTTATTATTTAATCTAGCTAAAATGTCTTAAATATTCTGTCGGAGAGAAAACAGATTGAGCTGAAGGAGATTAAGCCTTTTCTTGATAAATCATAGTTCTGATCAGGGAAAACTCCAATCTTAAGTTCTTATTTGCTTTGTAATACTTTTACTTCTGTGCTGTCAAATTTCAGTAACTGATGTTGTCACAGCCCTTGTCTTTTCAGTCTGCTTCTAATTTGAGGTAGGTTTAAAGTAGATAACCAGGCTGTTAGATACCTATCTCCCAGGAGGGGTAAATACTGGCTTTTGTTAATAAAGTACAGGAGGGGGATTTTAGTGATGTCACCTGACAGTATACCTGATAATTACGTAGAAGTTAACTCACACAGTTGTGTGTATAGGTATAATCATTCTTAGCATTTCTTAGACTTTTCTGTCCAAATTTCCCCTCATACCAGAGGGGATATCCAGGGATCTGGAGCATTAAGTGATTGTTTGATACAACTTAAAGTAGGAATTAATATGATTTGGACAGCCCTCTCCATCTTTAAATACAATAGTCAATTTAGGAATATATGTATTGAGTTCTTCCATGGCTTTGATACAAAGTAATATGCACCCAGGTATTTATTTGAGAAAGATGGTGTGACTGCTTATACTAAATTGTTCTGTTGTGGCAGCATTTTCAGTGGCAGGTGCAGAGTATTTAAGTTCACTATCTGTGAGTGTCCAACCCTCAAGCATTACTTTACTAATAAAATAGTGTATGCTTTTGGGAAAGTTAATCCTGAGATGGAGTTTCTTAAAAGTGCATTGGTACATTCATTATTTACTCAAAACACTTTTAAAAATGTATTGATACACCAAGTTAAATTTGTTTCCTTTCAAAAAAATTTGTTGTGTCAAATATATAGTATATTCAGATATGTTCCAGTGTGCGCCACCTTATTTTGTATCTAAACTGATTCGCATATATTCAAGTCATTTGCATAGGATTGGGATAAGGGAACTTTGTCGATATAAACATGATGTAATGAACAATGATAAATTTTTGTGTGAAGGATACTTTATAATTTCTATTTGGACATTATCTATTATAAATTAGTTCTCTTTGTTTTGACAGGATCCTGGTTGAGTCATTGCTTTACATTGTAACTTAATGTGCTTCCTAAAGCTAAGCTATGCCCACTGGTAAGACTTTTGTGACATTTCTTCATATAACATATTTTTTATTTAAAGTCTGAATTATTTTACAGGGTTCTTGAATCAATTAATTAATATAATAGATACCATTGACAAAATATTACATCTAGAGATATTTAATAATTTGGTATTCAATTTTCTATTTAATGTTGATGATTATTGTTAGTATGTATTCAGCGGATAGCTATTTGGTAAATAATAATTGCAGCATATGGCTAGTTTGTACTCCCATCATCAAAATGGATACTTTAAAAATGCCGGAAACTTCTTCCTAAAGGGCAAACTTTAGTTAATAGTCTAGATTTGGTCTTGCTACAACTACTAAATTCTACTGTGGAAGCAGGAAAGCAGCCATAACAATTCTTAAATGAATTGGGCATGTTTTTCTTTGAATAAAATTTTCGATAAAACAGGGGACTGGGGGCCTCCCTGGTGGCGCAGTGGTTAAGCGCTGCGCTGTGGAGCTGTTGGCAGCAGTGAAGTAAGGGTGACGCTGGTCGCTGGGGAGATTCCCACATGGCACAGCAAACCTCTTCTGCCTCGCCTGCTGCTCCCCTCAGCAGTGGATTTCTGCCGATCTGCCTGTTCTGCTCCTCACTCTGTCTCTGGTGAACCCTCTCACTGCCCCACACCTCTGGCCTGTACCCCAGCTTGTATGCATAAATAGATGGATCTTTAAAAAAAAAACTTTTAAAAAAAAAAGGTGACTGACTTGCAGTTTGTCAACCTGCTCTGGGGCATTCATTCATTCAGTCAGCATTTATTTAAATGTTTATTGAGGACTTAATCAGTGCTAGACCTTATGATAGTAGATAGTTATGAACTATATAGAATAGTAAGAGAGATAGACAGTTTATTTGCAGAAACACAATTACAATTTCAATTTGGTTTAGTGCTTGAAGTAAAAGAACAGTCTTCGTGTGGGAGACGGGGAAATTTAGATGAAGTTATCAGGAAGTGTTTCATTTTAGAAGCAATATATAACAAGCAGCTTAACACCAACCAGGTGAGGAGTTAGAGGAAGTTTGTACCAGCTAAAAATGCTTTCACTGGGGAAAGATTTTGTCTTGATTTGAATCTGTGGAAGTAGGCAAGCACAACGAGACCCCCCATTGGACCTGTGAAGAGTTTGATTTTGTACTAAGTGAAATGGGAAACTTGTAGAGTTTTAAGCAAGGGAATGGCATGATCTGATTTATGTTTTTTTTTAATATATATTTTTATTGTTATTTATATCTTTTACATTTTGTATTCCCCTTGGGTAACCCGCCACCAATTCACCCGTGATGATCTGATTTATGTTTTAAAGAAAAAAACAGTAACTTGCAATCATTAATATTTACAGAATGTTCATTATTGAGTAAGCAAGTATTGACTTTTTTATGCAAGATGATCTTTGACATAGAACTATTGTAGTTTTGCAGATAATGAAGATCAAGTTTAGAAGATGTAAAATAACTTGTTTAAGGCCACATAATTAACAGTGGTTGATGATAATGTGCATCATATATAAAAAATTATCTTAGCAAAGGAAATTTTTTTAGGAAGGAGGGCAAAAGGTAAGAGAGGTACAGGTGATGTGTCACTAAATTCAAAAGTGAAGTTTTAAACAAAGAATTGGTGAGTTGTTCAAGTGCAGGTGGAAAACTCATGCAAGTGTTTATAAGACTGTTAATAATGCATATGTGTGTTATAACAGAGTTGTATAGAAAATGACTTGAGTCTTTATCATTTGTAGTTGAGAGTGAAGCCAAACTAAAAACCAGAGTTCGCTTTCAAGAATTACTTAAGACCCACGATGACCTCACACGTGAAAGGAAAAAGCTGAAGAAAAAAATCGTCAAATCTGGAGAAAAAATATCAGTGAGTAATTGATAATTTATAACAGTGACATAAAATTGTCTGCACAAAATTATGGCTTTCATACTAAAACTCTAAGGAACCTTGCATATTAATACCAGTAAATTTATGTCATGGTCAATAACACGTCATAAAATTAATATTAGTCAACACCACTTTTGGAATAATGAATTCAGTCTTGAGTACTGCTCTATAAGAATAAGAGACAAACTGGTGAGAGTGACTACAGGTAATGAGAAACTCAAAACTGGTCTAATTGCATATTTTTAAAGTAAATCAAGATTGCTAACCCAAAATTGAGTGAAGAATTTAGAAAGCAGGGGCCTCCCTGGTGGCGCAGCGGTTGAGTGCTGCACTGTGGAGCTGTCGATGCGAGTTCGACGCCCAGCCAGGGAGAATCCCACATGGTGCGGCAGACCTCTCCTGCCTCGCCCGCTGCTCCCCTCAGCAGTGTATTTCTGATCTGCCTGTTCTGCTCCCCGCTCTGTCTCTGGTGAGCCCTCTTGCCGCCCCACGCCTCTGGCCTGTACCCTAGCTTGTATGTATAAATAAATAAATCTTTAAAAAAAAAAAGAATTTAGGAAGCAATATCTTACTCCCAGTATCCAGTGGCTTATCTTTATTTAGACTTATTCATGTGATGCTCCCCAGCATCAGGAGAAATCAATGGAACCTTAAGGTAAAAATTTGTCTTTTGTACTTGATGTATGATTTTAAATGATAGAACTTTTGAACACACAAATGAAGAGACTAAAAATAAAGAACTCAAGGAGGCTATCCTAAGGAATCAGCAATTGACTTCAACCCAGTTGCCAGAGTTTTATAGTTTAATAGCATCCATAGTTAATGCACTGTTCATTCTTCAAATGTACCTCAGTATTTCACTTGCACCTTTAATTCCTATGACCCTCATCTCTTGTGTTCATATACAAACACACACATAACTCTTGTATGTTCTGGTGATTGACCATAGTACATCTTGACAGGTGTTTTATGATGAGTTATGTATATCCTACATTGTACTTGTAGAAGTTTTACCCCATTCTGTATTCTGTAAAGTGACCTGTTCATCTTAATATTTTTTTCTAGCAGCTATCAGTGTAGTAGTACATAATCTCAATGATACAAAAATAAGTTCTAACATAGGTCAGAATTCAGCTACACACCTGTGAGAGGTACATAGTACACCATTGTACTGCCTCACCCCAGTTTAGGACTACTGACACAGTTGGGCCAATTTGCATGCCTACATTGGGTCCTGCCCTAGATAGATGTGCTGCTTCTGGTGACTCTTTAATGCAGTGCAGTGCAAATGGAGAACAGTGCAAGTGGAGAATGGAACATTGCACTTTCCATAGGATGAGGTGGTATACATTGGGCAGAAGCAAAAAGGACACTGGAAACAATTATTTGCAGGTATATTTATGGACTTGGTCAAAGGGAATTTCTCACACTGTCAGAATTAAGATTAGTGAGAGTGAATAAGATGCAGTAAATAACTCAGGAGTGCTAAATAAAATGGATAACCACGACATGGGGAGAAGTTATGTCCATTTTCATAAGGTCCAGTTTGTGTATTGGGACACACAAATGTGTCACAAAAGTGAGGTCACTAAGCCTAATCTTTTCAAACTCCACTCAAGGTTTCTTTTCATTCAGAGATTATACATACACTAGGAAACAAGTAGGGAGGAAAATTTTCAGCTTAAAGGAAGAGGAATATTTCTGGTGTACTTATATGCAAAAAATTTTCTTTGATGTGATTTTACTTTCGGAAATAGAAAAGAAATACTGCTTTCATTTATTAGATAACTGTGTGCTTTCTTTCAAATATACTCATAAACATTTTAGATATATTCACTCATGTTTAATACAGACAACAAAGTTTTGAGACATAATCTCCATTTTATTATAAATAAGAAAACTGAGGAAAGAGTTTAAGTAACTTGCCCAAAGTTACATCGTGGTGGAACCAAGAAACAAATGCTAACAATCTGACTGCAGAATGCCCTCTCTTAGCCACAGTCTAACAGGACCTCTTCTAATAAGGTATGAAGAGATCAGACCTCTTCAGATAAAGAGCAGGGGTGCTGTATACAGAATAGTCTGATGTTGAACAGGAAGGAGGCTGAGATAAGGAAATGAAGCTAGGAAAAAGCCACAGTAAGAAAATGTATAATAATGGCAATTTCATCTAACTGTTTTCAAACTATATGCTATCACTATGATAAGTCACAAAGTCAATATTTTTGCTAATAGCTAATGTTAATTACTAATATTTATTGAATATATAATTCTTGAGTCAGATGGATCTTCTTAGTGTTTTACAGTTATTACCCTAAGGGTATCCTTATGAATAAGTTCAGGAAACATTAATGAGTAATTTCTATCATTACATGTAAAGAAATAATAGAAATAAAGGCCATTAACATTAGGATGCATAATCTCTAAATGAGCAAAAGGCATGGAAAATAAAACCAATTATTGAGAAAATAACATTGATAAACTATAGAAACACTTTAAAAGAGATTCAGATTAGAACACAGAGGTCATACTTTTGTTTACCAGATGAATATTTTAAAGTTGTTTAGTTGTAGGGCAGAGAGCAGGCTTTTCAATACAATACTAGTAGAAAGGTGAAATAGTAAAGCAAGTATGGACAACCCTTTCAAGAATTTTGGTTGTGAAAAAGGAATATTATCAAGATGGTACTGATTGAATTCCAATGTTTAAATGCTGATAACAAGACAAGATAATGGGGAGATTGATGATCTGGGGAGAGGAAAGTTTTCTAGAGCACAAGTAGAAGAGACCCAACTGTTTATAATGAAAAGAAAAAAAGATCATTTTGGGTGCATGGAAACTTGTAGACTTGGTAGCAGAAAGTTCTAGCTTCCCATGTGAGAATTGATGTTTGTGAGAATAGGCAGGAAATGAAAACATTGTATGTTACAGGTGAGTAAAGAAAGTTTGAAATATAATGGAACAGAACAGTGACCTGTAGGACACTCTTGATCATTTTAACTTATGTGTACTTGGAGTTTGAGCAAGAGATGGGGACAGAAAATGTAGTTGAAAAATAATAAAATATTTCTGGGTTTTATAAAAACAATAAACCCACAAGCCCAAGAATTCAAAAATAAACAGAAAAAAAAGGTGAATAAAATTATACCAAGGTATTTCATACTTAAATTTCCGAAAGTCAGGAATAAATTGAACATTTTAAAAGCAGCCAGAGAAAATAAAGACATTTTATATAGAACAGAGAATGTCAAAACCATTTTAACTAAAAGACAATTGACTAAAATAATAAAAGAAAAAATTGTCCACCAAGAATAATATATCCAGAATATAAGTCTTACAAAAATGAAGGTGAAATAAGTTTTTTGATGTGAGCAAAAGCTAAAAGAACTCCTTGTTAGTAGTTTTGTAGTATAAGAAAGTTTTTTTTTAAGGTAAAATAATTCCCAATGGAAATTTGAATTTACAAAAAAGAGGGAAGAACAGAGGGAATAGTAAGTGTGATGTAGAAGGGTTTTCCTCATTTTAAAAATTCTCTTTATAATGAAACTTTTTTTTAATTTATTTTTTAATTGAGTTAATATTTGGATACCCCCCTCAGGTATTACCACCATAGTGCAGCCACCACCAAATCACACATAATCTACCACCATAGTCCAATCCCTCTTCCTTCCCTCTTTATTACTCCTTCTCAGTCCCTCTTCCCCTGGTGTTTCAGTTCTGTGGTCAGCTCTCACGGGGTTTAAAAGCAAGAATAGTAACAATGGTTACTAAAGGATTTATAATATATGTAGAAGTAAAAGTCTGACACTGTAACACAAAGTGTAGGAGAAAGTAAATAAAAGTATGTTTTTGTAAACTTTAAAATATAATTAAAGCGGCATTAATTGATGGTAGTTGGTGGTAAGTTAAAGATGTATGTTGTAAAACCTAGAGCAGTTACTAAAAAAAAAGTTGATAGCTCAAAAGCCAATGCCACAATAGAATAAAATGTAGGAAAGGCAGAAAAAGGAAAAAGAACAGATTAGACAAATAGAAAGCAAAGAACACAGTGGTGTAGCAGAACCCAGTGATACCAAGAATCACTTCAAATGGAAATGCTTCAACACATCCTCTAGAAGGTAGAGATTATCAGATCACTAAACTATTGGAAACCCAATTGAAATATACGATACAGATAATTTTTCTATTAAAAATATCTTTCATGTTAAATAATTGCAATTGGGAATCAAAGGTAAGGGTTATACTTAGTCTATCATTTGATTTAACTTGGTAGTATTTAATGCCATTTTCAATGATACATTTAGACTAATTAATTGTAGGGTAATCCTGGCTATGGACTTGGTTTTAGAAAACCATTCTGAGAGCTTCTTTGGAGGTTCTAGCAGGGGAGCACAGCTGCTCGTATATACCTTGACCACAGAACGGTCCCTCTCTATTCGGGGAAGGACATCCTCTTTGACCGAGTGAGCGTGCACGCAGTTCTGGGAGGAACATACATGGAGCGATGAGGGAGAAAGGGGACACCCGCCTAGCCAGCCATATCAGCCGAATCAACCCTGGCGATCAATGGGATGACAGAGGTTGCAGCCAGATGGCTCTCACATCCTAGAAAATAATTTTGAAGCAAGATGAATAACATGAATGTTTTCTATTAGGGAACCAAATACTGTATTCTGAGTCACTCTGTTATCCATTTGTCAGATATTTCTTAATCAGAGTATAGATCATTCTGCCAAAGGAAAATAGCATTTCAGATGTGAACAATTAATTCGCTACTCAATTTGCTCATTTAATCTGAAGTTACTGTCAGATTGCTAATGTAGTGCTGGGAGGATGAAGTAGGGGAGTGTTCATTGGATGCTCTAGAGTCACTGTGTTCAAGTAAGAAATGTGATAATCTTCCCAGTGTGACAAATTGCTGGGCACTAATTGGTGTGCTTTTTATAACTTAAACTATGCTTAGCTGAGACTATCACTGTGTTTTCTTCTTCTAGCTTGACACTGGAAGAAGCAGTCTTCAGAATACTAGAGAAACTGAAAGTGATGATGCAAGTGCTACTAACACTAATAATCCAAAGAACATGGGAGTCACTAAGAACAAATCAAGGAATCTACAGTCATCATATGAAAATCCAGATGACAGTGATAGTGTAGAGGAAGACAGGCAGGAATGGCAAACAGCGCTCCAGGTGACTGCACGGAGAATGGACCTAGAGGCGCCTGAGAAGAAGCTGGATTCCATGCAGCAGAAAGCACAAACAAAGGTATCACCAGGGGTGGTTCATCAGAAAATTGAGAAAGCAAATGAAGAAAGAGAAAATCAAAGTTCAGATGCAGAAGAACTAATGCAAATGTATCAGCTCCAAGTAGCTGAAGAAATGGCAAAGGAAATTAAGAAGAAAATAAGGAAGAAACTCAAAGAGCAGTTGACTTACTTACCTTCAGATACTTCATTGCATGATGACAAATTGACCAGTGAAAAACGGAAAAAGAAAAAAAAGAAAGTTCCAGCCCTATCTAAAGTTGAAACAAGGTACTTCATATTGATAAATATGTGGTGCCCTGTCAAAGAAACATTTATTTTCAGCTTTTGAGTGATATTGGTAGTTTGACAGAAAATTCTTAGCCTTTCATTTGTTCACATTGCCAATACAATAACAACGGCTAACTTTTATGTAGAAGCTTACTGTGTTAAATGCTGTATGAGTGTTAACTCTTTTAATCTTTATGATAACTGTTTGAGGAATAGTAATATTATTTTATTTTGCAGATGAGGAAACACAAGGATTTAAGTTACAGAACGAGTAAGAAACTGAGTTAAAACCTTGGCTGTCTTACTCCAGAATTTCTACCCTTAACTACTCACTTGTATCTGCTTTTTAAAAAACAGAAAATTATGTCCCCTTTTTTGAACTACAAATGCCTTTTTTGGATATCTGAATATAATTATTTTCCCTATGATACAAATTTATTTGCTCTTTTTAGACCATACAGATACAAAGGAGAAAAGAAAAATAATATAATCCATGGTCAGCAATTTTGTATTCTTCTAGTCTTTTTTTTCTATGTGATGCTTATAAATATATGCTTGCATATAAAAGGTGAACTTTGGCTAGTGTATTTAAATGTCTGTCCTGGGGAAATAAGAATGTCTTTTAGCTACCATAACTGGCCTTTTCTGCATTCCACATTTAGATAAACAATTTGAGGTAATTAACATTTTGTATTTGATATTCCCGCTTCTGGGATAATTTTGTCTAATCCTCATCTGAAAATAATTCCCTTCTTATCAAAAGCTAGACAACTAATGGTAACAAAGGGAGGCCAAATAGAGTTGCTGCAGGGACACATTAGTATATTTTTTAGTTATCTATTGCTCCGCTTAAAAATTATCACTGAATTTAGCGGCTTAGAACTACACACACTTCTTGTTCAGCTTCTGTGGGTCATGAGTCTAAATGTGGTTTACCTGAGTGCCTCTGACTCAGAGTCTCTCATATGCTTCAATCAGGATGTCATGTGACCGGGCTGGGGGAAGATTGCCAAATAACAAAGTTTTGGCAGGCTTGGCAGATCTACTTTTACACGTACTCATGGCCCTTGGCAGGTCTCACTAGTTTTTTTGCCCAGAGACATCAGTTTTTGCCCCATGGCCTAGTTCATGTGGACCACTCATAACCTGACTGTTGACGCCATCAGAGTTGGGCTCCAACAGGGAGCAAGACCAAAGTCATTGTCCTTTTAAAACCCAATGTTAGAAGTGGCACTCATTACTTTTGTCACACTCTGTCTTTTAGAAATTAATCCTAGGTACAGTACAGTCCACAGTTAAGGGAAAGGACTACACAAAGATATAAATGTCACTGGAGGCCACACAGTTCTAGAAATCTCTTTCTTCTAATAGTTGCTTATATGTCTATATGAATTAGTAAGCTATATCTACTATTAAATAAGGTTAGTTCATGAATTTTAACTAAAACCATTTTTTGTATGACAGTGGCATCAAAGCAATACTATTTGGTAATGTAATAAAATGTCATAGGTTTCTGAAATTACTAATTTGAAATATTTCTCTAATCATTTTTTGCAACGTCTTTGTGTATATGACTAGTTATATTAGAAGTTAATTTTTTATTATTTAAACAGATTGGTAAATTACAAATAAACAGACTGTTCATATGACAGTATATTTCTGAACTGCTTCTACTTATCAGTTCAAGTTCAATTAATTTTCTTAATTAAAGAAATCTTTATGAAGATGTAGTGGCACAGCAGCCATTGGAAAGCATAAGCAATTCATTTTTACCTAGAAATCAAAAATTTGAATACCCGAAAACATTCTTTTTGTTTTTGAATAAATTATTTAGAATTGTATTAATTAATCATTTACTTGGAAGTAGAGTGAGGATGATTTGATCAGATCTATCTAAAAATAGATTCACTGCTCATAAATTACAATTTTATTTTTTGCTGACATTTCAAGCTCAGTTTAATTTGGCTTTAATAAGGTGTGTGTATATAAAACTTATCACCAAGTATAAAAATACCGTAATAACAAGTTTGACAGGTAATCATTTGACAGATAACATAAGAAAATAAATCTCCCAGAAGGAAATAATACTGATTTTAGGGTGATCCTTTCCTTTATTTACTGCTCCCTTTGCTTTACCATGAATAATTATTTGTGCTGGTTTGTATTTTGTGGCTATATTTTCAGTACATTGACCAAGTCTGATGACATAGTTGAAAATGAGCAAAAGAAAGAATCTGCACCTGAAATAGTTACTTCTGAGTCTCATCAAGACGATGAAATAAATTCAGTGTTACAAAACACAGAAGATAGCATGAAAGAAGACATAAAATCCAAACCCCCCATAAAGAAAAAGAAGACCAAAGCAGGTTTGTTATCCAAATTAAATGAAAAATGTGTGCCTTGGTAGAATAAAACTTGATTCCAGAACTTTCGTCTATGAAGAATCTAACTGAAAAAAATCCAATATAGAATATTTGACATTCTTGAGTTCATCTGGATTAAAATACTCTTTTATTTATAACTCTGGGTCTCTGTGATCTAGTATTATTTGAGTCATCTCTAATTCTTGACTTAATTTAGCTCTAGAATGATGTTTTCTTTGTGGTTGATATTGTAGCATAGAAGGTTTTTTCTTGATACAATTGCTTAGAGCCCCCTAAATAAGTAATTCATAATTGTTGAAAACTATAAATGCTCAACAGCCAATAAATATTTAGAAGTTAAGCCTATATCCCTCTGTCCATCATGGAATCTTCTTAATTCCTCAGCTAATTCAGCTTCTGTCCTTTTCCCCAGTTTTTTTCTTTTATCAGCTTGTTTTCACTCTACCTTTACACTCTTTCCTATTATTTTTCTTAATAATCTTGCCTTTCTTTTAAACATCTTCGATCTTTTTTCTTTTCAGTTACCATTTATTTGGCCAAAAATTAATACTAAAGTAGACAATTTTAGAATTTATCATACTTATTCATTGAATGATGCAGTTGGTGATTTCTTCATTTTAAATTTGTTCAAGTCTTTTTCAAGCAATCATGATATCATAACAGTCTGGGTTTTATTTATTCCTTACTGTCTTTTGAGCTACAGAATTTTAAAGTAAAATTCCAATTTATCTTTTTTTTATGCTTTGATTGTGTGTTCTTTCTGTGATCCAAGAATTCTTTCCGAAATCCAAACGATGTGTGTTTCTGTAAATTGTTTTCTAATAATTTATAATTAATTAGTAATGGTGGGTGGTAGTAGTCAAGAACCATTCTTTCTCATGTGAATATATAATTCACCTACTACAGTTTACTGATGAGAGCCTCTTTTTCCTGTTTTGCAGTGTCACTTTTACATAAATAATATGACTGTGTAAATGGCTCCATTTCTGTAGTCTCTGTTCTATACATTAGTCCACACCAACACCACCCCATGTTAATTACTGTAGTTTTATAATAGGTATTCCTATTTAGGAGTGTAAGTGCTCAGCTTTTTACCCTCTTCGTCAACATTGCCTGCGCCGTTATTTTCTCCTTGCATTCTATATGAATTTTAGAAACAGCTTCTCAGTTCTCCCTCCTCCTTCCCTTTTAGCAAGCCTCATTTTTGTCCACATTGGGTCAGTCTAAAGAGTCACAATTTAACAACTCTCTAAATAGACTTGATATCTTTACAAAGCATTGATTCTTACCATCCATGAAATTGGTATTTATTCCATTTATTTATATATTCATTTACCTTGAAAATATTGTAAACCTCAGTAAAGTTTCTCCTTGTATTTATTTCTAGGTAATTGGTGTTTCTTTGTTTTTAATTTAATTTTATTTAGTTTATATCCTTTACACTGGTATGTATTCCCCATAAGTTTCCTACCACCAGTTCACCCGTGACCCATCACTATAGTCCTTTGTGCGCTTTTCTCCCCTATTTTGGTCCCTTAAGGCTGTTTTAAATGGCAATGTTTTTTTTTTCCCCTTAAATAAAATAATAAATTTATTTATTTTTTAAAGATTTATTCATTTATGCATACAAGCTGGGGTGTAGGCCAGAGGTGTGGGGTGGTGAGAGGATTCACCGGAGACAGAGTGGAGAGCAGAACAGGTAGACTGGCTGAAATACACTACTGAGGGGAGCAGTAGGCGAAACAGGAGCTGTCTGCTGTGCCATGTGGGAATCTTCCTGGCTGGGTATTAAACTCATCTTGCAGTGGCTCTGGATCGCTTCACAGTGCTGTGCCCAACCTGTTGTGCCACCAGGGAGGCCCTTAAATTTATTTTTTATTTATATCCTTTACAGTATTTTGTATTCCCCGTAGGTTTCCCACCACCAAATCACCCATGAACCGTCACCATAGTCTGTTGTGCTCTTTCCCTCCCTCTTCCCTGTAGAATGTCATTTATTTATGGATGCCTGCTAGTTTTTGTTTTTGTTCTGTGTGTTACTTTCTCCTCTTGATCTCTTATTTGGCTCTCCTATATTCCTCCTGTAAGTGAAACCATTTGATATTTTTCTTTTTCTTTCTGACTGACTTTGCTGAGCATGATCCCTTCTAGCTCCATCCATGTTGCTGCAAATTGCATGTGTTTATCTTTTTGTTTCCTGAGTAGTGTTTATGTACCACATCTTTTTGATCCAGTCATCAACTTTGGGGCATTTGGGTTGTTTCCGTATCTTAGCTATTGTAAATAATGCTGCAATAAACATAGGTGTGCATGTGTCCTTTTGGATTAATGTTTTTGTGTCCTTTGGGTATATTCCTAGGAGTGGAATTGCTGGGTCATATCGAAGCTCTGTTTTTAGTTGTTTGAGGAACTGCCATACAGCTTTCCATAGAGACTGGACCAGTTTGCACTCCCACCAGCAGTGGAGGAGAGTTCCTTTTTCTCCACATCTTCCCCAACATTTGTTGTTTACTCTTTTTTCAGTATGTGCCTAAATGACAATGTTTTTTAAAAATTTTGTTTTCTATTTGTTTCTGGTATACATGTATAGAAATGTAAATTTGTTTTTAAAAGTTTAACATTGTTTCATTGTTCTTGCTAAATTCTTTTTACTTCTAAAACTTTATCCGTAAATTATTTTGAATTTTCTACATGCACAGCCCTATCATCTGTGAATAATGGTAATTTTATTGCTTCTTTTTTAGTCTGTATATCTTATAGTCCTTTTTCTTTTTTTTTTTTTAAAGATTTATTTATTTATACATACAAGCTGGGGTACAGACCAGAGGTGTGGGGCGGCGAGAGGGTTCACCAGAGACAGAGTAGGGAGTAGAACAGGCAGATCAGAAATACACTGCTGAGGGGAGCAGCGGGCGAGGCAGGAGAGGTCTGCCGCACCATGTGGGATTCTCCCCGGCCGGGCGTCGAACTCACATCGCGCGCTGCTGATAGCGCCACAGCACAGCGCTCAACCGCTGCGCCACCAGGGAGGCCCCTTATAGACCTTTTTCTTGTCTTGATTCACTGCCAAGGACTTTCATCATAATTTTAAATACAAGTAGCAATAACATGTACCCTTCTCTTATAACCAGTCTTGTGGGAAAGCTTTTATTTTGTCACTTTTGAATATGACATTTGCTAGAGATTTTTTCTAAATATCCTTTCACAGATAATGACTTAACATATTTTTAATTGGAATACATATTTTTTTATCATGAGTAGCTTTTAAATTTTATCAGGTGTTTTTTCTGTATCTATTAACATGATAAGATAAATTTCACCCTTTGTTCAATTAATAAGACATTAAACCATCTTTGTGTTCTTGGCAAAAGTAGGAACCCACTTGCTTCTGATGTATTATCTTTCGCTTTTATCTGTTACTAGATTTGACTTGTTGTATAGTTCATTTGTGTTTTTTATATCTGTGGTGAGGAAAGTAATTATTACTTTAATCTTTTGAAATACCTAGTTTTTGAAAAGTGGCTTTAGGTATAAATTAACCATTCCCTATAGAGCTTCATCTTTACCTGTTTGTTTAGGCCACTACCCCTGGTCATTGGTGGGGAAATAAATATTCTTCAGCCCATTTTAATACATTAATAAACTTAATATTTTACTATTAGAATTTAGTGTGCTTTTTTCCTGGCTTTTTCTTTCTCCTTTTAAGTTATATACTGTTGAATATATTGTTATAGGAACAATTAATAATTATTATTACCTATTATAATTGTAACAGGTTTTCTTATATGGGTGTAGTTTCAGATGATAATGAAGACACTGACGGTGATGGTGTTCATGAAATTACAAGCCGAGACAGTCCAGTTTATCCCAAATATTTGCTTGCTGATGACCTTGTCCTAGGAGTTTACATTCACCGAACTGATCGACTTAAGTCAGATTTTTTGATTTCTCACCCAATGGTAAAAATTCACGTGGTTGATGAGAATACTGGTCAATATGTCAAGAAAGATGATCGGTAATTTTTTAAGTTGAAATTAAAACTGTCTACAGACATCTTTTTTCTGCCATTGAAAGTTAAGGGAAATAGACCTATGTTTATGTATTAGAAAAATAGGCTGCTATTTGTATGTGTTCATCAAACATTGATATTAGATTTTTTTTTTTTATTTATACATACAAGCTGGGGTACAGGCCAGAGGCGTGGGGCAGCGAGAGGATTCACCAGACACAGAGCGGGTAGCAGAACAGGCAGATCAGAAATACACTGCTGAGGGGAGCAGCGGGCAAGGCAGGAGAGGTCTGCCATGCCATGTGAGATTCTCCCTGGCCGGACGTCAAACTCGCGTCGCAGCTGCTGACAGCTCAGCGCTTAACCGCTGTACCACCGGGGAGGCCCCCAAACGTTGATATTGATCAGTATGATTTATAGTAGAAATGAAGAACCTGTCTGTCAATTCCCAGAGTCTTGAAAATGGAAGAAGTTGAGAAAGCTTCTAACAAGTTAAACAACCAACTTAGGGCATTTAACTTGCATTGTAAATTATCTTATTTTGCTCTGTGCTCTATTGTCTGTCTTCATTTTTTTCTTGTGAAAATAATGTTAGCTGGGCTCCAGGTGAGGCAAGTGAATCTTGAATTTAATTTTTTCTTAATACTGTTTTGTAGCTAACAAGTTTGAAGGTCCAAATAAAAAAGTAGAATAAAATAGATTGTTATGCTAGAATTAACACACACACACACACACACATTTTCTTGGAAAGATAGAGGGATAATCATGAAGATTATCAAAAAGGTCATTGACTTACTCAGTTTTCTGAGGGCATACAGAGAAAATATAGCACATCTTGAAGATTTTGGAATCCTTTAAACTCTTTTTCTCATTTTTCGATTGTACTACTTTATCACAAACTTTTTTAAGATTCTGAGGAAGTTACTTTATTCCAGCTTTGTATGCTGAAGGTATGATTTCACTTTATATTTTTGTAATAAAATAATTTTGTGACACCATTGAATATAATGCAAGGTGATAGTAAGGTGTTACCACTTTTATGTTTCCTAAAATTTATAATTTTCTAGATGGACAATTATAATTTCTTCTATTGTGTCATAACTCTTCATTATTTATCTTAAACTACTTTATTTTTGCTCATCGCAAAATTGTGTTAAAGAGTTGTCTTAATGGTAATATCTGTTTTTGAACAGTAAACGACCTGTTTCATCTTACTATGAAAAAGAGAGTGTGAATTATATTCTTCCTATTATGACCCAGCCATATGATTTTAAACTGTTAAAGTCAAGACTTCCAGAGTGGGAAGAACAAATTATATTTAATGAAAACTTTTCCTACTTGCTCCGTGATGTTGATGAGAGCCCTAAAGTCATCCTGTTCTTCGAGGTATGGATTAAATAGAGCAGTTGAAAGTAAATTTTAATTGACCTTTTAATGTAAGCCCAATGGTTTTTAATAGTTTAATAATAAAACAATGTAATAATGTGACAAAGTAGGGTGAGAATTTAATCTCTAGGATTTAGTGTTTGTAATATGATAATGGAAATACAAATGAGGGATACAAGTAATACTTGCCTAGCATTTACTTGTATATTTAGTCATTTGATTTACTCTGCATTATTTAAACCTTACAACACCATGGCAGTTAACTGAAGTAATGAATCCAGTCTCTATATATGCAATTCTCCAGTCTTAGCCCATTTCACAGAGTATAAACTCATTTATATCAGACTCTCTAGAAGTTTGTATACTGCTTAGAGAAATAAAGATAGACATAAACAGATCATTTGACTAAAAATAATGTAATGCAGTATATAACCACAATGAAATAGAACTTCTTAGATATGAAGCGTTAGTGGAGGGTCAGAGGCAGTCAGGGAAAGTTTCAGTGGAGCAGCTGACCTTTCAGCTGGTTTGTTATTCTAAGTTTTACTGCAAAGAAAATCAAGTTTTAGGATGTAAAATGACTTTCCCAAAGTTACTCTAGTTTTAAGTACAGGTAATTTGTATCGAAAATAATTTGAACCTAAAATTGTACCTATTTTCTCTCTACTTCATGTTAACTTTTTATAAGTAAAGGGAAGAAGAGAAAGTCTTCAGTTTAAGCAGGTTGGGGATTTTAGCATGGGAATAGCAAGACCTGACCAGAGCCAATAGTTCTTTTTGTAAGTTTACTTGCCTTTATATTCTCAACTTTCATACGATACAAATATTTCACCATATACATATGTGATTGTTTTGTGATTAATATGATTATTTTTAAAAAGAGATGTAATTAGTATTTCAAGAAACTTTTTCTTTGTGGTAGAAACTTACTTGTTTTATAATACTTTTCATTTAGTATAACAAAACTTAAAAAAACAGATTGTTGGATTATAAACACTTGGTTACTTTTAAACAATATGTTATTGTCTACAAAACTTTTTTTTTATTTCAGCTTTTTGAAAGGTTTTTTGAGGAAAACTTGATGCTATTGTAATTCTTTAAAACCATAATTCCATTTTAGGTATTTTTCCTAAAGGAAAATGACAGTAAATATAAATGTATGTACAAAGATATTTATTTCAAAGCTTTATAAAAGCAAACATTTTAGGGAGTCATCACTCTTTAGTCAGTAAGAGATTTGGTTAAATAAATTTGGGTTTTTATTAAACCATAATTAAACTGTTATTAAAATTTGATATTTTCAATGCAGAAGATTACTAGGCAGCTGTTAGCATGATGATATACATACGTGTGTGTGACATGAAGAGATGTCACTTTGTTTTAAGAAAATAGTTTGCAAAATAGCATTAGAATTACAGTGCCATACATTCAGGAGAACACAGAAAAAAGGTTCAAAAACATATAAACCAGGGCCTCCCTAGTGGCGCAGTGGTTAAGTGCTGCGCAGAGAGCTGTCGGGGGCAGCAGCAACGTGAGTTTGAAGCCTGGCGGGGGAGATTCCCACATGGCCTGGCAGACCTCTCCTGCCTCACCCGCTGCTCCCCTCAGCAGTGTATTTCCATTGATTGCCTGTTCTGCTCCCCACTCTCTCTGGTGAACCCTCTTGCCGCCCCACACCTCTGGCCTGTACCCCAGCTTTTATGCATAAATAAACAAAAATCTTAAAAAAAAAACACATGTAAACCAGATGTAATGTTGATCATCTGAATTATAGGTTATTTTCTCTTTGTAAAATATTTTTCTTACATTTTCAGTGTTTTTTTCACTGAGCACATATTATATCTGAAGAAATTTAAATATGTAAAAAGGATGGAATCATGGATTTTTTAATAGTTTTCAATGAGGATTCTTTACTTCAATTGATCTTTCAATAAACACCAGTATTTTCAAAGTGATAATCTCTGATAGTTACAGAGAATACGGAGTCTCTGTGATTGGTTGGTTGTAAATCTATGAGTTATAACACCCTGGGAGGATATATATGAAAGCAATGCTTTTGTGAAGCTTAATTAGAACATATGTACAAAAAGAATACTTAGAAAGGACGATCTTTCCTAATTTAAGGAAGGTGATCCACGGAATGGTCAAGATACAGCCATGACTTTTTTAAACAATTCTTTGTACTCTACTCTTAGAATTTAAAAAGTTATCTAAACTTAAATGTTCTCTCCTTGGTATATTTGTGCATAGGGTATATTTGAGATAGTTAATACTTTGCCTTGGATTTAAAATAAATCTTGAAAAAAGGTGTATTCATAAAAAATGTGGTTAAAAAGGGACTGTCATTGACTGGATTGTTAACTTAAAGATGAATGAAATGAGATGAAAATGTTTTTTTTTTCTCCCTATAAGGAAAACATTTTTAAGTATTCAAATAATTTTTTATTTTAATAATTTATTACCAGAAAATACTAAATTTTAGGTGTCCTCATATTCTGCAAAATAATTTTTTATACTTATTACCAGATTCTTGATTTCTTAAGCATGGACGAAATCAGGAATAACTCTGAAGTTAAAAACCAAGAATGTGGCTTCCGGAAAATTGCCTGGGCATTTCTCAAGGTATGTTTTTCATCTACTTTCAGCACTTTTAAAATAATCTTTAAAGCTGATTAACTGCTTTTCCCAAGTGATTTTGACTTTACATGAGAAGCTATGACCTAAGGTAAGATTATAGCAAAAAGGAGTTATTAATTCAAGCTCAGGACGCTTGTTTAATTCTTAATTATTTGAGTTCCTCCCATGTGCTGAATATATACTCTTTGGCTCTGAGGATGGTGCTTTGAGAAAGACAGCCCGGGGGCCTCTTTGGTGGCGCAAGGGATTAAGTCTCAGCACTGTGAAGCTGTCTAGAGCCACTGCAGCACAAGTTCGATCCCCAGCCAGGGAACTTCCCACATGGTGCAGCAGACCTCTTCTGTCTCTCCCACTGTTCCCCTTAGCAGTGTATTTCGGTAGATCTGCCTGTTCTACTCCCCGCTATGTCTCTGGTGAATCGTCTTACCACCGCCCCCCACACTTCAGGCCTACACCCCAGCTCTTGTATGCATAAATAAATAAATCTTAAAAAAAAAAAAGACAGTTCGGGCATAATTTATTCAACTTAACAAATATGTATTAAACCCTTCCTATATTTCAGTTACTCTTCTAATTAATGAACAAAGAAGACAGACTCCTTCCTTGACCACTAGGATTTCATATTCTAACAAGAAAAGCAGACATAAAACAACTGATTATACACTTTATCTTTGTTACAATATTTATAAATTTTATGGGGAGGTATGGTATGGATGATAAAAACATCCTGTGGAGTCAGGGAAGGGTTTCCTGAAGGAGACATTGAAACTGAGCATGAGCCAGAGGATGGCAGTGGGGCAAAGTGTCCCCAGCAGAGGGTGCAGGCCATGCAAAGACACTGATGTTGGAAGGGGCTACTCAGATAACAAAAGGAAGCCACTGAGATTTTAGGACAAAGGCAGGGAAAATTGTTCCTAATGAGGTTATTGAGGTAGAAAGGGTCTTAATTAGGAAGGGTCTTCTAACAATATGAAGGCATTATGGAAATTTAAATGACAGTGAGAAGTCATTAGAGGATTTTAAACAAAGGATGAAATAATCTGATTTATGTTTTGGAAGGATTAACTTGCTGGATGGAGAATGGATTAAAGCGGGCTCAAATATCTATGCTGGAAGATCAAGATAGAAAAATCTTGCAATAGTCTTAAGTGTAGAATGATAGTATCTACAGGATGCTTTTGGCAGAAATGAAAGATGTGAATAGACTGATGTTGAAAAAAAATTTAATTTTGTAATTCTTTTATTTTTGGTATTCTTTATGACTTAAAGCATAAATTTGACTTATAAAAATCTTGAATAATTAACCTATTTTGTATTATTTTATGAAATTTTTATATTTTTACATCCATTATTCAAATATATCTATGTCTATAATAATAGTCATTCTTGTTCTCCGGTTCAGTTTCTATATAAACATGTTACCTGCATGATTCTGTGCTATAATAAAGATACTGTGAAAACCCAGCTCACTTCATCCACATTGGAGGTTAAGAAAGACTGAAAGAGGTGCAGTCTGAATGTTGAATGGCAGTTAGGTTGGCAGTAGTGAGGAAGTAATTTTGCCACTCTTTTCTCTTCCTCTGTAGATGCCTCAGTTCTGTGGTCAGTTTTTAAGGGTTGGTTTTCAAGTTTGTCTTTGATCCTTTGGTTTCTCTGTATTCCATACCTAAGTGACACCGTCCAGTGTTAATCTTTTTCCCGACTCATTTTGCTTAGCATCATCCCTGCCAGCACTATCCGTGTTGTCACAAATGGTATGAGCATCTTTTTTGATAGCTGAGTAGTGAACAAAACACCCAGTCACTTAGTACACATTGCCACCTTGTGGTGTTACTAAAGACCACTTTCGTTCCTTTACATGCTGTTTGTACAGACCTGCAGTATTTACTATAAGTAGCATTGCAGAAACAAAAATGTATCTCATAGCATATTTACCTTTAAATGCTTGTGGATCTTTAAAATTTATCCACCTGCTGCTGTTGGCAGAAATGGCAGTGAAGAATTTTCCCATCTCCATTCCCTTTAAGTGCTTCTTCTATTAAACCATTTCTCTATTGCCTTCATTAGATTGTAAGCTTTTTTAAAAATCTAGGTGACTTTTCTAGGTAACTTCTTTTTGGAAAGTTTTTTGAACATTATTTATTCCTCATTTTATTAGAGCTCTTTAAATTTAATATATCACTCTATTGAAGTGCTCAATCCACAATATCACAGCTCCCTGCTTATTATAGTACACAGAAAGGGGTCAGTGAAAGAGGACCTGTTTTGAGTTGGTGAGATTTTTATTCTCATAATAATCTCCATTTATTTACCTTTAATGTCGTTATTTAGTCAGTTTTCTTGAATAGTCCTTCGGGAGAAGGTAGACTTCGTCACATACTTTAAAAAATAACGAATAATCTGAATTAGTTTGATTATCTTAATTATTAATTACCTCTTGAAAATGACTTTTTAAATTGATTTTGACTTTTTAAAAACTAACATAAAACTTTACTGTTAAAAATACTGATACCAAACAAATGGAAAATTTGCTGTTATGTTTAAAGTAATATGTATTTTAATTCTTGTAATTATTTTAAACGAATGTATGTTGATCATCTCCTTGGTAGAAAGTGACATCTGGCACAATAGTATAAATATTTTCCTAATAGTCGTCTGAAGTAGTATTTCAGACCACTATCAGGAAAACATTTAAAAAGCCATTTGGGATCTCTTTTGTCAAAATGTTCTAGAACCGTGGCTCACCCATCTGTGTCAAGGTTTCTTCCTTTGCTTTATAAATGTAAGGAATTTCAGCATGCCAGATTAATGAGTCTTTGGTTATATACTGTTTCCTTATTGGATGTACCCATGTTCAGTGAGGATAAGATTTCATTTAAATTCTTATTTTAAGCTTCTAGGAGCCAATGGAAATGTAAACATCAATTCAAAACTGCGCTTGCAGCTGTATTATCCACCCACAAAACCTCGCTCTCCATTGAAAGTGGTTGAAGTTTTTGATTGGTGGTCAAAATGTCCAAGAAATCGTTATCCATCAACATTGTATGTAACTGTAAGAGGACTAAAAATTCCTGAATGTGTAAGTAATAGCACATTAGCATTATTAAATCTATGTCCTTTGTGTTGAGATTAAATAGTGACATGTTTTCTGTTTCTGAAATGATAAGGTCTCTAGAATTATTTTAATAAATGACTACATTAGAAAAGTAATCTCAGAGGTCATGTATTAGATCTGTAATAGCTGATATTTAAAAGATACATAAATAAATTTTAAGTACTGAATGTAGATTTGAGTGTTAGGGGAAAAAATGTTTTATGATTAGTTTTTAAAAATTAAAAAGTGTGATTTAAAGCAGGTGTTGACAGATGCTTTCCATACAGAACCAAGTATTAGATGGTTTATTTAGTCTCTACATGCCATATAGTCGCCATCTCAACTTTACCTTTGCAGCATGAAAGTAACTACATAGACATGTGTAGGTAAGAACTAAATGATGGATGTGGGTATATTTTTTTAAAGATTTATTTATTTTGCATATAAGAACTGTGGTGTAGGGCAGAGGTGCACGGGGTGAAAAGATTCACCAGAGTCAGAGTGGGGTGCAGAATAGGTGGATTTACTGAATTACACTGCTGAGGGGAGCAGTGTGGGAGACAGGAGAGGTCTGCTGCACTATGTGGGTTAGTTCCCTGGCCAGGCTTGATAGCACTGAGACTTTAACCTCTGCGCCACCAGGGTGCCCTGTGGGTATATTTCAATAAGACTTTTTGTACAAAAACAGCAGGCTAGATTTAGTTCAGGAAACAGTTTTATTTATAGGTATATGTTCCAAAATATTATACAAATAATAATAGCGCTACTGCCATTTTCCATAGACAAAAATTACAAATAATATTAGCACAGAATTGGTCTTAAAATGAAGTGAAACTTCCTTTGGCCTTACTTGCTATAAGACATGTCAGACCGGTTGTATATTCTGTAGTTGATATTTATAACCTGTGACCACAGGCTAGGTTTGAATGAAGTTAAAGGAAATCTGTTTTTAAGAATTGGAAGATTTCAAAACTTTTAGACCTTTCTTATACCAATTTTCTGATTTTTAAAGCCAGAGATAGCCTATCAGAGCTATGATGTAACATATGGTAGGTACTGGTGAAGAGACCAAAACAAGGGTACAGAGTTTTAAAACAATTTCTTATAAACCATTGGAGTTCTTAAAAGTTCCCCCCAGCTTTTAAGGCATTTTTAATTTAACTTTCATTTTATTTAGACTAATGTACAAATAAATGTAGAATTTTCCTGGATTACATTTTGAAAACATTTCTATTTTGTTTGTATCAGTATTTTTAAAGCAGTATGTACTGGAAAAGAGCAAAAGATTAACATGGCCTATAAACTTTCTCATTTTTTACATGTACTTAGATAAAGCCATCTTACCGTTCTATGATGGCTCTTCAGGAGGAAAAAGGTAAACCAGTGCATTCTGAACATCACCATGAATCAAAGTTGGTAGACTCAGAACCTGGATTAGAAGATTCAAAGGAAGTTGTAAAGTGGAAGAGACTTCCTGGGCAGGTGAAGTGTTTGATAATACTAGATTTTTTATAATGATAGATTCATTTGGATATTTACTTTAAAAATTCCAGTAGCTTCTAAGGTCATTAACTTACTACTTAAAACTCCCAGCTTGTCCTTCTTTGTTACCTCAGTCTTATCTTTCCATTAATTCATTTGACAAATAATTAAATGGAATACCTATCAAATGCATAAAAACTTAGGTCCTTTGGGGACCTGTGCCATTTTCTTACTTTGCTGGAACTGACACCAAAAATCCTGCATTCTGAAAATTGAAACAACAGAAATTAATTTTCTCACAGTTCTAGAGTCTCGAAGTCCCAAAATGAAGGTACTGACTGGCTGGGTTTACTCCGAGGTTTTCTCCTTGGCTGGCAGGTGACTGCCATTTTGCCTCTTCATGGCGTCTCCTCTGGGCATGTATATCCCTTGTACACATCTCTTCTTTCAAGAATGTGAATTAATTATTAGTTAGACATGGAGTGTAAATTCATTTACCTTTAAAGGAGAACTGATTCTGTTTCAAAAGTAATTTGTTACTGTTTTCCATTTTTCTGCTTACTTGCTTTTCTTATCTTCTGGAACTTAAAAAAAGAATAAAACTCCAGCACTACAGTAAGTAAAGTTAAACCTGGCCTTCCTATTTCAGTGTTTCCTAATTTATATTTTTTAAATGTGTGTTTAGGCTTGTCGTATCCCAAACAGGCACGTCTTCTCACTAAATGCAGGAGAACGAGGATGTTTTTGTCTTGCTTTCTCCCACAATGGAAGAATATTAGCAGCAGCCTGTGCTAGCCGGGATGGATATCCAGTTATTTGTAAGTAAATTACCCTGCTTAATATGATTATAGTCTATATGGAGGACATTCTTTGATTTTTAAAATTAATTGAAATCTTAATTTGAGCAATCCCCTAGTACTATTAAAGAAAATAGGCTTCAGTAAAGCAACAGTTATTTTACAATAGTTTACACTTTTCTGCATAATTTATACTTCGAAGTAGAGTGAGAATGATGAAATGAGGATGTAAATATATTTTGAAAACATGCAGGGTGTTTTTTGTAAGCATTTTTTAAAAAAGTTTTATTTATTTATGCATACAAGCCAGAGGTGTGGGGCAGTGAGAGGGTTCACCAGAGACAAAGTGGGGAGCAGAACAGGCAGATAGACGGAAATACACTGCTGAGGGGAGCAGCGGGCGAGGCAGGAGAGGTCTGCCACGCCATGTGGGAATCTCCCTGGTTGGGCATTGAACTCCCTTCACCGCTGCTCCACTACACAGCACTTAGCCGCTGTGCACCAGGGAGGCCCTTTTGTAAGCATTTTTCATTTTAAATACAGAAATTTAGGAACAAAGGATTAATTGATCTCATGAGGAATTTTAATCCAATGTTGGCAGGGGATAGCAGCCATAAATTAAACTGTGGAAGCCCTCAACCAGGTGTGCCGTGAAACAATAATTAGCTCAGAAGTACCTGAATGAAGACTTCTTGTTATGATAAAGAAGTCGGCAGAGATGCAAACCCAATCTCAAACTGCCTTTAAATATATAGAAATCCATGTCAAAAAGAAAAACTACTTCTATAGTCTTAGAGATTTTTTTTTTTAGTGAGCATTATCACACTTAGAAGCAATAAATCCTTTCCCTTAATTCTTGCTCAATAATGATATCCAGTTCACCTCAGAAGGAAGTAGCTGGCTTCTCATGCTCTGTCCTTTGTAAGAGATCTTACTGAATTTTCCTTGGCTGATTTACTTTTAAAGTTCAGCAGGGACTCATAATTGGCTTGATTAGTGCTTACTAAATAATATTCCTCCTCATGAAATAATGTTAACTTCACAAAACACAAAATTATTTACATAGTTTGATCACCATTATGTGATTTTAAAAAATCACCAAATCTGTACATAGGGTAAAAAAAGATTCTGAAGAAACACCCAAATATTAATAGTGGTCTCTTTCTTTGTGACAGTGAAAGAAATAGTTACTCATTCTGATGTATGTTTTCACATTTCTGTGATAAATATCTTACTATATGTCAAAAATAAATTTATTCAAAATGCTATCTAAGTTTAGATATACTTATTGCTTAAATCTCAAAAGAAAGAGACTCTGCCTTTGGTTTTTGATTGTGATGTTTCTACTGGGAATTGATTTTGACTGTTGGATGTGCAGGTGAATGTTTTTCAGAAATTTGGGGACATTTCAGCCTTTATTTCTTCAAATGTCCTTTCTAACCCTTTCTGTTTTTTCTGGAACTCCGTTCTATTTTTCTGCTTCTTCTGGAAGTCCATCATTTTTGTACTGCATTGTATAGTTGGTGCTGTCCCATACGTCTCTGCAGCTTTCCTCTTTATTTTTTTCTTCATTCTTTTTCTTTCTGTCCATCAGACTGCATAAGCGCAATCAAACTGTCTTCAGGTTTACCTGTTCTTCTGCCAGTGCAAATCTGCTGCTGAGCTCCTCTAGTGAATTGTTTATTCTGGTTATTTGTACTTTTCAACTCTAGAATTTCTGTGTGGCTTTCTTTGATAATTTCTGTCTCTTTATTGATAATCTCCTTTTTGATGAGAAATCATTTCACACCTTGTTTACAATGGTTTTCTTTCTTTTTTTTTTTTAGATTTATTTATTTATACATACAAGCTGGGGTACAGGCCAGAGGCGTGGGGCGGCGAGAGGGTTCACCAGAGACAGAGTGGGGAGCAGAACAGGCAGATCAGAAATACACTGCTGAGGGGAGCAGAGGGCGAGGCAGGAGAGGTCTGCCGCACCATGTGGGATTCTCCCCTGCTGGGTGTCGAACTCAAGTCACCACTGCCGACAGCTCCACAGTGCATGGCCTAACCGCTGTGCCACCAGGGAAGCCCTACAATGGTTTTCTTTAGACACATTTGAACATTAGTAGATTTAAACCTTTATCTTATTTTTTTAAAGATTTATTTATTTATGCATACAAGCTGAGGTACAGGCCAGAGGTGTGGGGCGGCAAGAGGATTCACCAGAGACAGAGTAGGGAGTAGAACAGGCAAATGGATGGGAATGCACTGCTGAGGGGAGCAGCGGTGAGGTAGGAGAGGTCTGCCATGCCATGTGGGAATCTCCCCAGTGAACTTGTGTCGCTGCTGCTGACAGCGCCACAGCATAGCGGGAGGCCCCTAAACTTTTGTCTAAGAAGATCAACATCTAGACTTCCTCTTATCCAAGAGGATAAAAAAATTCAATTAACTTTTCCTGTGAAAAGGTCATACTTTCCTGTTTTTTTTTTAATTGTCTCCATAATTTTGTGTTGGAAGTGGGATATTTCATATTTGAGAATGTGGAAACTCTGGAAATCACATTCTCCTTTCTCCATTCTCCCTCCATCTACCCACCAGGGATTCTTTATTGTAGCTGTAGCTGTTTAGGGATTTCCTGAGTGATTCTGTAGTCTTTTTCCTTTATCCTGTATTGCTCCTGAAGGTTCAGTTTGGTTAGTTGTCAGCTAATGGTTACAGAGAGATTTTTAAATGCCTAGAGTGAATAGGTCACCCAGCCTTTGCCATGAGACTTCAGCAGGCGTTTTCCAACTCTGACTTGACCTTTTCTTCCTGTTTGGGTACCTAGAGTGAAAGAGGGCCTCTGGGGTCTGTCTTGGGGAAGCACACAACCTTTCACATTCGTATGTTCATCTAGATTCCCAGGAATGCCTTGAAGCTTTTTAAAGCCCACTCTTGGATATCTTATTCCTAGACTTTTCCTTTTTAAGTATTTGGTCAGCTGATATCACTGCCTCTAAGGGCTGGGCCACAAGTTATCTTAGCATGCATCCTCCGGTTAGGGCTAAGACCAGCGCAACGTCAGGTCAAATAAAGCCAAGCACTGAGAATGGAGACTGAGGATACTGCCCCACTAACACTGATGTCGTGAAGCTGGGACTTCGGGGAAACTTCAGACCTCTGTGCTCTCTCCCCTGCAGCTAGACTACTGGATTTAGTTATGAGATTTTTGGTTTTTAAGATTTATTTGGAGCTTTGGAATGGGGAATGTGGACAGGGCAAGTTAAAACACATCTGAGTTCAGTGTTCTTACCAAGATGTAGCTACTTTCCTTGTGAAAACGCTCCTCAGATTTTTATTAGCTTTTGCTTAATTTCCAGAGTTCAGGAAAAGTTGACTTTTGTTCATGTCCTTATGGCTTTCCTTTCTAATTTTTTTTGGGGGGTAAGGTAGAGTACCACTTTTCCAAATTTATTTTTCTGTTCCAGAAATAATTCTATACTGCTTACTATTTTAAATGGCCATTGGTTTTACCACTAGGTGGAAGTAGAGATGTTGTTTTGTTGTTCAAGGTTTCCTTATATACATAAAATAACAATACCCTAATGCCTTGTTTATCAACTATGTGTCTTTTACTTCCCCTACTATGTATATCATTTTAGTATTGATTTTTTTTTCCTTAGAAAGTGCAGTTTAAATTACTTATTACTACAAATAATTAAATCTTTGGTTGGATTTTTTTTTTATTTTCAGGTAAAATAATAACTTACTTATGAACGCCCAAATTACAGAACTTTTGAAGTGAAACGCAATTTAAATGTCTTTGTTATTTTATTAATAAATTGATTATTGAAGATTAGGAGAATTTCTTTGAAGAGATGAGAATAATTGTTAACTGCAGCACTTTCTAAAATTTTATGTGTAGATTCTTGTATCTGAAGCACATAAAAAACTATTTTTGAGTACATTTTGAATTTTTTATATTGAAAATGTTGATGACACTGTATTCTTATAGACAGTGCTTGCCTTGTGTACCAGTTATTATAAATTATGAGTCTGTATACTGCTGGATTAAGTATTCTCTAGAAACTACTAATTTTTTAATATTTTCATTAGTATATGAAATCCCATCTGGACGTTTCATGAGAGAATTATGTGGTCACCTTAATATCATTTATGATCTCTGCTGGTCAAAAGATGATCGCTATATCCTCACTGCATCATCTGATGGCACTGCCAGGTTAGTATACTTGAGAAAAACTTATTAGGTAAGGTGTTTGCTGTCAAGGAAAACAAGGAATGGCTAAAGTGATGTAACTACTTTTATGCTTTGTTATGTTTTTCTTATCAAGATGTTATCATAAATATCTATCATACAGACTGAATAAGTATAGTGAAAACTTATTACATGTTCTTGTTAAATATATTTATTTACATGATATATATGTTTCTAGTCCTATCTAATAGTCATTATGTGCACTTTTCAATTAATATTTTGAGATGAGTTTATTGAACAGCTGAGGGTTTTTGTGGAGTCTAAGCCCTCAGTTGCAGGGACTCCATCTTCACTGTTAGCTGGATGCAGAGGCCAGGCGAGTATATAGAGTAATACAGTGGTGTTGAGTATATAGAGAAATACATGAGGGTGTACCTTATGTTTTAAAAACTTTATACTTTGTCAAGTATTTACATTATTCAAAATATAGTCTTAAAATAATTTAATCCCTTCCAATTAAATATCACAATAAAATATTTAAAAAGCTACTTTTTAAGTGTTTCAGTAATACTTTTTTTGACTGCTTGTTCTACCTTGGATGTATTCTAAAAATATTATTAGTCTTTTTATATATATATATATCCTTTATATATATTATACATAAAAGAAGTATATATTATATCTATTTTTAATTCCAGTAAATGTGAAGTAGATACATTTAAATATGTATTATCACAACAGACTTGGAAAATGACCTTTAGAGCAAGTTGAGATTCACCCTGACTTCTTTCTTATTTGCTTGGGCATTTTACTCTTTTAACACACTTTTTTAAGAGCTACTTCTAGTATCTGTGGTCCTTCTATAATCTTAATCTGTTTCCTTTTTTAATATAAAGTGTCTAATTGATCAAGATATTATTACTCTTTAATTTATATTAAAGGAAAAAAGATGGCAACTGGTGACAACTGATTTCCCTCTCTATCTAACTCTATCTAACCTATTAGCCCCTCTGAACAGTATTTTAAGAATCTGGTCTGTTTTTTCAACATGGCCAATTCTGTCTGATGTCAAGTTATTCTAGAGAAAAATACATAGCTTATTTAAGATCTGACTGTGGATTTGTAAGTCTTAATGTCACCTGCGCTCTCACCTCTGCAGAGCAATACTTTTACTTATCTTTATCCAGCTGCCTTTTCTCATGCCTCTAGCAGTAGTTCTAAACCTTACTGTGCATCAGGTTCTCTACATTCAGCTAGTCTTCCCACTTCCATGATGACTGCCTTCAGTTTACAGTGGCATTTAGCCAGACATGAATTTTTCTGTTTTCCTAATAATACCTGTGAATTCACCCATTTTTGTGTCTGCCCATCTATCTTACTAAAAAGGTATGGAAACTTTAAGGTTAATTTGTGACCTATGCTTTTAATCTTTGTCCTTTAATCTGCAGTTCTGTTATTTTTATTTTCTACTTGTCTCTTTAGTAAATCTTTCCCCTCTCATCTTAGGAAATATGTTCAAATCTCCTTACTTAAAAAAATTTTTCCCCTACTCTTTCTGCTTTCCAGACTACCACATTAGTTTTCTCTCTATGCCATTAAGAGCCTTCAGTACATGTTGTCTTTATTTCAACATGCTTAGTCTGGCTTTTTTCACTCTGCTAATTTTCAGATGAATAGGCCAGTTTGCTTTCACCACAGCAATTAATTATTGACCAGTCCTGAAATATTTTCAATTCATGATTCTCATTGACAGCCTCTCTGTTCTCTTCTCATGACTTTGATCAATTCATTCTACTTCTCTCATTCCCTTCCTCTGTCTGTTCAGTATGAATGTTCTCTACAGATATTTATCCCCAGGATCCTTTACTTGATTATCTTTCCTGGTTTGTAATGTTTATTCACGTTTCTCTCATCTTTTCCAGTTTTGAATCCCACTTACATGCTAATACTTCTAGCTTCCACACGTTTTCTGTCTGACCTTTATTTAGATATCCTGGCAGCACCTCAAATCTAGAATCAAACTTACCAAAATCCCCAAATTTTTCCTCCTTTCATCTTCATGTTGTTTTAAAGGCATCCATAGCCACACTGTCTCCATGGTGGGAACTCTTTTCCCTCTTTCCCACCATTCCTTTCCACATCTAACTAGCACTAAACTGTCAGTTCTTCCTCCTACAAGACTCACCATCCTATCATATCCTTTCTATCCTCATGGCTGTTGCCTTTATTAAAACCCTTTTTACTTTTGCTTAAATGCTTTCCCAGTATTCACTGTCTAACTCTGCCTCTGCTGTGCTAAAACTCTCTTTCCATCATTGTTTTTCATAATACTTGATTTAAAAAGTCTTTTTTTTTTTTACCTATTGCTCTTTGGAAAATGTTCCAGTTCCAGCATGAAATAACAGCACATCCCTCAGTAGCCTTACCTCATTGACCTAATTTTTTATAATGCCTATGTATCCTCTTCCACACCCATACAGTCTTTTGAAATATCTGTAATCTTTTAATATTCTTACCTAACTCACTGACTCAACAAACATTTTGTGAGCCATGGTGGGCTCATAGTCAACATTTAAATTCTAGATTTCACCATTTCTTGAAGCCCCCCTGAATTTCCTTGTACAGTATATATTGTGCTAGACTAACTTTTTTTCTTATATATTAGCTTTAATATGGATACTAATTAATGTCTATATCATATAAATATTGTGAAAGGATTAACTGAGTGACGTGAGAAGCATTGTGACTAGAACCAAAAAGATTGAAGTTTTGGAAAGAGGTGAAGAAAAACATAACGAATAAGCTAAAATCAAAGGGGAGAGAATTAGAGTTGCTAGTGATTAAAAGTGGCAGAAGTGTAGGTTTTTGTCCTTGTCTCCTCCTCTGTCTTCCTGGGAAATCACTGTCATATGTTAACCCTTAGTGTCTCCTGAATAACTATTTCCCACTGGTTAGTTCTCTGCCATGTGGATTTAACTTAAATTCTCATCTTTGGGTATCTTCAAAATAATCTGTTTGTGTTTTTTTTTTTTCCCCCTTCACATCAGTAGCTCCTAGTATAATCAAAAAGGCATTTATTTCCTTGGGTATCAACTCCTAAAAGGCCCATGTCTCCCCACACCATCCCCTCTTTACATGTAGTGTTTTAATTTTGGTAGATTTATTCTTTCTCAATACTAATAGTTATTTGTGTTGTCATCTTTTCAAATTTGTGTATCCTTGTTCTCTGTAAGTAACTTGATTTCCCTCCCTCCCAAACCCTTCGGTAAATTTGTTTTAATTGGGATTCTATCATTGCTTCAGTGACTAAAACCATCATTAATGATATCAATTCAGTTTGTACATAAAAAGGTTCATTTTAATTTAAAAGTAGTAATTTTTTAATTGAACTATTTTTAAGATACAGCTTCATTTCTGCCTGTTTTTTGGTATTTCAAATAATGCTCTTAATATTTAATAGCAAGCACCTGAAGTTTTTATCTTTTAGCTATTTCTTAATATTTCCCTCCAAATTAGTGATTTTGTTCTTTTAGTAAGTATTACATTTCATGTAGCATCTGTTCATTGAAAGTACTACTATGGTAAAAATGTTTATGCAGTAACACACATGCTTATTTTTACTTGAAAACATGTTCTTTCACTTCCTTCATTATTAGTTTGGATTCTTAGTAATTGAAGATCATATCCTGTATTTTAAGCAGCTGTTGAGAAAACTCATAGAATGTTATTCTTAAGTAGCAACTGTATTTTTCTTTTATTGATAGTTTGAGAAGGCCTTAATTTGCTTTAGTTTTCTGGCAGTACATAAAAGGTAAGAATATAAATCCCCATATTAAAAAAAGAAACATGTTCTTCAAATTCTAATGAACAAACTTTTTAAAAACCCAGTGTTCCACACTCATGTAACTCCTGTCTGTTGCTAGAATTTTCCTATTTTTTTATACATTGACAAGAAATGTAGAGTAACTGACATAACAATTTACTCTTTTTGTTGTTGTTGTTATTTTTATTTGTGTCTTTTACATTACTGTATATTCCCCATAGGTTTCCCACCACCAATTCACCAGTGAACCGTCACCACAGTCCCCTGTGCTCTCCTCTCCCCTGTTCTGAGCCCCAATCCTCCCCCCTCTCTGGCTGGTTGACACTCTTGTATTTGGTTCCCCTGTATTCCTTTTATAAATGAGATCATTCGATATTTTTCTTTTTCCTTTTGGCTTATTTCGCTGAGCCTGATCCCTTCTAGTTCCACCCATGTTGCTGCGAATTGCATGTGTTTATCTTTTTTGAATGCTGAATAGTATCCTATTGTGTATATGTACCACATCTTCTTGATCCAGTCATCTATTTTTGGGCATCTGGGTTGTTTCCATATCTTTGCTATTGTGAATATTGCTGCAGTAAACATACAGATGCATGTATCCTTTTGGATTAGTTGTTCAATAAGTGGTGCTGGGAAAACTGGACTGTTAAATTCAAGAAATGAAGCTAGACTACTACCTCACACCCTGCACAAAAACCAACTCAAAATGTATAAAAGACATGAACGTAAGACCTGAAACCATAAAATTTATAGAAGAAAATATAGGCAAAATTCTACATGGCATACATCTCAGCAAAATCTTTAAAGACACATCCCCAAAAGCTAAGGAAGTCAAGGAAAAGATAAACAGCTGGGACTACATCAAACTAAAAAGCTTCTGTACAGCAAAAACACAATGATCAAAACAAACAGACACCATACTAATTGGGAGAAAATCTGCATACAATACAACTGATAAAGGACTGATAACTAAAATCCAAAAGGAGCTCACACAACTCAACAAAAAGTCAACAATCTAGTCAAAAAATGGGCAGAAGAGCCGAAAAGACACTTCTCCGAAGAAGAAAAGCAAATGGCCAACAGCCATATGAAAAAATGTTCAACATCACTTATAATAAGGGAAATGCAAATCAAAACCACAATGAGATACCACCTCACACCAGTGAGAATGGTGCATGTTAAAAAAACAGGCAACAACAAATGCTGGCGAGAATGTGGAGAAAAATGTACTCTTCTACACTGCTGGGGGGAATGCAAACTGGTCCAACCACTGTGGAAAGCCATATGGCATTTACTCAAATTAATAAACGTGGAGCTACCATACAACCCAGCAATACCACTTTTGGAAATCTACCCAAAGGACAAAAAAACAATTTACTCTTAGGGCTTAAACTTTTGTCAAGACTGTAACAATGAGTATAATAGTAATATTTTAATTTTCCATTATTTAGAGGAAGAGACAAACAGTTTAATGTAGGATAATATCTTTTATCAAAATATCAGAGTTATTTTAATCTTTTGTCAATAATTTATATAGTAATTTCAATATGGATTTTAAGTCTTTGGGATCTTTATATTCATTATCTAGACTCAGAAATTACAACTATAATGTTAATGGAGTGTCTTATTCTTTAAACTAACACTAGTAAGCATTTTGAATAAGCAATATATACAACCTAAGTAAATCATTAAAGTTTCTCCCGATATTTTATTTTTGATGTGTGTTATACCAAGTGTGATATTTTTATCAACTATATATTTGCTTAATCAATGACAAATATAGGTAGAGTTAAAAAACAGATAAACATTCAAATTTATCTTCTAAATAAACAGGTTTTCATTTTACTATACAGATTATAATTGGTAAATAAATTAATATTTATACTTGATAATGACTGTAAGGATAGCCATCACACATGTGATCACATTACTTTTTATTATAAAATTTATTTTACCATTGGTTGTTGTCAACTGCTTATTTAAATCCTATTGGCTATATTGGTTGTTTGAGAAATATCTGCCTTTCAGAAATGATATGCAATTTTTTATCCTTCTCCAGGATATGGAAAAATGAAATAAACAATACGAATACTTTCAGAGTTTTACCTCATCCTTCGTTTGTTTACACGGCTAAATTCCATCCAGCTTTGAAAGAACTGGTGGTAACAGGATGCTATGATTCTATGATACGGATATGGAAAGTTGATATGAGAGCGGACCCTGCAATTCTTATTCGACAGTTTGACACTCACAAGAGTTTTATCAACTCTCTCTGTTTTGATATTGAAGGTATGTCAGTAATAATAAATACTTGTGTGTGTGTGTGTGTGTGTGTGTGTAACCCAAACGAAGGCTAGTGGCATAAGAACTATGGAAATGTTATTGTCACCGGGATAATGATATTTAAGCTTGAGAGGAGTTTTATGTGTTGATAATTGTTTGTAGATATTTGGATTTATATATATGTTCAGATCATCTGATAGACCTGAGCATTGATTTGGCACTGATGTTCTGTTGGAATTTTAAGGTGTTACATTCCTGAACATTTATATTTAACTAATCTTTGATGTAACAGCCAGTCCTCTTCTAAATAAGTAAATTTAATTGTATTAGTAATTATTATCTTAGTAGTTTTTTTAATGACCTTTTAAACTACAGGGTAAAAATGAGGAAGATGTGGTGAAATCCAAAAGGAATATTGAGAATATATATTTTGAATATAGCCATGGGATTATCAAATACAAAAACATGTAAGCAAAATTCAAGATTTGTCCAACTCTATGAATAATATAGCTGGTATTTTATTAAAGATGTAAATGTAGATTATCAGCTGAAAGAATAAAGAAATTCATTATGTCTATTAGCTTTCACTTTTTACGTTATTTCAGGGACTAGACCTTTAGGCTATAGCTATAATTAATTAACATGGAATTCAAATCAAAATGATAATATTTCTAATGTACTCAGTACAATGTAAAGATGTTAATAAATTGGAACACTTTCAAGAAAGGTCAACCTTAGATGGGAAGGTGTTTAAAAACTGTCATATTAGACATAGCTCATATTGTCAAAGAGATGAAGAATTTTTTCAAATACTTGGCATTAAGATATTTATATGTGATAAAAAGATAAATCAGTCCGTGTTACTCCAGTAGGTAGAGATATGATCAAAGTTGCCAAAGAGGAATTTTGCTCTGAATTAGAAAGAACATTCAAATATGTACTTCATCAGTTGTTTAAGCTGCTTTGTAAATTTTAAGTTAACATTTGGTGAGCAACCATGTGTTTGTAATGGTGTGTAAGATACTCCTGAATGTGTGTGAATTTGATCGTCTCTGAGGTCCCATTTAGGTGTAAGATGGTTTGATTCTAAGATTGCTATTAAACTAGAGCACCTGTTATTTATTATTTTCTTCATTCCCTGATCATTTATTGCGTTCCTACTGGGTCTCAGCCATTGTGATAACAATATGTATTAGAATAGTAGAGATGTTTTTCCTGGAAAATAAAATTGAGTATATAGGTTGAAAGAGGTGAGCAATACAAATTCATATTGGATTATTCAGATAATTTGTTTGACTTTGTGACTTAAAGTATATGTACATATGTACACATGCACTAAGATGCTCATATATTTTTATAACCAAATTCAGGCAAGTGACAAAGGAAATAAGTCATCCACAATAATTCAATTGAGTGAAAAATTCATTTGAAGATAATTGAGATTTGCTTTTGAATTTTCTTTTTTGTATTTGGGATTTTTTTTTAACTGATATATCTCTTAATAGCCTTCTGTTTTGCTGTGATGTATTTTTCCAATTTCATATTGTTTGTTTCTACTTCTGCATAGCATTTATAAATGAATTTTTTTTTTTCTTTAAATAGGTCATCACATGTATTCAGGAGACTGCACTGGAGTGATTGTTGTTTGGAATACATATGTCAAAGTTAATGATGTACAACATTCAGTGCTCAACTGGAGTGTAAATAAGGTATAAAATCATATTTCATATTTTGGTATTCAATGAGAGAAACTGGAAAAAAATGTCAATCCACATGACTCTAAAATACAACATCAGTACATTGTGTCTTCTCTTTTCCAAAAAATTAAGTTTTCTCAGTTCCTGAAAAGGCAGTTATCATTGATTATCATCCTGCTGGCTAATTGATGATACAGTTACAGTAAAATTTTCTTCACTAGGGCCAGGCTTTACTTTGATTTTTTTGAGCCTTAATTGTACTGTGACATTCAATGATTTGTTAAGGAAATTTATGCTAAATAAGATTATATTCTCATCAATAAATAATATTACATTTTCCTATTTTTTTTCCCCTTTGTCCAGTAACACAGCTCTGAAACCTTCCACCACTCTCAGTCTTTCAAAATTGTATCATAATGAGGGTGGTTTATCATTTAATCATTGTCATTGTTTCATTTGAAATTGCTAAATAGAAATGAATGATGATGTTCATTTTGGAGTGCAGTGTTTCAAGGTGGCTTGTATACTAAACAATTTTGTTGTACTTTTTAGTTAAAATACAAAATGAATCATTAAATTTGTTTTGTATGTGTCAACACAGTTTTTGTATTACATGCTGCTTTTGTTCTTCAGTCGTTTTTGTTAGATTGTGACAGTTGTCCTTATTTGAAAAGATACTCTTATGTAATAATTTTCATGAATTTTAGTTTCATATGTCCAATCTATCAGTCTATAAATTTTAAGACAGTCAATTTTTAGTTGTTTTCACCTATTCTGTCTGTCAGATTAATGAATGGTGCCTTGGAATTCATATAGTCTGATTTCACACACATTGAAAATAGAGCTTTCTAATTACTTAGGTACTGGCCAGGCTCCAAAGGCGCTGACTTCAGTGATTTGCATCTATAATGAAGAGTTCATTATTTGTGTGAAAATTGTCTATTTCTTTACAGTATTGTAGTAACCAAAAGGCAAATTTATCTTGAAAATCTATAGCCTGGTGGTTATTTGAGACAGTTATCTTTACTGTAGCTAATGCCCTAGGACAAACCAGAGAGTACAATTTCTTGTTTGGTCTCTTCAGCCAGTTTTTTTTTTTTTTTTTTAAGATTTATTTTATTTATACATACAAGCTGGGGTACAGGCCAGAGGTGTGGGGCGGCGAGAGGGTTCACCAGAGACAGAGCGGGTAGCAGAACAGGCAGATCAGAACTACACTGCTGAGGGGAGCAGCAGGCTAGGCAGGCGAGGTCTGCCGCGCCATGTGGGATTCTCCCCGGCCGGGTGTCGAACTCGCGTCACCGCTGCCGACAGCTCCACAGCGCAGCGCTTAACCGCTGTGCCACCGGGGAGGCCTTCTTCAGCCAGTTTTGAGGGGAATGCTAAATTATATTCATCTGTCCATTAAGATGAAATATCCATGTGCTTTTGTACATGCTTCATGGTAAACAACATGGATTTTTAAGCAAGTTTTTTTTTGCGCATAAATGTGATAAGGAAAAAAATGTAGACGGAATCATTAACAGATACTACAAGTACTAAATCTTCCAGCACGTTTCTCATACTTATGCCTAACAACTAACTTGCTAGGTGGTTTTGGTTTTGATTTTGCACATTTGCATTTATGTAAGTGTTCGTTCAGTTGCTCAAACCCCCAGTATTGCATTCCCATCCCTAAATTGTTTTAAATCAGTTCAGTAAAATCCCCGTCTGTGGTATTAGAATATTACTTTTTCTATAACATTTAAAAAGTGGCTGAAAACAGGTTTTAATGTCAGACAGCCATAACCAGGGCTCAACTGCTGATATTAGGTCTGTAGCAGTTTGCACCTGACTTCTGCTGATACCATCCCACCCCTTCAGAGGTGATCCACTAGAAGAAGGGAATAAAAAATAAGAGGAGAAAAAGGCTAAATCAAAATTCTTCCTGACTTTCTTTTAAACCAGACTTTCTTTTTTTTTTTTAATTAATTAGTTTACTTTTTAAATGTGGTAACATTAGGATTCTTTCTATCAGGTATCACCACCATAAGGTTTTTACCACCAAGTCACCCATAGTCCACCACCTTAGTCCATTGTGCTTCCTTCCTTCTTGGTTCTTACCCACCCTCCATGCCATCCCCCTTTGGATGCTTCAGTTCTTTAGTCAGTTTGCAAGGGCTAGCTTTTTAAGACTGTCTTTCTCTAGTCTTTGGATTGGCTTCACTATATTCCACTTAGTAGTGACACTGGCTGGTATTTATCTTTCTGCTTCTTATTTCATTTAGCCTTATCTCTTCCAACTCCATCCATGTCACTGAAGCAGACTTCCCTTTGACTCAATGAATTTCAGTCTCAGCAATTTTGCATTTGCAATTTTTTCTCTCAACTGGGAATCCAAGCAAGGAGGACTTTTGGTTATTTTTCTTTTGCAAGACTTATATTGACAGATTCTCTCTCAGTGTTGTTGACTTTATTGACATCATTAATTAGGTGTCTTCCATTGCTGCCTTAAATAACTATCAAAAACATGCTTAAAATTACAATCTAAATTAACAATTTCAGAGCAGTTAGTTGTTGATAATATACCCTTTTAAGGATAAGTATAAGTAAAGGTTTGAGGAAATAATCTGAGTCTCAAATAAAACTTGAAAGTTTATTTTATGTGTTTAAATTATAAAAATTGGAAGCTTTCTTCAACAATTTTTTTTTAGGTAGTGTTAGAATATGGGTTTTTAAGAAATGCTTCTTTGGAACTGACTAAATTTTGGTAAGGCATATATAATACAAAAGCATATTCTAATTAAATATGACTTTGTATCACAACCAAAAATATATTGTATCAGCTTTATTTTTAGCCTTAATCTGAAGTCACTGGGAATCCTTTTGCCAAAAATTTTAAATCATCCTGTGTGTACAATTAGAGACAATATCTTAAAATTAATTTTGTACTCTAAAAAAGGCTCAGCACTAGACAGAGTTTACAGTAATGATTATCTTATCATTTCAGGAAATTAAAGAAAGTGAGTTTAAAGGGATTCCAATAAGTTATTTGGAGGTTCATCCCAATGGAAAACGTTTGTTAATACATACCAAAGATAGTACTTTGCGAATTATGGATCTCCGACTGTAAGTATATATAAATATTGACAGTTTAAGTATTCATAGAATAATGAATTCACTCATATTTATAAAATGCAGCTGTGACTCTCAACTAGACCATTTTGCCCCTCAGGGGACATCTGGCATTGTCTGGAGATATTTTTGTAGGTTGATTCTAGCTCCTAGTGGCTCAAGACTAGAGATACTGCTAAGCATCAAAAGACAGAGTTCCCCCCACTCCCTGCCCCAGAGAATTATCTGGGTCAAAATGAATATTTTTGAGACTAAAATATAATTAGTTGCTTTTTGTTTTCATAATTAAAAAGAAATAAACTTATGCATGCTGTATCTTTTCATCTCTATAATACTGATATAATATTGTGATACAATATCACAGCTCTCTGAGGAGTTTTTAGTTAGTACATCTTTGTTTTTATTTTTTCTTTTACTTTTAAATAAGGTAAATGAATGGAAATGTCCTTAATGTAAAGGAGTTCTGGGGAAACCAATATAAATTTCTGGTGAGCTTTTCTTTTGATGTTAAAAGTTCCTATGGAAAAAATGATAGCTTTTTTTTAAGATTTTTTTTTAAATTTTGTTTAGAAAAATGAGATGGCAATTTGTATTAGTTTATTCTGTAATTAACTTTTTTGGACTAACCATTAAGTCCTTTAATATTTATGTAGAATAGTTCAAGACACTGACCTGGGTGTTGCAGGGGAATGGCAAGCACCGTCAGCTTATCTAGAGTTTATCGTCTAAATGTGTTACTTCCAAAGTAACACATAAAACCTTTAGTTAGGCTAAACGTAAGATCTTTCATGACTAGAATCTGCTTTTCCTTTTTTTCTACATTTAGTACTTATGTTATGCCTGGTAGATAGCAAGTAGTCAATGTGTATTTTTTTTTATGAACATAAGTATATAGTAAAATGACTATGTTTTTCATGGCAACAGTAAAGCTGGTAGGTATAATACAATTTTCTATTAAAGACTTAATGGAGAGGTAGGCATTTGAGCTCAGTTTTGAGAAGTGATTATATTTAGACAAGTTGGATGTGTTTTCAAGAGAGTGGAAAGCATAAAAAGCTTGAATTAATATTCAGAGGTGTATAAAAGTTGTGCTTGAGACAAAGTGAATTTTCATCTGAATGAGCATAGGTTTCCTAGTAAGTTGTATTAAGAGAAAATTTTTTAGAAATAGAGATTAGAACCATATTTTAGAAGGTCAGGCTTTAGGAGTTTGATTTTCTTTTTAAGCAGTATAATATTCAACCTGAGGTCATGGCTCTAGAGATAAATTGCTTGGATTCAAATACTGCCTCTCCCACCCCTTATTAATTAGCTGATGAACTCTGTATGTCTCTCTTTCCTCATCTCTGCAATGGAAAAAATAGCATACCATCTTCGTAAAGGTTTTGTGGGAATATACTAATTTATAATGTAAAACACTTAAATCATTACAGCACGTGGCAAGGACTTAAGATATGTTTGACCCACTAACCACAGTTCTGGGGCATTTATGTAAAGAAAACAATTGTAAAAATGTGTAAAAAATATATATTCAAGATTGTTCATCCAAACCATATTCATTGTGGGGAAAAGCTAGAAACACACTAAGTGCTATCCAACAATAAACAATTCCTTAAGATAAATTTAGACAATTACATAGTATAAAGCTTTTAATATTTTAATATATATTCAAGTATTCTGACATGTAGGACTATTATGGTTTATTTTTGAGTGAAAAAAATAAGATAACAGAGTAGTATCTGTAAAACCAAACCCTCTCTTTAAACCAGAGATGATAATATTACTAACTGGGTACACAAGAGGCAGTGAAACAGTACTACCTGATATTCATAAGTGAAAAAGCCTGTGAGGCTGGATCCCATATTTAATAGATGAGTTAGTAATGTGTTTTGCCTAACATTTTTGTGAGCGTCAAATATTCATTGTGTGATTTTAGAAGTACATCACGTGAAGCATCTTTTAACGGAACTAAAACAATATAGCAACAAGAGTACAATCATTGCTGAAGACTTTAGCACACCACTAACATAAAGGGATAGATCATATGGACAGAAAATTTAACAAAGAAGTAAAAGCCTTAAATGAAGTGTTAGAACAGATAGATTTATTAGACATTTATAGAGCTTCTCATCCCAGAAAAAAATACATTTTCTTCTCAGTACTCATAGAACAGTCTCAAGAATACATCTGCAATATGCCTACTAGGTATTTATCCTAATAATATGAAAGCTTTAATATGAAAAGATTTATCTATGTCTATGTACTTAGCAGCACTGTCAACAATTTCCAAGTCATGGAACCAACCCAAATGCCCTTCAACAGATGAGTGAATAAATAAACTGTGGAATATATACTCAAGGGAGTACTATACAGCTGTGAAAAGATAAAATAGTGGCATTTGGGGCAATGTGGATGGACCATGAGGTGATTATGTTAAGTAAAATAAGTCAAATAGTGAAAGACAGGTAGGTGATTTCATTAATCTGTGAAATATAAATAAACAAAAATATACATAGGAAAAATAGAGTAGGAATAAATCTTGAGCTCAGTGAAAGAATATAATGGTTACCCAAGGGAGTGGGGGCTAGGGAAGAGGAAATAGGGAAGAGGACAGTTAGGGGTATGGACACTGGTGTTTTGGTAGAGTGTGTATGTGCACATATGGAAAAAAGAAAAAAGAAGAAATTAATAATTCATCACATGGGAAATATATCTAAAAATATAGAAATTCTGTAATGCTACTTCATTATGTAGTCTCTCTCTCTGCACAACTAGAACTAATCTCTCTTATCCAGATCTGCAGTTTCCTTTCTAGTCTTCATTTGTGGTACTTTCTGCATCCACTTTCTATTTCACATTGATTCATTTCGTCTCTCTCCCATTAAATTATAATCTCTCTGAGCTCTGGGACTATCTTTATTTTATTTTCTATCCATCATAGAATTTCTCCTATATGAAGGATTAAAAATTTGTTTATTAAATGCAAATGAAATATGTAAGAGAAAAGTTCCTCTACTGCTAGTATTTAAAATGGGTAAGACAGGTTACATTTGTAAAGTCTTTTTGTTGTTGTTTATAGATTAGCAGCAAGGAAATTTGTAGGTGCAGCAAATTATCGGGAGAAAATTCATAGTACTTTGACACCATGTGGGACTTTTCTCTTTGCTGGAAGTGAGGATGGCATAGTATATGTTTGGAACCCAGAAACAGGTAAATTATCTCATTGATTTTTTAAAAATTATTTAAAACTACCATTTTATGGAATAATTTTCAAGGAAATTCTGCCTTTAAGTTCTCGATTATATTTTTCAAAATTGGAGAGTTGATGATGGAACTGAGCTACACTCTAAATTTATATCGGTTCTTTATTGTTTTGCTATCATAATGGGTTTAGAATTTCACATTACAAAATTGAAGTTTTTTTCTTTCCTTGCTTGTAATGAGATATTTTTGATCTTAGAGAAGTATTTAATAAGTACTATAATGAAAAATACAGAATATTTTTCTGTATAAGCTGAATTTGTAATATAACTAAGCACACAAATGGCTAAACATCTACAATATTTTTTATTAGAAACAAATTTTCCTATCAAAAATTTTTGATGTCTGAAATTCAATAGCAATTTACTGCAATTCAGTTTTTTTCCCTAAAATAAGCTGTTACCCTGGGAGTTCATTTATGCCTCACCTTTGCTTTTCAAGGATAAACTAAAACTACATAAATATTTTTTGAAATAAATTTGGATGATTTTATAACATTTACTTTTAAATTTCTTTAAGGAATGTTATTTGATTTATCCATTTTGTTCTTTTTTTTGACTAGTCAGTTTACTTAGATTTTTTTTTCTTACTGTGATTTGATACTTTAGCATCATTTCAGAAAATTGTATCTTTTTCCCTTCAATAACTGGATCTAGATTCTTTGTTCTCATTTTCACAGGTTCCATAGACCTTTACTGTAGTCCTCTTTTAGCCATTGATAATCATAAATAGCTTTAAGGCAGATGATTACCTCAGCAGCCTCTGGAAAAAAAAATAAAAATATTAATTTAAAAATTACTTCTCTACTAAACCTCCCCCAGCCAGAGAGTCTTTGTTTTGAGTCCTGCAGTTCCTTGCCTAGTTTTAACTGGAATCCTGCTAGTTGGCATTTGCACCGCTCTGTCAGGTTTCGGAGATAGATACTACTCTACTTTCTTCTAAGCTCCTTGTATTATATTATACCTTGAAAACCTCATTTTAAAAAAAGATTTATTTGGGCCTCCTTGGTGGCTGCGCTGTGGAGCTGTCAGCAGCCCGCGATGCAAGTTCGAAGCCCAGCCAGGGAGAATCCCACATGGTGCGGCCGACCTCTCCTGCCTCGCCCGCTGCTCCCCTCAGCAGTGTATTTCTGATCTGTCTGTTCTGCTCCCTAGCCTGTCTCTGGTGAGCCCTCTCGCTGCCCCACGCCTCTGGCCTGTACCCCAGCTTGTATGTATAAATAAATAAATCTTTTAAAAAAAAAAAAGCCATGAAACAGCTACTTTAAAAAAAATAAATAAAATTAAAAAAGACTTATTTACATATACAAGAGCTGGGGTGTAGGCTAGAGGAGGGGGGATGGTGAGAGGATTCACCAGAGACAGAATGGGGAGCAAAACAGGCAGATCAACTGAAGTACACTGCTGAGGGGAGCAGCAGGTGAGAAAGAAGTCTGCTGCACCATGTGGGTCAGCTCCCTAGCCTAGCCTCAAACTCGTGCTGCAGTGGCTGCTGATAGCTTCATAGTGCTGAGACTTAATCCCTTGTACCACCAGGGAAGTCTTGAAAACCTCATTAAAGAGGTTGAATTGAGAAGCAAAAAGAGGAAGACTGAGAGAATGAAAAAGAAAAGAAAATATTTAGTACAGCAGTGCTCATGTATTTATATGTACTTGAGGTTTTCTTGCAATGTAAGCTTCATTATACTTACTATAAATATATTTTTCAACATATTGAAAAATAAGCTTTTAATGAGAAATATCTAAGACAGTAAAAGTTAGTGTATGTTGTATCTGTTTTAGGAGATCAAGTAGCAGTGTATTCTGACCTGCCTTTCAAGTCACCTGTTCGAGACATTTCTTATCATCCACTTGAAAATATGGCTGCGTTTTGTGCATTTGGGCAGAATGAGCCAATTCTTCTGTATATTTATGATTTCCATGGTAAGTCCACTATTTGATGAGAAGAATATTTAGAGTAACCTTTACATTTAGACCAAATCAGAATTATGAACTCCATGAAAACTGTCATTCTTTGTGTTAACAAAGATCTCTTGAATATACTCTGAGTCAAATGGATTAATTTTTTATTATTATATTTCCTTCTCCATAAGCACAATTAATATTAAGGTTAAATGTCAGAAAACATGTCCATAATGGTTGTGATTTATGGTTGTATTCAGAGATAAGGTGCTCATAACTTCCTTTTTAAATAGAAAATTCACCTAAATATGTCAACTAAATTATTTTTTTAAAGATTTTTTTTTAAGTTTTTATTTATTTATGCATACAAGAGCTGGGGTACAGGCCAGAGGTGTGGCGTGGTGAGAGGATTCACCAGAGACAGAGTAGGGAGCAGAACAGTCAGATCCACCGAAATATACTGCTGAGGGGGGCAGGAGACAGGAGAGGTCCTCTGTGCCACATGTGGGTTAGCTCCCTGGCCTGGATGGAATTCAGGCCTTAACCATAGTGGTGATAATGCTGAGACTTAACCGCTACACCACCTGGGAGACCCTATGTTAACTTAATTTAAAATTAAAAAATTAAGAAGAGTGAATCTGTTATACTTTTAGCTGAATATTGAGTTGATTTCTTAATTTTATGTTTTTGTTATTACTAAAGCATGTAGTTTTAATAAACTCTTTGAGAGTTTCTTAAAAATAAAGCAAAAGAGTAAGTATCAATAGCAATATCTGGAATTAGAAATCTAATATCTTTTTCTACTCTAAAATTACACTCTTGTATCATTGTGAGAAATAATAGGAAATAAAGACCTTGAACATATTCCTTAGGAATAGTATTGTATTCTCGGAATTATTTGGATTTATGTTGCCTTTGATATATTTCTTTAATTTCAGTTGTGAATTTATGGCTTCATTAGTCTGCATTGTACTGATAGTGCTCTCTCTCAAAACTGCAATTCCAGTTACTTCATATATTCCTATACAAATAAAAAGTTTTTATGATCTCTTTGATTTGTTTAGGATATCATGTATCATGGTTGACTGTTTTTACTTTTTAAGCTAAGATGGCTTACAATGTTGAAAATTCATAGCTACATAAATATGTATATAGGTAACATTAATGTGTAACTACTTGGAGAATGTTTTAAATTAATGAAATGTATTTCTTTATGTTAAGACAAATTGTTTAATCATTGTGGTGTGTACTAAGTTACTGAATGATTGAGTTAAGTTCTAAACTTGAAATACTTGATCATAGCATGGACTTTATTATGACTTTTCAGGCAAATTATATTAGAAAATGATTTATAAAACTGGGGTTTATCTTAAAGAACTTTCCAGCGAAGAAATAATACATTTTGCTAACACATTCAGATTTACAGAAAACTATTCCTATTGGTGGAATCGTTAAACAATTCAACAACTCAGTACCATTTACTCTTACAAGAAATAATTGACAAAAATAAACACTACCTGATTATAGGAAAAGACAAATGAATTTTTCAGCTCATCCCATGTCTAAATTTAAAGTCTACTTCAAGCATGTACCTTAAACAAGGTCTTTCTTTGTATCCACCCCAGATCTTCACATGTGGAGAGTTATGCTAAGTACTTAATAATTGGAGCTGTTATACAGGAAATAGGCAGTGCAGTTATTTCCTCAGACTTTTAAGAGGTTTCACAACAGTCTTCATTCAATTTCTAATTTGCTTTTTAGGCTTTTGAAATGTTTACTGTGAATGCAAGTTCAAGTTCCACTCTTAACCTTTTTCCCTCAGTTTATTTTATGTCATTTCATCATTAGAATAGCCCTGGTAGGATTGCCCATCAAGTTTTTTACACAATGGGCTTTAAGACTAAGTCTGCTCTAGAAGCATAGGTAGAAAGAGTCAAGGGTTTCAGGATCCCCAAAACAAGGGTTTAAGGTTCAGTTCTCTAATCTTGCATAAGCCTCTTGCCTTGATAAAGCTGCATTTCTTTATCTGGTCACTGGTTCTACCACTACTGATACCTAGCTTATGTAAGATATATGTATACAGATATGTATCTATATATCTATATCTATATCTATATCTATTTATTTGTGAGGCTACTAGGAGAGAGGTACTGTGAAAGTGTTACAGAACCTAGCCCCCCAGGAAAGGAGAGGTCTGCTGTGCCATGTGGATTAGCTCGCAGGCAAGCTGGAGATTGAACTCATGCTGCAGTGACTGGCAATAGCTTGATAATACTGAGATTTAACCCCTTGTGCCACCAGGGAGGCCCAATATCCATGCTGTCTTAATGGTAGTGTAGATTTCTGTGAGTGTCTTAGAAATTAAAATGTTCACATAATACTCATGAAACTAGAGTACAGTGTATTTAGGGCACAATTTTTAATATACTAACACACCTTTACAAACAAAACTCAAATTATTTCAACACATTTTCCCAACTCTTTGCTGCCTATTTTTAAAAAGAGGAAGTTTAGGAAGAAGTTACATAATCCCAAGCAATCCAAGATTTAGCACAGTTCTTGTGAATGGTGTATAGCCATAAGTTCTTTCAGATTCTAAAATATTTCACTTATTAAACACAAGTCAAAATCAATCCAAATAGTCTTTAAATTTTATAATAAAAATTCATGTTTTATTGGCCTACTATAGTTTTGCCTTTCCTTTTATTTATTTTTTAGTACGGCAATATTTTGTCCAAACTTTCTTGTCTGAAAATGAAGTTTAATTGCAGTTTTAGATAAATGCCTTAATGGTATAAAATTTGAACTATGTAGCATGCTTGCATGATTTTTAAATGCTATTTATCAGGGTTGCAGATATACATAGGTAATTTTCCAGGAAAATGGAACAAGCTCATTTTTTATAAGTCAAATTTACCGAGAATGAGACCACAATGGTAGCTAAATATATCATTCATCTTTCAGTTCTAGCAAACTCTGTAAAGAGTCAGAAAGCATCTTTCCCTGTTAAGCATATGTTCAGGCTGTGGTCTTTTGGGTCTTCGTTTCTACTGACTTTTTGCTTTTTTTGGTAAGAATATGATTTTTGCTTTCAGAAGCCAGTTTTATTTGCCTGATGTTGAAAGGGTTAATAATCTAGTAATACAAAATTTAGTCACAGAGTACCACAGACAATGTACTTTTAGGATTCCCATAATAACAGAGGGCTAGTCAGAGAAATCGCTTGTACTGAATTAAATTTATGGAACTATATTCCAGCTATTAATTTTCTGTCATTAACGGATATTTGTCTACCTGAAGAAACGTGTTGTACATTTAATAATAATTGTAGCTATGTTTGTAGCATAGCACTTTCTATGTTCCTGGTACTGTTTTAAGCACTTTATACATATATTTATTTATTTTTCACAATACTCTTAAAAAATAGATACTGTACTTATTCCCATTTTATAGGAATCAGGACTTAGATCCAGAAATCTGGATTTGAAGTTCAAGCTCTTATTTGCTACACCCACCTGCTTTATTTTTAGCAGATTTCCTGAAATATTAGCTTTTGATTGATAAATAAATATTTTATTTTTCCTATAGTATCTTTTACTCTATGCCTCTCTTTGGAATATGTGATTTCTTAGTGTTAGCTATACTTTGTAGGAATCAGATATGGAGGCTTATTCATGATTTTCGTATTAGCGCCTAACCTAAATACTGACATATTATGAATATGCATATAATATTTTCAGTGGGATCAGTCTTAGTATGGAAATTTCTCAGCATTATTTGATAATCCTAGGTAATGAGCTAAATTTTTCACTAGGTGGCAATATCTCCTCCAAATCAGAATTAATTTTGGAGTGCTTTCCAGTCTTAGTGTCTCAGGCAAGATCATCTTTATTGAACACTTACTGTATGCCCAGTTGGAGAAGCCTCCGAAACCTAGGAAATATATGCAGGTGGATTATTATGCTCTCTTCCAGTCCTTTGTGCTTCTTAAATAGTTAAACCAATAAACAAAAATGATTTTATTTATAGAATTCATGTTCATTAATGAACTATATTATTATTTGTTGATTTTTTTCACATTAATATGCTCAGTGAAATGTATGCTTTCGGCTCCTAATAACCATTTTGTTATATAACTTGCTCATTGCCTAAAACCCATGGTGTTTATAATGCCCTATATCGAACATTGTACCTGGTATATTTCTGATACACAATAAATGTTTGAAATCATAATCACAGATATTATAGAATAGCATTTTCCCCTTAAAGTTTATGAAAGTATGGAATAAACAACATGATTAATTAATAAACTTGGGGCTAATAATGGTGGTGTTGATAGCAGCAGCAGCAGCAGCAGCAGCTAACATTTATTAGGTGTTTACTGTGTGCCCCTTACTTTTTTTTTTTTAAAGATTTATTTAAGAGCATTTTGCAAGCACACAGTACACCCAACACCCTCAAGGTTTATGCTAGTACTTTTTCTGATTATGAAACTGAGGCACAGGGAGAATGAGATAATTCACCTAAGAACACACAGATAGTAAATAAGACTACAATTGATTTCTGGCTGACTTCAGAGTCTGTGCTCTTAGAACAGTAAGTTGACACAGCTGCTTAGTCTTTGCATGTCCTGTTTCATCAAGTAGCTTAAATTAAGAAGGTAACTAAATTCCCTGTGGTGAAATACATTGTTTTTAATTTTAGTGTTTAAAAAAACTCCTTACAGTTAAAAGGAAATTTGCTTATTTGGTATTATTATCAATAGTTAATTCCTTTATGACTATTGGGGTAATTATAATGCATTAAGCCATGATATAAATATATGAATTTTCTTTATTATGTAGCATTGACTGTTAATGTAACTACTTTTACAATATTCTTGCGGTAAGATAGTGTCTACTTGAAATAATTGTAATAATCATAGTTTATGTATAATTTAGTAGTGTTCTTGAAGTACTTACTGATGATAAATGACACAAAAACAAACTTACAATCCTCATACTTAGAAAAGATTATGCAATAATATGTATAACTGATTGAAGGTCAAAATTTTGAGTATCTGCTCTTAGCTCGGTAGGAGAAATTAAGAGCTAGAAATGCCAACTTTTATGACATGCTGAAACTTCCTATTCCTTGTCATATCTTGATGCATCTGTTTTAATATTCTTCATCTAGTGGATACTTTGACTTGAAAGCATGTTATTCAAGGATTCTGGACATTGGAAAACTTAGTCAAGTTAATGATTTGAGTATAAATCAGAGCTCTGAATTCCTCATCTAGGCAAAATTTTTAATGCTTACACTGGTGCTTTTTAAAGTGCACCAAGAAGGGAGAATTATATGGTGCAAAGTAGACAGCAGTGTGGTAGGAAAGGCTAGCATAGGGGTAGAGCACAAGGATTCTAGACAAAATGCCATCCATCTCTCCTTCACCCTGGTCAAATAATTTAGCATTTCGGTATCGGTTTTTTTACCCATAAAATCATGTTTTAGCTCAATGTTTTATCACAACACACTTTTTCAACTGAGAAGCATGAGCATGATGAATAATAATGGCATAGGAAACCAATGAAAGGACAATACCACGTAACTTAGGGGATTTGGTGATAGTTTTATTTTAGTATTCCACTAACAGATTTGATGTGTGATATTAGACGCTTTCCCTTTGGTTGACTATGAGGCACAAATCTATTACATTTTCTTGTCTAGATTTTTGAGCAGTTTTATTAGTGACACAAGTTTTTCTTGATATTTACAAAATATCAAGACAATACAAGATAAACAACAGACCCTGAATACAGCTAGGCTGCTTGAACTGAAGTGTTAGTCAATAGAACTTTTTAAGTTCATCTGCACATCATCTTATGATTAGCTGAAGCAGAATCAGGTTGGTAAAATGCAATAGAAAAACATAAGCTCTTGAAAAGTTTTTATTTATGTATTCATTTCTTTTTTTTAGATAACTGGCTTACAGCACTGTATATGATTCAGAGGAATAGGGTCACACCTTCTCAGAAGTGCATCTCCACACCCCATCCAACCCAGACCACCCATATCCCTTTTTCATATACTAATGGGTTCCCTACCCACATTGTCCCCATCCCCACTGTCTGCCTCTAGCAGCCTCAATTCTGCTGTCATTTCTAGACTTTGTTTTGGTTAGTTTTGTTAGTTTTTTTGTTTTATTTTTCTGTATTCCACCTGAGTTAAATCATCCAGCATTTGTATTCACTTGATTACGTCCAGTTCTATCCACATTGTTGCAAATGGCACAAGCTCATCTTTTTTATAGCTGAAGAGTATTCTATCATGTATATGTGTGTGTGTGTGTGTGTGTGTGTGTATATATATATATATATACACACACACACACACATATACAGATATATAGTATCTTCTTAATCTAGTCATCTGTTGTTGAGCACTTAGGTTGTTTTCACAACTTGGCTATTGTAAACAGTGTTGCAATGGACATAGGAGTGCATATATCCCTTTGAATTAGTGTTTCTGCATTCTTTGGATAAATACCAAGTCATGGAATTGCGATAATGTGATATATCTACTTCTAATATTTTGAGAAAGCTCCATACTGCTTTTCATAGGGGCTGAACCAGTCTACATCCCCACCAACAGTGTACGAGGGTTCCCTTTTCTTTAAACCCTCCCCAACATTTGCTATTTCTGGTTTTTTGATGTAGCTATTCTCAGTGGAGTGAGGTGGTATCTCAGTGACTTGAATATTCTTTTTTCAATCCATTTGGGCTGGAATAGTAAAATCCAGAGACTGTATGACTCATGAACAAGAGAAATTTATTTCTCATAGTTCTAAAAACGGAAAGCCCAAGGTCAAGACACCAGCAGATTCAGTGTTTATTAAGAACCCACTTTTTGGTTCATAGATTGTACCTTCCAGCTGTAACCTCACATGGTGAAAGTGGCAAGGGAGTTCTCTAGGGCTTCTTTTATAAGGGCTCTAATCCCATTCATGAGGGTTCTGATCTCATGACCTAATCAATTCCCAAAGGCCCTGTCTCCTAATACCATCACTTTGGGAGTTAGGATTTCAACATACATATTTTTAGGGAACACAAACTTCAGATCACAGAAATTCTCTACACATAGCAGATGTTAAAGGAAGAGAAGGAAGCTGAATGCAGAGAAACTAAAGAAGTATACCTACCAGCTTACAGTAATCATAATGAGAAGTTGAATTTTTTTTTGAAGAAAAGGATTAGGTATCAAAGAAAATGACTGCACAGTAACAGGGCTATATACAATAACAGGTCTTGAACAAAGGAATTGCATTTTGAATCAGAAGAAAATTTTACTATTAAAATAAGTGTAAGAGAAAGAATATGTTGTTTTTTATTTTACTTTATTATATTATAAAGTAATAGCAATTGCACATAAATTTTAATAATAATAAACCTTATATTTACTTCCAGTGGATTAAAATATCTTATTTCCCCTATTCTTCCTCCTGTAGAGATAAAAATCTCTTGAGAAAGCCACATTATCTTTTTATAATTAAGACCAGAACATACACAAAAGCACTGAATTTACTATAAAAATGAAAGAATTATCAGTTATGAAAACATATTAAGAGTTTGAATTGTGTAAAATTTAGAACTCCAAGTTATGCCCTATTGAAGGTAAACTTGGAAGTTTTTTTGTTTTTTTTTTTTATTGTTATTTATGTCTTTTACATTTTGTATTCCCCTTGGGCAGCCCACCACCAATTCACCCGTGATCCATCTCCATGGTCCCCTGTATTCTTCCTTTAAATGAATGTATTGTAGTTGCCACATCTATGTGCTCAGCGCCTTGTCCATTCCTCTGCTGTACCACTGGCAGATTAAAGTTATTTCGTGATGACCTACGAAAGACTCAAACCCCCAGAAGAGACCAGTGTCTTTGTGTTCTCAGATACTGCTCTAGTGCATGCCTCAAAAGGTTACAGAAGCATGGGAATGAGACTGTGAACACTAGGAGTTTTTTTTTAAGTGTTTTTTTTTTTAGATTTATTTATTTATGCATACAAGCTGGGGTACAGGCCAGTGGCGTGGGGCGGTGAGAGGGTTCACCAGAGACAGAGCAGGGAGCAGAGCAGGCAGATGGACAGAAATACACTGCTGAGGAGAGCAGTGGGCGAGGCAGGAGAGTTCTGCCAGCCATGTGGGAAACTCCCCAGCCGGGTGTCAAACTCGCATCTCCACAGCGCAGTGCTTAACCGCTGCGCCACCAGGGAGGCCCAACACTAGGAGTTTTAAACAGCAGGTTAGGTTAGAGCTAATTTTTAAAAGTATGAAATTAATTAGCACAAACAAGAGAAAATGAAGAAGTGAAGAAATTGTTACTTAATTGCAACATTGTACCCCAGCCATGGCCTATGTAAAAGTGATTTAGAAACCTTTAAAATGTCAGAAGCATAGATCTTGGAGGAATTTCAGAATTATTGTTATAACTTATTTAACAAGGAAATAATCTTTGTAATCTCTTACAAGTAGATGTGTGTATGTCTTTGTGTATCTGTGGAGGGTGGGGGACAGGAAAGAATAGCAGCTTCTGTTTCTAGTATTTGAGAAGTTAGGTCTTTGTGAATATTTCTGCAAAAATTTTTTATAACTGTTTTCACAGAAAAGAGGTGCTAAAGATAAAGTAGGGTGTTAATTTGACTCCTTGAAAGCTAGTCATAAAATTATCCTCAGACAATAGAAACAAGTATTCATGGTTGTTTGGGGGTTTATTCTTGTTATCTGCATTCATTTAAGTCATAAGTCCTTTCTGAAAGGCATCTTCATACCTGGAAAAATAAAGAAACAAGTATTTAGTCAATGCCTTTTGTTATTTTTTACTAGTCAAATTCTTTCTTTAAACAAGAAAAATAAAGCATGTTAGCATAGTATAATACTTGGCAAATACAGTCTGGCAAAATTTTATTCTCCTATATAACTTTGCTTACTCAAAGCTAGAAGTGAAATACTAATTGAAAAATACACATAGCTAATGCAAAAACATAGGGAGTTAGAAAATCCCATTAAATAGTTATATTCAACTTTACTAAAAAAAAAAAAAAAAAAAACCCAAAATAATGAAATCTTAAAAGGACAATTGTGAAAAGCAAATAAAGCAAAAATGAAACGATGATGAACCATGATTTTCATGTGTTGACTAATTCATCCCCAATCTATCTACTGTTGTAAAAACATCCAAATTCCAATCCATAGAGTACTTTTCTTTTTGTTCACAGCTTTAAATCTTCTTTTGTCCTTTAAACAGTTTTTGAGTATTTGACAGTTAGATAAATGTCCCAAGTTTTAAAAAAAGAAGTTCAAAATGTCCACTGAAGAATAGTTGAACTCATAAAAATCTAAGTGCAGAAACAGGCGCACTGCTATCTGGGAACAGTGATTGGTATTGAGAAATTGTGCATCATTATAGGGGGTGCATAAACAGAGCGTCTCCCTCAATAGTGCTCTCTGGTACTTACAGAACAAGGTCTGCAGGAAAGAGCACCAATTATTACTGAGCTGTTTTTCACTTGGGGTGTTTGAATGAAGTAATACATTGATTCAAACACCATGCTAACGTTTTTTATGTGTGCCATCTCGAATTCATAGTTGGAGAAACACAGATGGTTAACTAAAAAAAAAAGTGATCATCTTTTTGTACATTTTTTATATCTTTACTATTTTCCCTCCCAATTAATAATATATTATGAGCAGTTTTCAATCATGATAATTTTATTTCTGTATATAACTGTAGTAACTGAATTCCTTTTCGTTAAAGGAGTAATTTAAACAACTATTGTATAGTTCTACTATTATGTGTTTTTCTATTATTTTAAATAAAATTTCAGTATATCCTGCTTACTCTTATTCAATGTTGTTTATACCCTTACGCTTTGCTTAACTAATTGTTTTAATTAGTTTTTCCATGGAGTTTTGAGGGTTCTCTACATATATTATCAGGTCATCTGCAAATAACGGTAGCTTTACTTTTTCTTTACAAATTTGGATTCCTTTTATAGTTTTCTGTTATGTAATTGCTCTAGAACTTCCAATTCTATGTTGAATAGTAATGGTAAGAGTGGATGTCCCTTGCTTGTACCAGCTCTTAGTGGAAAAGCATTTAGTTTTTCATCTAGGAGACTGATAATAGCATGGGTTTATTGTAAATAACTTTACTATGTTAAGGTATGCTCCATTTACCCCAAGTTTTTCCAGGATTTTCATCATAAATGAATGTTGATGCTTATCAAATGATTTCTCAGCATTTATTGATGTGATCGTATTTATCATATTTATCTTTATTTTTGTTGATGTGATGAATTATGTTGATTGATTTTTGGATGTTGGATCACTTTTGTGTTCCTGGCATGAATCCCTTTTGGTCATGCTGTATGATCCTTTTATGCTTTATTGGATTCAATTTGTTAGGATTTTATTGAGGATTTTTACATCTGTGTTTAGGGAAAATGACCTGTCATTTTCTTTTTTTTTTGTCTTGCTTTTGTTTGGTGTTAGATTAATGTTGACCTCATAAGGTAGACTTGGAAGTTTTCTTTCATTTTCATTATTTTGTAAGAGTTTGAGCAGGACAGGTATTAGTTCATCTTTTGAAGATTTGGTAGAACTCACTTGGGAAGTCATCTGGTCCTGGACTTTTGTTTTTTGGGTGACTTTCTATTACTGTTTCAATTTTCTTCCTTGTGATTGGTTTGTTTAGGTCATTTACTTTATTTAAAATGTTTTACTGCATCTTCAGTGAAGAATTTTCAGTTTTAAATGTTTTATTTTCTGACATCCTTGTCAATTTTTGGATGGCATATGATTTCTCCCCGCCTGTATAGCCATTTTAAATAATAATGGAGTAATGTTTGTGAAAGCATCCTAAAAACCAATAAGGACAATACAGATGCTGTTGTTCTTGTATCATCATCATTATCATCAAAAACAGTCAACTTTGAATCATCTACTCCACTTTGGGGAATTAAATCCAAAGAAAGAATTATGCTAAGAAACAAATTAAACTATGCAAGCATATAATGGTCTATAATGAGGGAAATCAAGAAATATGGTATATATTTAGTAATAGAAGTCATGCATACATTATCGTGCTATATTAGGTGAAATATTGTAAAGCATTTAAAAATGGTAATTACATAATTGTAGAAATATAAAAAATCTTTTCGTTTAAATTGAAAATATGTTAAATTGTAGTTTTACTATCTTACATTACATAAATTATAAATATTTATAAAGATTGGGAGAGGTATATAACATAGTTGTGTTATGGAGATGGGTTTGTGAATAATTTTTATTATTTTATAATTTCCTTTACTTTATTATGCCTTTGATTCTGTGTTATGTTTTACATACATAGATGTATATTTAAGCTCTCATACCAATTCATATATATTCTTTCTTCAAGATTTTATAGTGTTTAGTAATTTCACACATTGAGAGTGATGATGTCTTATTATTATCCAGTATTTAAAATGTATTATGCAGTTTCTGATCATTTAATGCAACAATTTCATGGGCTAATTATTTCATAATTATATGCCTTTGCTATAATTATGGATTCATTTTCCCAGTTGCCCAACAGGAGGCTGAGATGTTGAAACGCTGTAATAGAACATTTCCATTACCTGGAATACACCAAAGTCAAGATGCTTTATGCACCTGCCCTGAACTGCCACATCAAGGCTCTTTACAGATTGATGACCACATTCACGCTGAAAACTCGTCAATGAAGATGCAGCAAGTGAAACAGAGACTCGATTCTGTCACAGTATGTTTGATTATTTTATGCAGTTGAGAAATTGGAAATTTTAAAACTATGTGATCCTGTTTTACATTCTCTTTCTAGTAGATATTAATTAGATGAAGCAAGCTATTAACTTAAAACTAGACTTTCTTGTACTTTTATAGTGTCTTTTTGGTACCAACGACAGTAAACAAACTGAATTTCGGATAATCTGTCATGCTTTCCTCACTCGCTATCTCTGTAAAGCCAGCCCAGAGCCTGTTTCTCTGTTTAAAATTATGTGTGTATGTGTGTGCCTGTATACAGCACACACACATGTGTTGAACACCAACCTGGGAATATACTTATGTAAGACATATTAAAGGAAGAGCCTTCTTAACATGAAAAAATAACCAAAAATGAAAAATAGTGAGAATTTAACTAAGAAATGGATGAAAGAAATGTTTTATAAGCATTTTAAATGTTCTCGCTGCTATGAAAAGAAGTGCCTCAGAAACTAGATATTACCCATAAAACTGGAAAACAGATAATGAAAATGAGGAAGGGTGTACTTGGTCTAAAGTAGTGTGATGTTTAGTATTAAAAGATTAGCATCTTAATATGTTGAAAACAGTTTATATTTTACTAAAATGAATTTATGACTATTGATTGCTTTTTTTTTAGGAGGTGATAAGAGCCTGTGCAGCAAAGGTAAGTAGTTTTTATTACCAGGAAGATAACATTAAAACAGTAGTTTTCATTGTTTGTGATGCATACACACACACACACACACAAAATGTGTATACTGATAAAATGAATACTTTTTAACAGAATTTTTACAAAAGTAACTTAAATATTTTCCTTATTTGAGCTTGAATTTATCAAGGAATTATATAATCCTGAAATCTGAGAATTTAGCAAATAGTTTCATGTTTGCTAAGATTAAAGATAATTCAGTGGCTAGTATCTACTTTCAGTAAAGGATCAGTAAAGTCACTTCATTTTCTGAGAAAATATTATGTGATATTTAATAGGTAGAAGCACCAATACAGTTCCAGTGTGTGTGTGTTGAGTAAGTTGTATAAACATTGAAATGCATGGAAGCTAGACGTAAATAGCAGCGGTACATTATGGTGATAATGCTTTTGATCATATATACAAATTCTTCACATGTCTTTTCCCATTAAACTATATAACAATCCTGAGGGATTAGTTATCATTTTAATTCCAGTGTTAAGAAGGAGAAAGCTGAAACTTGAGAATAAGTGATTTTTCATAATACCCCAAAAAGAGTCTGAAAATGATGGTATATAGAAAGTCTCTTATTAAACAGTTTCAACCAAATTGTGTCTGAGATGCTTTCAGCCCAGCAGCACTTTTCATTTTACATGCACGGTTGCTTTATGTATAACCTTAAACTCAGTTGTCAAGAAAGTAAATTTTAAGTTACAAAAGTTAGAATGGCACCACATGTTTATCCTTCCCTTTTTTCTTTTGTTCCTCCCTCAGAAGTCAACTGAGTAGTTAACAGCCATTTATTTATAAAATGTAATTACGTATAACAAAATGAAAGGGTGAGACATCCATAGGAAAAGATATAGAATGGTATGAGTATGGTCAAGGACTGTTTCATATATGTCAGTGCAGTGAAGATACCTTTTTTTATTCAGTAGTCACCTGCCACCCTCTGGAATACGGCTACTGTCTCTTTTCACACAGGGCATCTATGGAGGAAAGCTGTCAGAAAACACTAGGCTTGCCCCATCATTTAGCTGTCCAGTATCAGTCAGGACCATCACTTTTTTTTTTTTTTACCTAATTATCACAAGTCAACAGGATATGGAATATAGACAAGGGGAAGGAAGACAGAGGAGAAAAGAGAACAAGCTATATTCTGACTTGGGCTGCAGATGTTCAGGAAACTTGTTCCTGATAGCAGCAATGATTGGTGTGATGATTGTAGTGCCAAGATTACTAAATCTTCTTAAGTATCATAATATATAAAACTAGAGTCAAAAAACCACTTTTTTCTCTGACTAGCAATTCAGAGCTATTTCTTTTTTGTTTTTGACAATTACACCATGTAATGAATACACCATATACCTCAATGCTGTCCAGATATTGAAAGACTGAAGTATTCTGCATATATTTGGCGGACCTTTATGGAAAATGTCTTTTGCTATTCTGAAAACTCTGAGTGGAGGGTCATGGTTTTTTTTTTTTAATCTTTGTATCCCTCGTGCTTAATAACAGAAGAGATGCTCATTGAAAATATGATGTATTTGGAAATTAAAAAGACGAACCTATGTAATTTCTTTATTCTCTTTTTCATAACAATTTTATTGAGATATAATTCACATGCCCTCCTGTTCACCTGGTTAAAGTGTATAATTCACTGGGCTTACCATCTTCATCGTGTTGCGCAGCATCTCTGCTGTCTGATTTTAAAGATTTACTTATTTATGCATGCCAGAGCTGGGGTGTAGACCAGAGGTGTGGGGGTAAGAGGATTCATCAGAGCCAGAGTGGGAAGCAGAACAGGCAGATTGACTGAAATACACTGCTGAGGGGAGCAGTGGTCAATACAGGAGAAGTCTGTTGCACCATGTGGGAAGCTCCCTGGTGGGGGATCAAACTCGTGCTGCAGTGGCTGAGATAGCTTCATAGTGCTAACACCACCAGGGAGGCCCACTGCTGTCTGATTTTAGAACATTTCCATTACCCCAGAAAGAAATCCAACATTTCCCATTCCTGCATGCACTGTGCAACACACACACACACACACACGCACACACACACACACACACATACACACACATTCTAGAAACCACTAACATTTGTCTCTATAGATTTGCCTATTCTGAACATTTTATGTCAGTATAGTCATGTAATATATGGTCATTTGTAACTGGCTTCTTTCACTTAGAATAATGTCTTCATAGTTCCTTAATATGTAGCAGGTATCAGTACTACTTTTTGTTGACAAAAAAGATTCTGTAGTATGAATATATTGTACTTGTTTACCCATTCATCATTTTATGGACATTTGGGTTACTTCTACTTGTTGGCTATTAAGAATAATGCCACTATGGGGCCTCCTTGGTGGCACAGCGGTTGAGCGCTGCGCTGTGGAGCTGTCGGCGGCGCGCAATGCGGGTTCAGCGCCCAGCCAGGGAGAGTCCCACATGGTGCAGCAGACCTTTCCTGCCTCGCCCGCTGCTCCCCTCAGCAGTGTATTTCTGATATGCCTGTTCTACTCCCCACTCTCTGGTGGACCCTCTCGCAGCCCCGCGCCTCTGGCCTGTACCCCAGCTTGTGTGTATGAATGGATAAATCTAAAAAAAAAAAAAAAAAGGAATAATGCCACTATGTACACATTCATAATTTTTTTGGTAGGCATATATTTTCATTTCTCTGGGATATATAGCTAGGACTGGAATTGTAGGTTATATATCTGGGACTAGAATCTTATGGTAACTCCATGTTAACATTTTTGTACAACTTCTCCAGAGTGGCTACACCAGCAGTTAAAAGGGTTCCATTTTCTCTCCTCATTCTTTTATTTCCTGCCTTTTTTATTTTAGTTGCTGTCGTGTATAGGATTTCTCGTTGTGATTTAGATTTGCATTTCTCTAACAATGATGATCATTTTTGAAATGTTATTTGTATGTCTTTGGACAAATACTTGTTCAAATTTTTTAACATTCTTTAAATTTTTTTTATTTTTATTGTTCCCTTTAAAGAGTTCTTCATATACAAGTCTTCTAATAAAACATTGCAAATGTTTTATCCCATTTTATAGGTTATCTTTTCACTTTCTATTTCTTTTGAATCAAAAAAGGTTTTGATTTTTATGATGTTCAGTTTGCCCATTTTTCCTTATATCACTATGCTTTCAGTATCATATGTTAGAAACCATTGCCTAACCCTAGCTTCCAAGGATTTGCCTTCTCTGTTTTCTAAACTTTTAATATTTTTAACTCTCAAATTTAGGTTTGTGATTTTTTTTTTAATGTGGATGTATAGTTTCTCAGCTGTTACATCTAATTTTCCACAAGAACCTAAATTTTCTCTTCCTTAACACTTCTTGTGCCGGCTATTTTCTGTGCCACCGCATGAATGGTATAAGCATTCAATAAAACACACACAGCTCCTGAACTACTGGATATATTTTAATGAAATTTTAAATGCAGAGAGATTAAAGCTTCCAGACTGAGTACGATCAAAGAAATGGCTCCTAATAGTTCCAAATAAATCCACCGTGGCATGAAAAACTGGAGACTAGATGAACACGTGAATACGTGAGCGGAGCAAAAAGTGTTAAATCCCAGCCAGATTTTTGTATTGTTGAAGATTCACTCTTATTTTCCATTTATATTTTTTAAACAAGTATTTATTGAGTGCCTACCAATAAGTTTTTTGTTGTTTGGTATAGAATACTGAAGAAGAACTTTTTTTTTTTTAAGATTTATTTTTGCATACAGGCTGGGGTATAGGCCAGAGGCGTGGGGTGGCAAGAGGGTTCACCAGAGACAGAGTGGGGAGCAGAACAGGCAGATCAAGGGAAATACACTGCTGAGGGGAGCAGTGGGCAGGCAGGAGAGATCTGCAGCGCCATATGGGAATCTCCCCAGCCAGGCATGGAACTCGCGTCATTGCTGCTGACAGCTCCACAGTGCAGCACTTATCCGCTGCGCCACCAGGGAGGCCCTGAAGAAGAACATTTTATTGTAGGATACAAACAGTAGAAAAGGAAAGAAATAATTTGAGGCAATAGGTGATGTGAAGAAAATAAACTGGACTCATGGGACAAAGGATGACTAGGCAGTGAAGCTTCTTTCAGAGAAGGATCACGAAAAGCCTCTCTAAGAGAAATACCTAATAAGGAACTAGTGCTGTCCTGCAAAAATCCTCAACTAGAAGTAAAACTGTCCCTCACAAAGATCAGAAAGAAGACTATTGTATAATTAATACAATTAGCATAGTGCAGTGAGTTTGCCAGCAGCTATGGTGTTTCATGACAAGATTGGAGAGGTGATTAGGAGTAGATCAGGCGGGCCTTTGCAAGGGCCTTGTAAGCATTGATTTAGGGTTGGAAAAAATGTTCCTTTCTACCCTTCTAGGTTCCATGACCACTCAAAGAATTGCATTGACATAGGCAGGTTAACAGGAGGAAAAAAAGCCGTTTAATTACATTTGAGGGCTCCACAAAGATAGGAGACTGCAAGACTGCTAGGCAGTTGAGGCGTATGTACCCTCCTGAGACTAGAAGGCGCTGGGGCTTCAGAGTGGGAAAGACAATTATGGGAAAGTGAGCAGAGGAGATGTTTACTAAATAAATATTGCCCCTCCATGTGGCTGCACACTCAGGTGAAAAAGCGAGCTTTGGTAATAATAACATTTTTCTTGGTACCGGCTCCCTTTCTGAGTTAAATTTCCTTCAGAAGGGTATCTTCTGTTCTGACACCTCTCCTGTGTCTGGTTTCTCAAAGTAAGTCTTATGCCAAAGAGGCATATTTGGGTAGGCATATTCTGCTACCCTTGAGTGCATAGTGAGGATGCTATTTTAATTAGAGACGTAAATGTCTGAGGTGTTAGCTGGGGAGAATGTGAGAATTAATCTTTAAAGGAAAGTAAGAATCTTCCAGAGACCAGTTAGCAGACTGTTACATTACTCCAAGAAAGAGGAGATGGTAGCATGGAGAAGGATGGTGTTAAAAGATAAACAGATATTTTATGAGTTTATTTGAGCAGAAAATTCAAATTGAGTAGTGCCAAACCAGAAATGGTTGAAGCACTCCACATACAGGAAGATTTTTTTTTAAAGAAAAGGTGGAAGCAAAGCAAAAATGTTACGGACCGGCTATACCTTAAAGCATCGTTGTCTGCCTTTGGTTGGTTGATTTTGACCTTAGGTTTTGATTTCGTAACCTGAAGATAGTTGCAGGCTTAAATTTTAGTTTTAGTTAAGTAGGTCAAAGACCAGCTGCCATGGCGGTAGAGCTGCCTTAGTCTAATGGTCTTCTTTAATTAATATGACAATGGTAATAATGAAGATGCAGACAATAGGCAGATTTGGGATATATTTGGAAGTACAGTCAACATGATCTATTGACGAATTGAATGTGGCTATAAGTGAAGGAAATAGGAATTAGAAAATGACTTCTTTGTTGTTGCTTTCAGCAGTTACACAGATTCTCACAGTGCTTTTTAATGAGATGAGGAATGCTAGAGTGGAGGGAACAATTTTTCAGAGTAGAGTTTTGTATATGATTATACTTACAAAGAACGCGATGGGTATATGAATCTGAGCTCATGGGAGAGGTCAGATCCACAGTCATATTTTTTAAAAAACTGTTGGATTGGATAAGATTGCCTGATCAGAATATAACTAAGTAGCTGAGACACTGGTCCAGGATTAAGGGTACATCATGATATTAAAGAGACTACTTTTAAAGACAGGAATTATAAACTCATATACTACTGAGAGAAAGAGTAAAATGAGGACAGAAAATTTGACCATTTGATGAGATGATGTTCTTTGGTCACCTTGATGAAAGTCATTTCATTAAGCAGTAGAGACAAAAACACAATCCAAGTGGGTTGAAGACAGAATGGAAACCATTAAAAACAAGACTGTATAGGCAAATCTTTTAAGAAAGCTTAATTTTCCCTTATCTAAATACTAATGGAAAAAAATAGCTTTGAGAAGCAATTTTTCTCATCCTTTCTGATAGACAAGTGGGTGGAAACTGGTTAGATGCTCAGATATTAGATTGCTAAGTTTTCATCTGATTGCTTCTAAGATAGTAATTGAAAGTAAAATTATTGTGTGACTCTAAATCACAGTAGCCATAGACTACATATGAATTTATTTTTTACAGATTTCCTTGCTCTTAGCTTGGTTTAGGATTGGATTGAAGCACATCAGAATTGGTATTACCTAGGATCTGTTCCCTTACATTTTTTGATTCCTCACAAATGAAGTTAGTCTGTTTTTCTCATGTTGCCAGATATTTATTTATACCTGGCATGCTACATAATTGGGCCTGTTCTGCCTTAAGTTAAAATCAATTTTGCCTGTCTTTTCCAGATTAAGTTATTCTTTCAGGGAGGAGCAACTCTTTCTTTCCTCCTTTTCCCCCTCCTTCCCTCCTCCTTTCCCTCCATCTCCAATCCTTACATGTCTGAATTTGATTACTTCTTTGTAAGTTGCTTGAAGTTAGAGAATTTTATCTTTTTGCTTGTTTATTACTGTCACTTACCCTAGGTGAATATAAACTCGGGAAAGCTAAAGTTTATTTAATTATGTTTAGTAGAAGAATGCTGTAAAGGCAAAGTAATAACAGATAGTAAAATCTATCTTTAAACATAGTATTTACTGAAAAATAAAAACGTTTGTAAAATAGAGAATCACAGAAGATAATTTTTAAAAGTCTCCTTAAATTTTTTTTTAGTGTTTTAAGCATAAAGAAAAACTGAGATTTGAGTAAAATAGTGGCATTTAATTATTTGGAGAGGTTTTCATTTTAATAATCTTTTGAAATGCACAATTATTTCTTCATAACATTCCTAAACTCACTAAAAGCAAATTAAGCTTTGTTATTTTTTAATAGTATTGGAAGACTGGCTTGACAGTAGGAATAAAATAAGCTGTAATAGGTCACAAGAAGAAATTACTAGATTTCACTATGGGAATCCTAGAAAATTTGAAAAACTCCTCATTTTTGAAAACCCAACTTTCTCCCTGTGTATCGCCTTTATTCTTGTACTCTTTTATACTCCTAACATTTCTGGCACCAAATATATGTGGGTTTTACCCACCAGAGATATTCTGTGCTACCAGTGGGTGCCCTGAACTCTAACTCACTTGTGGCACTGCTGCCTGGAGACAGTGTCAGATTGCACAAGAGCAAAAACACAGCCCCACAAGATGCCTTCCAACTTCACATCCAGGTTGTTGCCTGTGTGTCTGACCATTCAGCTATACATTGGAGGGATTGATTTATTTGCTCCGTGGGATTGATTTATTTACTAGACCAGGTCACAGACAGCATAGTGTACTTGCTGATTACCGATTTATTATAGAAGGACATGATAAAGAATAAAATGAACATCAAAACATTAGGGCAAGCTGTGTGGGGAGAGGTGTGGCGCTCCTTCACCCTCCTATGTTCACTACGCCATCCTATTGGAATTTTTATTGAGGGTTCATTGGGTAGGTATAATCCATTTTATGTAATTCATGTTGACCTTGTGGAGTTACTAGTGCCATTTCCAACCTTCTCCCTCTGGACAGAATGGGTCAGAAGTTACAAGCTTCTAATCATCACTTAATGTTTCTGGTGATGAGCCTTTATTCAGGGTTCTACCAAGAATCAGGTCATTAGCACATCCACTTCTGTCATCTAGGAAGTTGTAAGGGATTTAAAGTTTCAGGAATCAGAGTCAAAAATTAAGTATTAGAACAAAAAACGCATCTAGTTCTCTTATCACTTAGAAAGCAACAGAGTTTTAGGAGCTCTGTGTCAGGAACTAGGACTAGAAATATAGATAGCCCTAATTCCTAACACAGAGGAATGTATGTGGGACATAGTAGACAAAGGAGGGGGAGAGGTAAGTTCTATTGGGAGAGTCCGTTAGGCTTCTGTGTGTGTGTGTGTGTGTGTGTGTGTGTGTGTGTGTGTGTGTACTTTCTATTTCACACTCCTGTTTCTAGATTTAGATTTGAGTGTTAAACCATATAACTTAGTGAGTTCCTTACTTTCAAGCCCAGTATCCTATAATTTTTACTGTCAAAAAGTCACTCACATTTATGAAGTCATGAATGCAAATGCCACCTTATACTTGGATGAGGTTTAAGTCATATACTGTCTTCACATTATTAATTCATTAAACTTGTAGACATTTGTTATTAGTGCTGTACCAGCCATTTACTTAAGAATAAGTAAGAAAAACTGGTCCTTTTTCTCCAAAATATTATTGTCTTATGGATGGTAATGAAATAAATAAGGACATAAAGTCTTAGCACTGCTATGTAAATACAAGCTATGGGACCTAGTATACAAGGCAGGGGAGATAAGTTCTATTGGGAGAGTCTGTTAGGCTTTTCACACATCATGTAATACTTGAGATAAAACTTGAAAAAGAATTGGCATCCACCAGGAAATAGAGCCAGGAGAGGAGCAATTTCCAGGAAATGGGAGTAGCATGATCTTAATCACAGACATGAAACTTGTCTGGGACCTAGGTGCAGTTTGTTGCAGGTGAAACGTAGGAGATGGAGGCATAAGATTGGAGAACTAGGGCTGGCTGGAGAGCTTTTTATATTGTTAAAATTATAAAAAGTTTGCCTATGATAAGAAACATTTTATCTAATGAAACAATGGATGATGGGTTTTAAGCAGAAGTGTTGTTCAATAAAATTAGCATTTTAGAAAAACCATCCTGGTAGCACTGTAGAAAAAGAATTAGAGAGCAGAGGAAAGATAAGGGAATGAATCAGAGACTATTACAGTTTTCAAACAACTGGGGAAAATTCGTGAACCAAAGCACTGAATGTGGCAAAAGAGCAGGATCAAAGAACATTGCATGAGCTTAGTGACTGCCTTTGTGTGAAGCAGTCCAGGACGATTCCCATTTTTCTGGCCAGGAAACTAGGCGGTGGATAGTGATAGCTTTCCTGAGGAAACAAACAGTGGTTGATTTAGTTAGCCACAAAATAAATGTTAGTTTAGTTCTGTCTTATGGACCAGAAGAGTTTCAGATTTAAGATTTAAGAAATCTTAGTTTAGTTTAGTTTACGGTAATTATGGAGTCAGTGTGAATTTTCATTTGTTTGCTCTTCATTTTTGTACTAATTAGAAAGATCTAGTTTTATAGCTTATAGAGTAACAGCCAACAAAGAATTGAAACCAGAATTTGGAAAAGCTTTTAGGAAATCCACAAGGGAACAGATTGTGGGATTCTCTTGAACAGAAGAGCACCTCTTAACACTAGATGAAAAGAGGGAAGGATCGGTGCAAGAGGGTTAGTCTTTCATTTGAAAATTGAGAATTTCAGTGAATTCAAGACCGTATTTTCTTTTTGAGGTAAGGAAATACACTAAAAATAAAAGATGTAAATTTCGGAGAAACCAAGGTGCATTGAGTTAAGTTCACTGTTGATATAAATATTCCAGGATAAGTGGTTTGAACCAGGACTGAGTTTTAATTTTGAGCATCTCACTGGGATACACACACACACACACACACACACACACACACACACGTATACACACACACGTGTATATATGTATATATAAAATATGTAAGATATATAATATATCTTACATATATAATAATATATATTATATGTATCACATATAATATATATATATATATTTTATCAAAGAATCCTGATTAAATATTACAAAATAAGGCTTTGTTATAACTAATTCAAATTTTAATTTTGTAATAGCCATGAACTAATGGTGGGGGGGACTTCTGGTACTTTACCCCTTTGTAAAAATTTACCCATAACAGTAATAACATTTCTTCTAATGCTTTACTTCACTGTCCTGGCTTCAAAGACATATCTGGAGTCCTAGAAATCATGTTTGAATTTCTCCTTATGTTACCTTAAGCTCCTCATTTCTTAGCTTTTACTAACTAGAAATCACAGAAATGTAAGGTGTTTTAGGATTTATGTTAGAAGAATATTAAGATACCTGAACTTCAGATACCTTGAATCTTAATTTGTTTCAAGTTTTCTGTTTAATTTGTTCTTTTTCACTGGGCTTTTAATTTTTACAATAGATATTTGGTTTGCAACAAAGCATTTCCTAGATATTGGAGTTTTGCCACTACCCCTAACTATCTGCATTGTTGTTCAGATCTAGTAGAAAAAAATAGACAGCTGTCTGGAAGTGGATACATTTGTAAACCTATGTTTTTAGACAGTATTAGCACCTTTTCAATTTTAATTTAAAACCAATTTGAAGTGTCTTCAAAGCTTGAAACTTTAAAAACAATCCTACTTCAGGTGAATGTAGCATACAATCCAAAGTAAACTAAAAGGATTAGAATTGTAAGTATATAAAGAATATACACACAATGGTTTTGAAATTTAATCACTGAAAGAGAAACTAATTGTCAGCTTTTTTAGTTTTGTGTGTTTAATTTTAGGTTGAGGCAATGATTTTCAACATGAAAACTAATCCCCTCCTAGAGAATTAATATTTGCATATTTTATACAAAGCTGTTATACCTTGAAAAAGTAAGCAAAACAGTTTTGTGATAAACGTTGCAAAAATTCAAGGTGATTTTTCTTAATTTTCCTCTATTATAGATTTCATTAAATGTTGATGCTCCTCCTCTCACCCCTTCACCCCCCAGTGTGGAGATATTAAACTGACTTTGACAGACTGCGGTTTTTGCATGAAGCAAGCAGAAAAATGAGTTGTGAAAAGAGGATAGATTGGTGTAGCGTAGACTATCTTAGCCAACCTTTCTGTTGTTGTAAAATTATTAAGCAATTCTTTTCCACAGCATATATTTCAAAAATAGATATTGCTTCACTCTTTAATGGTTATTATTATTTTTCTTCCTTTAAATGAAATAGTGAATATGTGTTCACTAGCTAATTTCAAATTACTATATTGTTTCCCAAACCTTAGAAAATGAGCTATCTCTTCTGTTATGTTGCCACTTATCACTTCATGATACTCTCTAAAGAAATGTGTCAAGGCAGAGCAGAGTTGTAAAAATGCTTAGGAAGAACATATAACTGTAGGTTATAGTTCAATTTTTTTAAACAATTGTATTTAAAAAGAATGACAAGTTTTTCTCTTTGATCAAATACATTAAGTATCCTTTTCTAGCACTTCTGGTATTTTTTGTTTTAGTACAAGTAAATTTCTGAATAGGAAGACTGGGAAGCTGTGTGTGTGTGTGTGTGTGTGTGTGTGTGTGTGTGTTCGTGTGTTCGTGTGTTCATATACACCTGTTCTGTGTGTGTGTGTGTGTTCATGTACACCTGTTCTTTTGTACCAGATTTCAAAACACACTCTTTGACATGTAATATAAAAACTTTCAAGAACACAGAAGTAAAACTGAAAAATGATTCCAAAAAGAGAAGTGGATTAAATAGTTAAGTGACAAATATATCACTTTGTATCTAGTACTTCCATTTAGAACCATAGAGCTCTGAAAAAATTTGCTATATCATATATTCCTAATTACCCTTCCTTCTAGTGACGCTAATAATAGCGAGCATTTATATAGCACTTCATGTTTTCCCTTTGCCATTTTCTTATTCACTGTATTGCTGGTGCTTTATGGTTAGCATATCTAGCACTGTTTACTGTCAGTTCACATTATTGCCCAGGTACATTCCCATTGAAGTATACATAGTATGCTGATTACCTTGTTAGTTTATGTATTATATTAGTATAAATAGTCAACATGAATTTTGGTGAGTATTCAGCAATGGCTCCTGATAGAATTTTCTAAACTGGTGATAATATTTTTAGCATTGTTGTGGTGTTTGAACTCATCTGACCACTTTGAAAAATATCTTTGTTTTTGTATGAAATGATGTCATAATAGTTAACTGATAATATAGGAGTGTATTATCTTATGGTATTGATTTTTTCACCAAGTGTATAAAATCTCTTTGCTTCTGAAAGAAGTAAAACTTTAAGATACCACTCACCACTGTTTGGAAGAAGAGAAACATTTACAAACATTAAGTAAATGATGAGTCAGATAAAGGCCATGTAACTAGTACTATTTTTACAGAACATCAAAAGGGAATTTTTAAATACCAATACAGTGAAAATGTTGTGTGTGATTTCAATTAGTTTTTAAGACAGAAGGAAGCTCTCTTTCACATACTAGTATTTATATGCCATAAAACTCATTTAACATTTTGTCAATTCATATATTTTTGCTGTAAATTTGAAATTCAAACTGTTTCAGGTTTTCCAAAATTAGATCATATTTACTGTAATTTTTGAAATGATAAAATATAAAAATAATAAAGAATGATTTGTTAATAAAGAGCAGCAGACTAGATCATTACTGAAATTAATTCTAAGTTTCAAGGTAGGATTCAAAACTGCTTTGTGAACTGTTGTTTTTCTATAGTGTGTATAGCTGTATTACAGCACTAGCTAACACATCTAATTTTTGTAGGATCTTTTTAGAGAATTGCAGTAGGGTTTTTGTGTTACAGAACACTGTATTTACTAGGGGAAATTTTACTGGTTCATTATTTGAATGGTGGTCTTAGAAATTGTCTTAAGAGTAAGGTTTTTTATGCCTTACTCTTAAGGAAGGAAACTACTTCAATTGGCAAGTTAGGTTACAGCTGTGCTATCTGTGTCACCATGATATATGTAAAAATATTACAGGTGTTGTTCTATGCTGTTTCTGAAAAGGAAATACCTGTTATATCACAAAATGCTTGAGAAATGTGCATGTGAGACATTTAAAATCTGTTTTAATTGAATACAATCGCGAAGTCCCTTACTTTTTGCAGTTCTTTGCATAACTTTTAAGACCACTCCATTTTAAATTATTAGCAATGTCAAATCCATGATAAACAAACTTGTTTTAGTAAGGCAGATTTACTTGCATTAGTTAGGCTTTCATTTCCCCTGTATTCTTTCCTTGATGAAAGCTATTATGCTTTTTTAGACTTTAAAACCTGCCTACACATAAATTCATTTCCATTCCTTTTATCCTCCCCTGTGTCCTTGTTTGCATGAGAGCAAATGTTTCTCATCGTTTTTGCATCAGTAACCCAGGAAATTACACTTTAGTTTCTGATTTGCCTTTCCTATTACAGGTCAACAAAAATCTCTCACTTACTGCAACATCAGTCTCCTCACAGCAGTCTAAGTTAAAACCGGCACACATGCTGGCCGCTCATCAGACCCTACGTCATTTTGGTTTCACTGAGACTGGTGAGCCCTTTCTTACTTTGACTATTCTTTTAAATGTTCAGATACTCTTTTTTTCTTAATGAATGTAATTTATTTCAGAAATATAGCGCATACTATTTATAATGGTCAGTTTTCACACTTGATAAATTATATCTATTTCTTTTTTTCTTTAAAAATCAAGTTACTTTGAATTTGGTAACTTCAGCAGTAGGTACTCAACCTTATTTTACTGAAATAATTTTCAGCAGCAGAATAATTTAAAAATAGCAAAATGTGCAATATTAAATCTGCTTTAATTTCCCTTTTAGATACAGGAGCCATAGATTATGAGTGATCCATTTCATAAATCATTTCAAGGAAAATGTACTTTGGCACAAGTGGTATACATCTTGCCAGTCATGGCATGTTTTTTCAAATATGCAATAAAATAAAGTATGCAAAAAAGTTAGTTACAAAAACCATGTATTGCTGAGTTTAAATGAACTACATTGCAAATTTTTAGACTAATGCTTTAAATTAATTCAAATAAGAATTTCAAAGGACACCAAAGAAAAAGTAACTAGATGAGAAATACGGATTTTTGGTCTTGAAAGATGACAATTTCTGTCCCTTAGTGATGAATAAGACAACTGACATAACAATTATCTTAGACAAAGAGACTAATAATAATAAGAAGAAAAACTTGAGCTCAAAAAAACAATATGATTTACTTAGAAATTTGAGGGAAAGTACTACTTGTCTAATTTGAAAGTATTTGGATTTTGCATATGCAAGTTATTTTAATGTTGCTGTATGATAATATTGGTTTATGTTGCATATTATGATGGGTAATAATTGAATTAATCCAAGAACTCTTATGTTTAGTTCTGGCTATGTGTTTTATTACTCTCATGACCTGAAAATCTAAGAATCTTCATTTGCAAACTTTTAAATGTTTCCTCTATATATAATTGAAGTTTAATCATATAGTATGTATAAAAACACTTTGTAAGCATAAGCTACTATGTGAATATAGCATACTTATAAATGTGAATATATATTTGCTAGCTTTGAAAATAATTGGAATTCTAATTGCAAGTCACTATGACAATTTTCCCCAGCCTTGGAAACTATGTTCCTAAAATTTCAGTCATCTGCCTTAAGTTGGAGCAGTAGTGTTGGTCATTCTTATGTGCAACAGAGATCATACCATGTGCTACACTTTTAAACTCTGAGTGTCTGTACCATGATTAGATACAAATATCTAATAACATTTTCTACCCCTTTCGACTCATTTTCTGGACTTTAAATAAATATTTGGTTTGCTCTAAAGCCCTGTCATTTAGTGGGGGGAGGAAAGGGTGGTATTTCTTTCTTCAGAGGTCTAAAATTCTTCTGGGAATGAATCTTTCATTCTATACTTCAGGATTAAAGGCAAAAAATGTAAGTGTCTGCTTGAATTAATAGTATATTAATTGAAAATTCATTCAAATAGTATCTTAAATTTGTTAACTTACCAAGTGTAGATAATAGATATAAAAGTATTTCCTGTAAAGGGAAAGAGCACAGAGGATAGATTGGAAGGCCTTTGAGTGGGAAGAGGGATTACCACTGAGCCGAAGTATAAAGAAAAAGAATAAAGGGAGAGCTGGGTATGATAAAGGCAGACTTTGCGAACCTCTTAATTATACAGAAGATTGGATCCATTCATCTTTAGTTTTCTGTAGCCACATAGGCTTTGACTTGGGGTATTTATATCATGTGTATCCCCCCATGAGTGAATTATCATTAAGCTGTGTGATACAAGATAACACTGCTTCACTTGCTTTTGCTTTAGTTTTTAATATGCCTAACTTCATTTATTTTAAGGCATGCCCTTCCTGTCAAATTTATTGAGCTATCACTTACAGAATTATAAAATTATAAAAGCAGGATATGTGGGCCATTGCCCTTGACCAAATTAATCTATTTATTTCATTATTTTCCCCCAGTCTTTGTGGGGGAAAACATCCTTTACTAGGAAACATGTGAACTAGTTTCTATACTTGGCTTCATTTCTAAATGACAGTTTAATCTTTAGCAATTTATTTAGACATCAATTTTCTTACCCCTAATAGTAAATGGGAGGACTAGGTTTGGTAAGTTGTCTCATTGAAGAACTGAGGTAACCAGAGTGGGAGGGGAGGGCACAAAGCAGGAGGGTTCCAGATGGACTGTGGTGGAGGATTCCTGGTGGTGTGATGGGGGGATCTCATGTGGTAACATACACCCGCAGAGGTACGAGCCTATGCCCCTAAATCATATGTAGTGTAAACCAACAATACCGTGGTGAAAAACCATGCAGTTTTAAAAATTCTGTCATTCTGTTAATCTTCAAACAGATTGAAAAAGGGATAGTTAAGTGTTCTTGACTATACATACGATCTGTTAGAATCTGAAACAAAGGATTACAAAAACAATAATGAAGATAAGATGTTTAAAAATTAAAATCGACTGAAAATCTGTCTAAATGTTCGTCTTATCTGTAGATGCATGACTGAGTACAAGATTAAAGAAACTAATTAATATAGGCCCTTTAGCCCTTGTTCTGAGAAGCATAATGTCAGTAGTTGATTCGATATGAGTCAGCTCATATATCATATTCAGCATATGAATTTATGAATAATCATATGATATGTGAATAACTCATTCAGCATATGAATTTGTATGCTGAAAAGCTGGACTATAAAATGGATTTATGGTCTTCTGTAACTTCTGCTGCCCTTACTCAGGGTGAGCAATGGAGATGACTAGAAAAGTATTTCTTTCTTCTTTGATTTCTGTTCCTCAGTTTCTAGAACATATCTTTATTCATTGTTAAATAATTTTTAATGACAGCTTTGTCTATAACCCTCTCCACTGGATTTAAAGATTACAGTCTTTGCCCTTAAGAAGTTTATAGGCTGGATGGAGTTACAAGTGAGCATGTAACAAATTATGTCAATGTGATGCATTCTGAAAGGATCACCAGGAAATAAGAGGGGTGGGGCCGCTAAGAGATTTCTCAGACTTCACGTGCCCAAGTAGAACTCTTGCTCCAAACCACTTCCTTCCACCTCCACTTTCCCAACTACAAACCAGGTCTTTCCAAGCCCAGTATTCCCCACCACTTTACCCAGTTGTTTAGGGGAACCTGGGAACAGTACCTGATTTCTCCTCACCCTTCCAGTTCCCTGCTTGTCTTTTAGCGTATTCTTCCCATGGAAACCAAGTGATTCTTTGAAAAATATATTAGGTCAGGTTACCCTTCTGCTTAGAACGCTTAAGTGACTCTCTGACACAATTAGAATGAGCCCCAGAGCTGTTATCCTTTCTTACAAAGCCTTCTTTTTAAGGAGAAATTTCAGTTTTATTTACTGTACCTTTTGCTACCTTGTACTAGATTAAGTTTAAATTATATTAAATAGATAAGTCATGCAAAAAGAAATGAATCATTATATTAACATAATTTTATTAATCTAATCTTTATATCTTTTAAAATTGTAGACTTAAGGTTTGTTGGGAGACGGAGAGACGGAGAGTATGCCAGATTTTAAAAATAATCAGTAGCTTCTGTCTTCATATTTTTTTGAACTCCCCATTAGAACACATAAATTAAACTTGATAGACTACCATTTAGTCTAATTTTTAACATATCCTAATTATTTAGTGTATTTTGTTTAAACAAAATCATAACATTATTCAGATGAGTTCAATACTGGTTGAAGTATCTATCAAGTAACAAGTTAATTTTTGTGCTCTGCATGTTGAGTATTTTAAGTACTTTTCCCTTGATTTCACCTATGTTAGACAAGTGTGCACTCATTCCTTTGGTCAGTTCTTAAAATTATGAGCTATTTTCCCAATCAAATTTAATTTTTATCTTCAAAATTTCAGTATTTCTTAAAGTTTTGAACTTTTTATAGAGAAATGCAAAATACTTAAATAATACGACCAACCTAAAATGAATACTGGATCATCATTTCATCAGAAGTCCATGATAACCTTCTATAACCTACTGTAAAAGGTAGAATACATCTAAGCTGGAGGCAAGATGGGTCTTATATTTCAAAGAAGACAAGGAAAACATTTTGGCAAAAATTAACGATTAGATTGACCTTCAGTAAACACAGGTGATGGTAAAAGGGGGTTTCCATTTTAAGAAAGGAAAATGAGTTTCAAAGTAGTTTCAAACATCCCATCAAAATGGGCACAGTTTCTGGTAATATTACTTACTGAACTTTATTAATTAAAAAAGGAGTTTTATTGAATTTTTCATTGTCATTCATGATTGGATTCTGTAAAATTAATGTTTGATGCATAAAGGTATACAATGTCATTTCATAACCAGTAACAGTATTCTACTGTGTAATTCTTCAGTGTTCTGAGTTAATCCACTGCTTATAACTCAGGTCCCTGTATTTTCTGAATAATGAATGTCATTTGAGTTAGTAAAATGTTTCTAACCATTTTGATTACTTAAAGTGATCTGTATGTCTATCACTTTCTAATTTTAAAATCGTTTATCAATACTGGTAAATATTAATATATTTAATAAATGGTTCTTCATGCATAAAGCTATGTTTTTATATTAATGTCACCTTTGAGATATTAAATTTGTCCAGATACCCTCTGTGGTGAGAATATGAATGCAAACTTTTCTCCTCATTTAAATATGCTTAAATTTTAGCCTATTATTTCCTAGCGGTGTATTTTGTAAGAAGCTATTTTATGACATTATGTGCCATGTATAGTGCAGCCATATAATCTTGAACCTTTTTATCCTATCTGTTGAAAGTAAAAAACTTACAAGCTTTTTTTGGTCACATTTCTCTCTCTCTCTGTATTATTTAAGAATCTACTAAATTTATATGTTATAAAGTATACTGTAGCATCAAAATTTAAAGTGAAATACCTTTATTTAACAATCAGTGAAGAATAGAAAGCAACTGAAACCATAAACTAGGAAATTGAGATCTTACTGATTCAATTAATATTAAATGTACATAATTCAGTCCTAACATAGCCACAATCCTTGCCAAATAATTGAATCTGAATATTATGGTATTCTGATATTTATCTTTTCCAAAGTTTTCCTATTAGTATATTAATTCCTAAGTTGTCTTTTTTATGTATTGAAGGCTTATAGAGGTTATTTGTATATATCAACTTTAAAAAAAAAAAAGATCAAATGTAAAATTGTTTACTTTAGGTAAAATCAAACAACTCTTGTAGTATATGTGGCTCTGAAATATGAAATCTTAATCTCAGACAAGATATTCAATCTCAAACTTGTATAGTAAGATATGTAAGCTAAACCACTTGTCATTTATGTAACAGAAATGTCATCACTGCTGTGAGTGAGCATGTGTTTTTAGAAGGAAGCTTCTCAGTCTTCTCTTCTGTCTCGTTTCTGATGGTCACGTTCATTCTTTCATGTGGAAACTATGGACTCGTCTTTGATTACTTTTCTTTTTCTAACTAGTTGTTCACTCAGTCCTCTCATATCTTCATCCTAAATTTCTCTTAATTCTTTAACCATCCTTTATGGTGTCTTTTCTTGATTTTTCCTTTTTTCTAGTATCAAAGTTTTGTGACTGTCAGTGCATCTTGCTAATTCTATGTAGACGTTTTCTTCCCTGAATGAATGTTGCTTCTGTGTTGTTGTTGTTGTTGTTATTTTAAATCATTTTATAAATTCCATGCTAGTTGATTTTCCTTTCTATTTGGTGATCCTGGATATCTGTCATTTTTTTTTTTTAATGAAGGACTGGGTGTAAATATGGTATCTCTCCTCTGTTGTATAAATAGATCTATAATCTTGCTATTTTGTTCACCTTTTGAGAACTTTGTATATATGACTAAGACATATTAATGGCAACTTTTATTTAAAATTAACAGGGAAAATAAATGAGTCCACCCATCGGACTGACAGATTAATTGCCAGAATGAGAATAAGTGGGACAACAGTATCTACTCTAGAAGTCTTCATTGCTTCCCAAGTGGTGTGTTTAATATTATTTTTAGAGACCAGTCTACCTTTTTCCCTGATCCGTGTTTAAATGCTTGCAGCATCCACATTATGTGGGATCTGCAGCCTGTTTTACTTAAGTGTCTTACAGATAAACCTTCAATGATTTCTCCCAATGTTTTTGTTTTGTTTGTTTTTTTAATTTTACTCCTTACCAAATGTACTGATTCTTTGTTCACACATCTTCCAAGTTACATGATCAAGTGGATCTTTTTTTATTATTATTATTCATATTTTTTACATTATTGTGTATTCCTCATAGGTTACCCACCACCAATTCACCTGTGAACCATCACCGTAGTCCCTTGTGCTCCTTCCTCCCCCTTTTTGAGCCCTTATTCTCCCACTTCCTTGCTGGATGTCTCTTTCTTGTTTGGTTCGCCTATATTCCAGTTATAAGTGAAATCATTCGATATTTTTCTCTTTTTTTTTTTTTGGCTTATTTCGCTGAACATTATCCCTCCCTTCTAGCTCCATTCATATTGCTGCAAATTGCATGTTTATCTTTTTTGAATGCTGAATAGTATACCATTGTATATATATAACACATATTCTTGATCCAATCATCTATTTTTGGGCATCTGGGTTGTTTCCATATTTCAGCTATTGTAAACAATGCTGCAATAAACATACGGGTGCATGTCTCTTTTTGGATTAATGTTTTTGTGTCCTTTGGGTAGATTCCCAGAAGTGGTATCACTGGGTCATATGGAGGCTCCATGTTTAGCAATCTGAGGAGCCGCCATACAGCTTTCCACAGTGGTTGGGCCAGTTTGCATTCCCACCAGCAGTGTAGGAGAGTTCCTTTTTCTCCACATCCTCACCAACATTTGTTTTTCCCTGTTTTTTTTTTTTTAATACGTGTCATTCTTGCTGGTATAAGGTGGTATTTCATTGTGGTTTTTATTTGCATTTCCCTGATTATGAGGGATGTTGAACATGTTTTCATATTCCTGTTGTCCATTTGCATTTCTTCTTTGGAAAAGTGTCTTTTAAGTTCTTCTGCCCATTTTTTGACTGGATTTTTTGCTTTGTTTTTGTTGAGTTGTGTGAGTTCTTTGTAGATTTTTGTGATCAATCCCTTGTCTGTATGGAGTGCAAAAACTTTTTCCCAGTCTGTAGGCTGTTTCTTTGTTTTGATTAATGTTTCTTTTGCTGTATATAAGCTTTTTAGTTTGATGTAAACCCAGCTATTTATCTTTTCCTTCAGTATCCTTGCTTTGGGGGATGTGTCTTTAAAAATGTTACTAAGGTGAATGTCATGTATTGTTTTACCTGTTTTCTTCTATATATTTTATGGCTTTAGGTCTTATGTCCAAGTCTCTTACCCATTTTGAATTGATTTTCGTCCATGGTGTGAAGTAGTAGTCTAGTTTCATATTACTGCTTGTAGTCGTCCAGTTTTCCCAGCACCATTTGTTGAACAAACTGTCCTTGTTCCACTGAATAGTCTTTGCACCTTTATCAAAGATTAATTGTCCATATATATGTGGGTAGATTTCTGGGTTCTCTATTCGATACCATTTATCTGTGAGTCTATTTTTGTTCCAGCACCATGCAGTCTTAATTATTACGGCTTTGTAGTACAGTTTGAAGTCTGGGAGGGTGATACTTCCATTCTCCTTTTTGATCAGGAGGGCTTTGGCTATTCGAGGTTTTTTGTGATTCCAAATAAACTTCATCAGTATTCGTTCTATCTCTTTGAAGTATGTAATTGAGATTTTTATTGGAATAGCATTGAATCTAAATTACTTTTGGTTGTGTGGCCATTTTGATAATGTTAATTCTTCCAATCCATGAGCAGGGGATGTCTTTCCATTTCTTTGCATCTTCTTCTATTTCTTTTAATAGTTTTATAGTTTTCTAGGTCTTTTGCTTCTTTTATTAGGGTTACTCCCAGGTATTTGATTTTTTTTTTTGTTTCAATTGTAAAGGGGGTGGTTTTCTTGATTTCCTCTTCTTCAGATTGATTATTTGCATATAGGAAGGCTACTGACTTTTGTGTGTTGATTTTGTATCCTGCTACTTTACTAAATTGGTTGATTATTTTGATTAGCTTTTCTGTGAAGTTTCTAGGGTTCTCTATATATATTATCATGTCATCTGCATCTTCTTTCCCTATCTAGATTCTTTGTATGCCTTTCTTTTGTCTTATTGCTCTGGCTAGGACTTCCAGTATTATATTGAAGAGCAGTGGTGACAGTGGACATCATTGTCTTGTTCCAGATTTCAGGGGAAAGGCTTTCAGCTTTTCACCATTGAGGATTTTATTGGCTGTGGGTTTGTAATATATGGACTTTATCGTGTTGAGGTATGTTTCTTCTATCCCTAGAATTTTGAGGGCTTTCATCATAAATGGGTGTTGGACTTTGTCGAATGCTTTCTCAGCATCTATTGATATGATCATGTGGTTTTTATTTTTCTTTTTGTTGATGTGTTGGATTACATTAATTAATTTTCTGATGTTGAACCATCCTTGTGCTCCTGTAATAAATCCCACTTGGTTGTGGTGAATTATCTTTTGGATGTACTGTTGGATTCTATTAGCTAAGATTTTATTGAGGATTTTTGCATCAGTATTCATTAGAGATATTGGCCTGCAGTTTTCTTTTTTTGTGTTGTCCTTGTTTGGTTTTCGTATTAGTGTAATGTTAGCTTCATAAAACGTATTTGGTAGTATTCCTTCCTTTTTGAAATTTTGAAAGCGTTTGTGTAAGACAGGCGCTAGTTCATTTCTGAATGTTTGGTAGAATTCATTTGTGAAAGCATCTGGTCCTGGGCTTTTGTTTTGGGGGAGGGTTTTGATTACTCTTTCAATTTCACTGCTTGTAATTGGTCTGTTTAGGTGTTTTGTCTCTTCTTGATCTAGCTTAGTATGTTTGTATAGTTCTAGGAATCATCCATCTCTTCTAGGTTGTTGAACTTGTTTGCATATAACTCTTCATAGTAGTGGCTGATTATTCTTTTGATTTCTGCTGTGTCTGTTGTAATTTCTCCTCTTTCATTTTTTATTCTATTTATTTGTGCTTTTTGCCATTTTTTCTTTGTGAGCCTGGCTAGAGGTTTGTCTTTCTTGTTTATTTTTTTCAAAGAACCAGCTTTTGGTTTTGTTGATCTTTTGGATTGTTTTTTTAACTTCTATTTCATTTATTTCTGCTTTGATTTTTATTATTTCCTTTCTTCTGCTGGCTTTTGGGTTCTTTTGTTGTTCTTTCAGTTATTTGAGGTGGGATATTAGGTTGTTTTTTTGAGATTCTTCTTGGTTTTTTGGTTTTGTTTTTTTTTTTTTATGAGCCTGTATTGCTATGTATTTTCCTCTTATAACTGCTTTTCCTGTGTCCCAAACATTCAGGAGGGTTGTGTCCTCATTGTCATTCATCTCAAGATACTTTTAAATTTCTTCTTCGATTTCCTCATTGATCCAGTGGTCTTCCAAATAGAGTGGGTTTCAATCTCCATGAGGTAGGAGGATTCCTTGTTTTCTTTTCATGGTTTATTTCCAGTTTGATGCCTTTATGGTCAGAGAGGATAGTTGGTATGATTTTGACTTTGGTATATCTGTTGATGTTTGTTTTGTGTCCAATATGTTATCTATACTGGAGAATGTTCCGTGCACACTTGAGAAGAATGTGTACTCAGATTTTTGGGGGTGTAGTGTCCTGTATATGTCTGTTAAACCCATGAGATTGAAGTCTTTATTTAGGGCTTTAGTGTCCTTGTTTATTTTTTTGTCTCATTGATCTGTCCATTTGTGAGAGTGGGGTGTTGAAGTCTCCCTCTATGTATGTGTTTTCTCTAAAGCCTTTTTTCAGAGATTTTTTTTTAAAGATTTATTTATTTATACATACAAGCTGGGGTACAGGCCAGAGGCGTGGGGCGGCGAGACGGTTCACCAGAGACAGAGTGGGGAGCAGAACAGGCAGATCAGAAATACACTGCTGAGGGAAGCAGTGGGCAAGGCAGGAGAGGTCTGCCGCACCATGTGGGATTCTCCCTGGCCAGGCGTCAAACTCGCATCGCGCGCTGCTGACAGCTCCACAGCACAGCACTCAACCGCTACACCACCAGGGAGGCCCTTTCAGAGATGTTAATAGTTGTCTGATATACTTTGGTGCTCCTTTGTTTGGTGCGTATATGTTGATGAGTGTTACGTCTGCTTGATAAATTGCTCCTTTAATCAAAATGTAATGACCCTCTATGTCTCTTTTTAATTTTTTAAGTTTGAAGTCTATTTTATCTGATATAAATATAGCTGTTCCTGCCTTCTTTTTTGGTCTGTTTGCTTGTAGAATTGTTTTCCAACCCTTTACTTTCAATCCGTGTTTATCTTTTGTAGTTAAATGTGTTTCCTGTAGGCAGCAAAACATTGGATTCTGTTTTTCAATCCAGTCTGCTACTCTGTGTCTTTTTATTGATGAGTTTAATCCATTTACATTCAGAGTTAATATTGATATGCTGATGTCCATATTAGTCATTTTGTTGGCCTTTTTGTGATTTTATTCCTTCCCTATTTCTGTTCTACCTATTCATTCTTCTGTTGGTTTTGACTTTAGGGTTTCTTGTAGTATTTTTTGGAGTGGGGGTTTAGTAGTGGTGAATTTCTGGAAATTTTGTTTGTCTGAAAAGGTTTTTATTTTTCCTTCGTAGAGGAAGGAGAGCTTTGCAGGGTAGAGTATTCTTGGTTGGAATTTGTTCGCTTGAAGTTTGTTAAATATGTTGGACCATTCTCTTCTAGCCCATAATGTTTCCTCAGAGAAGTCTGATATCCTGTTAGGTTTTCCTTTGTAGGTTATCTGTTTCTTCATCCTTATCATTTTCATTATTTTTTTCCTTGTCTTGAACCTTTGGAAGTCTTACTATTATATGTCTTGGTGTGTTTTTATTTTTGTTATGATAATTTGGTGATCTTCTAGCTTCCTGTAACTCTATTTTCATATCCTTCTTTATGTTTGGGAAGTTCTCTTTGATTATCTCATTGAATAGCTTTTCGGTTCCTTGGTCTCTCTCCTCACCTTCTGGGACTCTTATGACTCTTATATTTCCTTTCCTCGTGGTGTCTGATATTTCTCTGATTGCTTCTTTGATCTTTTTTCTTTGTACTTCTCCTTCTTTCTCTTTTTTGGTCCTTTCTATATCTATATCTTCGAGAGTACTAAATTGTTGCTCCATTTCATCAATTCTATTTTTGTTGCTTTTTCCAGAGTTCTTTAGGTCCTCCAGTGATCTTATAATCTCCTGCATTTCTTTCCTTCCCTTCTCTAGGGTCTCAATTCTATTGCTCTGATCATTAATTATTTTTCTCATATCGTTCTTTTCCTTTTTGTTTTCTATAAGTTCTTTAATCGTGAATATTTTAAATTCTTTATCTGGCATGGAGAAAAGCTCTTCTATGTCATTGTTGTGTTCTGGTGGCTGATTTTCTTTTTGTGTCGTGACCTTTCCCCGTGGGCTTGCTTGATTATTTGTGAGTTTTCTTCTCCCTATTGTTTGTCTTCTGATTTGTTCTACCCCTTGGGACACTCTGCTACTGATGCTGGCAGGCATTTCTTCAGTGTGCTCCTTCTGGGGTGTCTGAAACTGGTGATCCAACCAGGTCCAGCCCTATTACTCCAGAGTTCCACAGTTCTTCTGGGGTGCTGTCCTGCTGCTCCAGGTGTCAAGTGTCACTTCTACCCCCTGTGAGTGCTGTGTGCTGGCCTGTTGTTCTATAGTTCCAGGCACCTGGGAGTCCACTCCTGCCCCACGTGTGTGCTGCCCTTCAACTGTTTCTATCGCTGAGGGGGAAGGGAGTTTGCTCCCTCCCTGCCAGTGAGCGTGCCTAGTCGCTGTTTCGTGCCACGCCTGTTGCCTGGTCACTGCTTCTAGCGTCGGAGGTGGGTCTCCACTATTTCCTTGGGCTCCTGCAGCACAACAGGTTCCAGCCCTGAGGGGCCCTCCTGCAGTTGGAGTGTGCTGTGCGCGAAGGTTCCTTCCCCTGTGGTACCGAGAGTCTTGCTCCCCGAGCACACCTGGGGGCCCAGCCGGAGCAGCACCAGAGGTGTGGAGTTGGTTGTTCAGTCCCTAAAAACCTCTGGGCGGAGGCCTGGGGGCTAATTTTCTCCCCTCCCCTACTCTCCAGTCCTTGCACTCACCCTCCTGCAGCTGGGGTGTGCTGCGCAAGATGATTCCTTCCCCTATGGCACCGGGAGTTTTTCAGGTGGATCTTTTATCTGTTGCAGCCACCATGTTTTCAGACAAATGTTTCTGATCATTTTTCCTCTTCTCTAAATTTATTGAATCTCTGTTTCTTTTTTTCAAGCTCACCAGTGACCTTCATATTACTAATTCCAATGGTCAGTTCTTTGTCCTTATCTCACTTGACCTATCAACATTGTTGGAAACTTTTGATCACTTCTTAAACATTGGTTTCTGGGACACCACATACTTGGTTTTATTCTTATCTCACTACTCACTACTTTTCATTCTCTTTTGCTGATTCTTCCTCTTTTCTACCATCACTTATTAGATTGTTCCATTGCAATCTGATCTTCTTTAATTTCTTATATATGTTTACCTCTTTGGTAATACATGACTTTTGGTAAAACACATATGTCAGTCATTCTAAAATAGTTCCTTTTTAACCCAGACCTGTTTTCAGAAATCTAGACATGAAGAGTTCAGTATGTTAGGCCTCTAGTCTCATGTGGCAGTTATATACCTGAAATGTAGCTAGTGTGACTTAGGAACTAAGTTTTTTATTTTATTTCATCTCAATTTAAATGTGAATAGCCACATGTGGTCAGTAGTGGTCATGTTGGATACTTCAGACCTATAAAATCTACTTCTTTGTTAATCTTCATTGTTTAAAACCAAGCAAATCACGTGTTAAAATACAGAGATTTGAATAACAGTGTTTAAAATTGAATACAAGTAATTCTTTTAATATTAAAATTCTCCCTAAATGTAATGTTGAAGATTTTATATTTCGTCATCATGCTTATGCAGATGATTATAACAATCAATATTGATTAACTTAAATAGGGATTCCAGAAGTTTCTCAATTTTCTTATTTAAATAGTTACAAACAATATTTGGCAGTACTTAGTCAAGAGGTCCAAGACACCTCATTTACATTCAGATTCTGTTAGTTAGAGTGTAACCTTAAGCAAGTTATTTCATCTTAGTAACTTGTCCTTTAAAATAGAGGATAAGAAACTGTTTATTGGAAGTGAAAGTTTTTAAATACCAACCTATGTTTGACTTGCAATGCAATAAGAGTTATAAATAACATCTCTATGACTGTAGGCAGAACTGTTTTAATCACTGAACTTTCTTATTTTTAGTTCATTTAACTTTCCACTAAATTGTAGAAAGAGAAATCACTGTGTTTTTAGAATTAAACTTAATGAATGTCTTAGATTAAAATCCTTATTACTCTAGTACATATTTTTTCAAAATACAACTTTTAGGCATACTGATTAAAACATTTCAATGACAGAAGTGGTTTTTAGTATTTAATTTTAAAGTAGGAAAATCTGAAGGGTACAACTCTTTATCAGAACTTAATTTTTATCATGTTAAAAGTAGTAAATGTTTTGTAACTTGTTGCTATGACTTCAGAGTAACATGAAACTGTCCATAATCAGCTCACTCAAAGGTGAGGATTAAATGAAGAATTATAACAACTTTATATGGCTGCAACAGACTAGGTGATAGGTCAGGTTATAAAATGGCTAAATTATTTTGACCAGGCATAACTTTATTATTTGTTTTCATGGTTTGAGAATAAGACTACATTTAATAATGTGCTTATATTAATCATAAGACATATTTTAGCTCAAAATGAAATGTTGACAGTTTCTTTTTTGTTTTTAAAGATAAGAAAAATATTTTATTTTACTTCCTTTGAAATTCACAATTGTTCAGTTTTTAAGAGAGATATTCAAAATATTGTAGGGAATATTTTCAAATATGTAGTTTTAAATATAGATATTTAAACCTTTTTCTAATAGTAAATTTAATGTGTGAGCTTTCAAAAAAAATATTACATAAATCTGAAGCCATTTTTTAATTAGTAGATACCATTATTATTTTTTTATTCCCAATATTATAAATAGTAAATACAACTGCATATCAAAATGTTGACCACATGTCTGATAAAGAAAAGTAGTTTAATTCATGTTTAAAATGAAAGATCATATTGTAATCCATATTGTCTTATATACCTATTCCTTCCCTTTATACATGCACATTATCATTTTCATGTATTTCACATCATTGTCCTTTGACTCTCTACATTCTATGATTCTATGAAAAGTGGTGAATTTTCAAAACTACCTCTCAATTTTTATTCATTAATTTTTCTTGGGTTGGTATTACTTAGAACCAGGGAAACAACTTCTCATTTCCTGTTGGACAGAGAGAAAAAAATGAAATACCATTTACATCATTTAAAAAAAAATTGTAATCCCTGTGTCCTATGTAAATTTTGTAAATGCCCATGTCCCAGAATGCCATTTTTGTTTAAGTATATGACAAGAGCTACTTTTGTTTTATAACATTTTGATTTGTGTCTACTAAAGGCTCTGGAAATTTAGAGGAAGACCGTGGAAATTCGTGGGGAAGAGAGCTATCTAAAATAAATTCTCAATTACTTTGTCATTTAGGTTAGACTTTCCTAAGGCAGCTCTAAGGTTTCCCTGAGAGCAACTCAGTGCATACTTTAGCATTTGTGGTTTAGTCAGTTTGATCTGGATAGTGAACAGTCTTACGATATCATAGAAATTACTGGTAATGTTTTCTGGAAATGAACGTCCGTCACTCATTGAAACTGTTAACTAACAATGGAAATTAGGGTTGGGCACCAGACCTTCTGGTAATGACAGAGAAGTCAAGATAATGTTGATTTGTATTTTCCAGAATTTTAGATACATGTTTTCAGGAAGCTTTTTCCTTGAATGAAAAGTGAATGAAAATGTAAAGAATCACTCTCTGTGTTGTTCTTAGTCAGCAACTTGCCTATAAGTCTGAGAGCAAAGTTGATGACAAATACGGAAACTAAGAAATGACTAAATCGAGTGACTGGTCATTTTTAAAAAATTATTTAAAAGATTTCTACATTGTAAATGTTCAATAAGTAAAAAGAACATTGTTCTACTTCAGGCAGTTTACTCAAATGCTCTGATTTCAGGCAATTTGCTTTTTTCCTTAACTTTTTTCCTATGAAAATCAATCATTCAAATCTAAAAATTCATATAGTAAAAAATAAAATGGTCATGATATTTATTTTACTAGTGGCTGTTCTTTTAAAAAATTAAATTTATTATCTCTCCTTAGAATGTAAATTATATTTTTTATGATTGGATCTTGTAAAACAAGTTCTCACCTTCCTATATTCTCAATATTATACCAGTGTAATAGATGAAAATACTTTTTCCATTACTAAATTTTTTCTTATTTTAATGTTGGGTTTTTGTTGTTTTTCTTTCTAAAAGATTTTTAATTCCTACACATGCACGTACTAGGAGTGTAGGATTCATTTGTGCATTCAGTAAGTGCCCAGTGAGTACTTACTTTATTTCAGGCACTGTTAGAAATGTTATGAGTGTATCAGTGAACACAACAGGTAAAATTCGATGGCCTCATTTATCTTACCTTGTAGTGGAGAAAGACAATAAGTAAATAAAAATAAAACAAGTAACAACAAGGCAGGAAAGCGGGATAGCACGAACTGGGAAGTGGCTTAGGTTGTAGTTTTAAATAGGGTGGTGAAGAAGACTTCACAGAGAATCTCTAGCAAAATTTTGAAGGAGAAAGCAAGCAACTTGTGTTGCTTGAGAGAATAGCATGACCAAGATCCTGAGTCAGGAATGTGCTTGATGTGCATTTTGAGTGGCAGAGGTCAGTATGGCTAGACGGGAGGAAATAGGAAGACAGTAAGGCCAGGGGAGTAGTTAGGAGCCAGATTATACAGAAACTGGTATAAATGAAGTGCTGTAAAGCATTGCCCCATCCACAGCACTGACACATTCACTAGATACATGTTTTTAAAAGGTGAGGTGGATGAGATTATACACTTTGATATTGCTATAGTAAGAAAAATGAACAAAGTGTATTGGAGAGTATATATGAGTATAGCAAATAATTCCTCATAGAGAAAGCTAGTTAAACTAGTTGTTATGAGAGACTAATAATTACATGTGAGTATGTTAAATCATTAATAAGGCATTTAGAATGGTAGCAGCAAGGGATAGAGAAGTAGAACTTGAGGGTAATTAGAGATTCTAATTTTGGTGAATAAGTGGATCACAATCGATTAATATATAGGGAAATATGGGAATATTGAGTTTGAGATGCCCGGAAGACATCTGGAACAAGCTATTTAATAGCTTCCTCATTCATTTAAGCCTATTTATTAAATACCCAACTTTGAATAAAACCTGTGCTAAGAAATTTGTGCTACGAACAGGCTGCATACTTTGAAATTCACACTTGGAGTATAAAATATAGGTTAAGGAATTAGTAATGTATAGTCTTTGAATCTGCAGTAGTTAATGAGATAAGTTGGAAGATGCTATTGAATGAAGATAGACCAACTGATTTGGAACCATTGCGATGACTATGAGGTTGAGGGCTTAGATATTTACTACCCAAAGTGGCAATAAAGAAAAAAATTGAGTACACAGGCAAGTACAAGAGGTTTGATTGATTGATGGATGGATAGAGATACAGATATATAGAGATATAGGTATTTGTATGTGTACATTATACACATAAATGTATTTGCATGTTTTAATGAAAATATTTTAAGGTATTATACATACTTATTTTCACCTCAGGTTTTATGAGGTAAGTCATTAAGTTTTATAAAGCAGAGCTCATTGTTAGAATATCATATCTTTATCATATAAATATTTTAATTATAGCACTATTTTTTTCTTTAGAGCTTTAATTTCATATGCATTTAAAAGCTATTGAAAAAGTATGACAAGCGAAATATTTTAACATCAAAGTCAAAATAAACATTCTGATACAAGTATATCTGTCTTGATTGTGTTTGGTAGACCAGATATAATTTGAAATATTTCTCCTATATTAATTAACTAGTTTAATCTTCTGATCAACCTTTGAGATACATATTGTTTCTCCTGTACTGAATGAGGAAATGGAGGCATAGAGTGGATAAATAGCTTGCCCAAGGTCACATTTAATAATTGCCAGAGTCAATCTTACAGTACAAATAAAGAGGCTCCAGAGCCAGGCTTTATTATACTAATAATTTGTCTTTTGCAATGCATTTTTTATAATTGTATAGGAACTAAAATTTATTTAACTATAGAGAATTATAAATAACTCATAGCTCTGTTTTGAGGTGATGCCCAGAAAATTGTTTTTCAGTGAACAGTAGATTTACTGAAAAGAACTATCAGTATATAAAATGCAAAAATGTATTATAACTATTAATCTGTGCATTAATTTTGGAGTTTTCTCTTATTTTCAGAAAGGTACCCTAATAATTCAGAGTTGGGAGAGGAGTGTTTTTGCTGTTATTGTAGTTGGCTGTTTCTAAATAATGCTGAGAAATTTTTTTTTTTAAAGATTTATTTATACATACAAGCTGGGGTACAGGCCAGAGGCGTGGGGCGGTGGGAGGGTTCACCAGACACAGAGTGGGGAACAGAACAGGCAGATCAGAAATCCACTGCTGAGGGGAGCAGCGGGCGAGGCAGGAGAGGTCTGCCACACCATGTGGGAATCTCCCCGGCCAGGCGTCGAATTCGCGTCGCCGCTGCCCACGGCTCCACAGCGCAGCACTCAACCGCTGCGCTACCAGGGAGGCCCAATGCTGAGAAATTTTTTAATGACAACTTAAACCATGTTTACTCTGCTTATGTGGAAGATTTTGCAATGTTTAAAAGCATTGAAAATTGCTTTGCCTACTATAAAGTCATTAAAAGTCTACTAAGGGCAAATCTGACTATAGAATTTAGGCTACCCCAGGGAGTGGAGGGAGTGGGGCATGAAGGGTCATGGGGATCCATTGGAGGACTGTGGGTGCCTGGGTGGTGGGTGTGGTCTTAGTAACTTACAGCTGAAAAGGTATCAGTTTATTCCTCCCAATCATATGCAGTGTTATAAACCAGTGTTACCTCAATAAAACATAATACCAAACAAAAGTCTATTCATTAAGGCCTGTAATCCTTGCCCCAATTTTATTTTGAATGTTTTAAAACCACATAAAATATGAAAGAAAACTCTAAATTCACATTTGTTTCTTCCCTATTTAACCATAATGCCATTATCACATCTAGGAAAATTGAAAATGATTCCATACTATCCTCTAGTAGTTCACATTCACATTTTCCTTAATTGTATCTAATATTTCTTAAACAATTTTTTGTTTGCTGTTTCATCACAGCAAACTTTTCCTTTTGTAAATGGTACATAAGCTGTGTGGTGATACTCTGAGACCACGTGAAAATTCCTGTTCCCCAACAGCCTTACTCAGTGCTTTCAGATCCACTGATCACCCTTAACTGAATCAACTATTAAAATAGTGAAGGAGTGCAAAGTGGTTAGTTTCTAATGTTTCTACACTTACTGGCTGATATTTAGTCAGGAATGTTTCCTTCTTTTCTTGCCGATTTCTTTGACTATTATGGGTTTCTTTTCATTCAGTTTTTTATAGTTCTTTACTATTTTCCTTGTGTGACTCAAACTGTCCCCTCATTTGTCAAGAGACCTCTTTAGTGCCTACCCTTGTATCTTTTGATAGGAACCGATTAACCTTTGAATACTTCCTTGCTTTTGATGTCCTAGGTTCACCTTGTACTTTCCCTGCCCCAAAGCTGGAATTGGGCTTTTTCCCAGGAGCCTGATACTATTCAGTGAATAATAAACTTTGAGACTAAAATCTGGTACTAAGAACACTCCTGCAGTTGGTCTTTGTGCTTCTAGGATCATTCAGTGGACATAACTAGTAGAAATCAGTTTTTTAAAATCAATGAATTAGTGTTTGCATTTTTCAGGTAAAAATGCCCAGAAGTGGAATTCATATAAAATTTATATTTTTTTTATTTTTTGAGAAATTGCTATACTATGTTCCATAATGACTGCATTACTTTATAATCTTCCCCAACACTTGTTTCTTTTCTTGGATAATAGCCATTCTCACAGGTGTAAGCTAATATCTTGGTGATTTGATTGGCATTTTTCTCATAATAGGAGGTAATGAACATCTTTTCATGTGGCTGTTGGCCATCTGTATGTCTTCTGTGGAGAAGTATATTCATATCATCTGCCCATTTTTTAATCTGTTTTTTTTTTATTGTTTAGTTTTATGATGCCTTTGTATGTTTTGGATTTTAAACTCCTTTTGGACATAGTATGTACAAGTATCTCTTCCTATTAGTAGGGTGTTTTATTGTTTTGATGCAAGTTTCTTTTTCTGTACAGAGGCTTTTTAGTTTAATGTTGTCCTATTTATTTTTGCTTTTGTTGCTCTTGCTATTCGAGTCAGTTCCCAAACATATCCCTTAGGCTGATGTCAAGTTTTGTATGTCCTATTTTTTTTTTTTTTTTGTATTTTTATGGTTGGTTTCAAGGTCTTATATCCATGTCTTTAATACTGAATTAATTTTTGTGTATGGTGTTAGATGATGGTCTAGTTTTGTTTTTTTGCATATGACTGCCCAGTTTTCCTAATGCCATTTTTTAAACAGACTTTTCTTTCTCCACTGTAAGTTCCTGGCTCCTTTCTTGTAAACTAGTTGTCATTTTGTGTGTGGTTTTATTTCCATTGACCTGTTTGTTATTGTTCCAATACCAAACTATGTTAATTACTTTGTTGTATAGTTTGAAGTAAGGGAGTGTGATTCCTCCATATTTGTTCTTTTGTTTTCTTAGAAATAATTTTGTTATTCAGACTCTTGTAGATTCAAATAAATTTCATGATTTTTTATTCTACTTCTATGAAGAATACCATTGGGATTTTTGATACGGATCCTGTTGCACATCAGCCAGTGAATAAAGATGTAATGTATATAAACAGTGGAAAACCATACAGTTATTAGATGAAATCGTGCCAGTGGCAACAGTATGGATAGACCTAGAGTGTATTATGGTTAGTCAAATAAGCCAAAGACACTGTGAATTCACTTATTGGTGATATATAAGAAAATAATACAAACAAAAACCAGATGAATTGAATAGAACAAAAATAAACTTTTGGACTATAAGACCAGTTTGTGGTTACCAAAATAAAAGAGGGGTGGAGGATGGGTAAATGGGAATAGTATAATGAAGGACAGAATTGGACATTTGGTGGTAAACTTAATGTAGTATATACACATACTGACTCTCAGTGATACACACCTGAAACTTATATGATGTTGTAATGCAGTGTTGCTTCACTAAATAACATTCTGATCATTAGAACACAGTTGAAATTTCATGGTAGCATATGAATCAGGTGAATATAGCATAGGTTCTAATTCATTCAGTGAATATTTGAATCAACTCTTGAGGACCTTGTGTATTTCAAGCATTTGTATGAAACCATATGGATATAAAGATGAAAAAAATCAAGGCCCAACCACAGGGGCTAAGCAAACACACAAATGGGTCTGCAGGGTTTGTGACTTTGATACATGGTTTCCGTCATTGTTCATTGGCTATGAGAACTTGGGATATTACCTATCCTCTGACTTACTTTCTGAGAACTAGTGTTCCCTTCCTTTAATATGGAGTTATCTTTGTTCTTCATTAATTATCTTAAATTTCTAATAGCTGTTGAGTTTTGCTTGTTTTAATTTAAGAGATTCGTTAATTCTTCCATTACCATCAGTGGCACTACAAGTTAGAAGTTTATTTGGTCTTCTTTAAGTTACTGAAACTCCTTATGTGAGTTAGTTTTCTTTGCATACTCATTATTTGTGGTCCTAGCTATAATAATAGAAGGCTGACCTACAGCAAACACACAAACACACACACACACACACACACACACACACACACACACACCTATCTAACCAATAGTCCTCTATTTAGGCACATGAGTAGCTTCTCTCCTCAAGTCTCATTAATAGTAAGAAACAGTGTTAAGTCAACAGTTTACAATGACTGGACCTGAAAGCAAATTCCTCTTAGGGATCCTTTTAGGTTTCTTGTGGTACAGAGAATATTCCAGGCTACTGATTTTACTACAAACAAACATTAAACTGACAGTGATAGGCAATGCTCCTGAGATTTTATAGCTTTTGCTGCCTGAGAGCCCTCAGTGAATTCTGTGAAACCCATTTTCTGCTTATATATCTGAAAGAGACCAGTGTTCCCTTCCTTTAATATGCAGTTATCTCTGTTGTTCATTAATTATCTTAAATTTCTAATAGTTGTTGAGTTTTGTTTGTTTTGTTTTAATTTAAGAGATTCATTAATTCCTCCATTATCATCAGTGGCACTACAAGTTATAAGTAAGTATAGTAGTTCTCACGAAGAGAAGTATTAAGTATAGTAGTTCTCCCAAAGATAAAACTTACTAAAATAAATATAAGACAAGCTGCAAAGTTAGACAAATAATAGAATAAAATTTCCCTGAGGAGAAAAGTCTGCAGATTAAAGGGTTTATCAAGTCCCCAGGAAGATTAATTATAACAAAGGCACACGTAGACATACCCTGATGAAATTCTTGATTGCCTGGATAATGGGAAAAAATTCAAAGGCCTCCACATAAGAATAGATTATTTATATTAGAAGAAGAGTTTTAGACTTCTCATCTAAAACTCTAGAAGCTGGCTGATAGTGTAATATGTAATAATGTTCAGACAACCAAGGTAAAGGGTTTCTTACCCATAAACCATTATTTAAAGGATCATATTTCTGTCAACAAAGATAGCATATTTTGAATATAAGAATTTAGAGAGCCAAATGAATTAAAACAGAAACCTCAAACTATAAGGGAAAACATTAGATTTTTCTCTTACGCATAGAGGAAACATTAAGTTTTTTCTTAACACTTCACAATTTCTTATGCATTTTCATCCATTTAAACTTAAATACATAAATTTGTGTAGAGGAATGGAGAAATAACGGCTTTCTAAAAGTTTAATCTTAGTGTAGAGCAAGGTGGTATTGGTAAGTATATTATCTTGGTTGGAGAGAGACTCAGACATTCTGCTTGGTTAAAAAATGATGTATTTATTGCTGTAAAAATTGGGAAGATAAACAGTAGCAAAATTGAAACCTTGATGGAAATTAAAAAATAATTCAAGAATAAGGAAGTGTGTTCTACAATTGACCAAAAACAAGAAAAGAAGAAAAACTAAAAAGCTGTAATATAACCAAATGGTAATGGGGGATGGTAATAATTGCTACTTATATTGCAACAGTGAGAGACCTCACAAGACTCACATATCCTCACATTAACTAAAAAAACCATGAGAGAGTATAGAAAACAAAAAATCTAAGTGAAAATGGATCCTACTCCATGAGGGAATGGAGGCTAGAGTCTCTTTAGTACCTGGTAGTATTATTAAGATTCAGAAACAGGAAAGCAGAGGAGCAAGTCTTATATGGGCAGAATACCTGTGCTCAAGCAGAAATCAGCTGACCTTCTAATGACCTTGGAAACTGGCATGATGAATTGGAATGTGAAAAACTCCACATGTAAATCAGTCTTCTCCACCATCAATTTTCCCCCACAGAACTTTTGTAGCAAAAGCAGTGAGATTGAGACTGTAGAAAAGGCCAAAAGATAGTTCCTTTAACTTCTAGAAGCTGAAGTCCCACAGTACTCCTAGGAAGAACTAATCATATTTTTTGAATCTTTGATACATGTATTGATGTTAAGTAAAGCAACAGCCCAGACCAACTCCCTGTTCGAATTAAAAACTTACATCTAACCATAGCTTTCTAAAATAAAAAAGATGAGCCCTTTCTGTAGGATGATGTTTTCTATGTCATTCTCTACAGTTCGTATATGTGGCTAATCTCATTTCCAGTGGGAAATTAGGAGACTTGTGATAGGCAGGAATAGGTGACCCATAATGAAGAAAAAGAACAATCAATGAAGGAGACTATAAATGATCAAAATGTAACAATTAGCAAAGAAGAACTTTAACTTTTGTACATAAGTTAAATGAGGAAACATGGGCACAATGAGTGAAAAGATGGAAAAATTCAACAGGGAAATGAAAATTAAAAAAGAAATGAATAGAAACTCTACATGTGAAGAATATGATAAGTAAAATGAAAAATTCGTTTAATGGGAAAGTGGTAGATATTGCACATTAAAAGGAAAGGATCAGTGAACTTGAGGACAGAACAACAACAACAAATTATCCAAATAGAAACGTGGAGGGGGGTTAGATGGTGGGGGAAGGAAGATAACGTCAAATGAACTAAACAAGTGTAATTAGACTTCCAGAGGGAATAGAGAAAAGAGGTGAAGAAATAATGGGCTCAGTGTTCTCTGACTCTAAAAAAGCATATTTAACTAATAGATATAAAAATGATATAAAAAGTTTAGCAAACACCAAGTACACCTAAGTACATCTTATGCTGAAGAAAATGAAACCTAAAGATAACATCATAAAAGCAACCAGAAGGGGGGAAAAATTCATTACATATAAAGGAATAAAAAAAAGAGTGATGGTATCTTTTTTATAAGAAACAGTGGAATAAAATAATTTAGGTGCCGAAAGAAAGTAACTATGAACCAAAATTTCAATACCTGGCAAAAATATCCTTCATAAGTGAATGCCTATTGAAGAATTCCCAGAAAAAAAATATAATTAGTCACCAGCAGATTGATACTACAAGAGATTCTATAAGGGGTACATGAGAAATAATATCAGATAAAGATCTACATTTGCAGGAATGAATGAACATTTATGTGTGTGTAACATATATAGATTTATATATATGCATATACTTATATATGAAAGACTAGTTTTTAAATTTTCAAAGACTATTGACTGCATAAAACAAGTATACAGATAATATATTGTGGAATAAAAAAGTATGCTGATGATAATATTGTGGGATTTATAACATGTGGAAGTAAAATTTAAGAGAATAGGATAAAGGGTGATAAGGATAACTAGAAAAATACTGTTTTAAGATGCTTCTATTGCTCATGAAGTGAAAAATCTTAATTCAAGGTATACCATAATAATTTGAAGACGTATATTATAATCTTTAGATTAACTGTTAAAAATATATAGTTATATAGCTGAAAATTTAGCCATTAGCTGACTAAAAATGGAATAGTAAAAACATTTTGCTTTTTCTAAAAGATTATAGAAAAGGAAGAAGACAGGAACAAAAATAGATTCAATAAAATGGCAAGATAGCATACTTAATTAAATATGGCCATATCAATAAATGAATTAATATGTAGAGTCTAAGCACTAAAAAGCAGAGATTGTCATATTTTGTATAGTAAACCATTTTTAGGTATTAAGTTTTAAACAATCCATGATAACTTGACATTTTAACTATATTCCTATACAATATGTTTAGTGAACACAAAGTTAATTTGGAATATAAATACGAACAGCTGTTTGTTCATTTTATTGTTTCCCAGAAAATAAGTGCATTCCTCAATGTTCTCCAGAGAAACAACCAGTAGGGTGGAGAGGGAAGGAGAGTCGGGGAGAGAGAGGAAGAAACAGAGAGAGAGAAAGGGAGAGAGATTTATTATAAGGAATTTTTTTTTCATAATTCTGTTTTCTGGCAAGTTTAAAATCTGCAGAGTAAGGTGACAGACGGAGAGAAAAAGAAAGAGAAAAGTGACAGTTCAAATCTGAAAGAAGTCTGTTGACAAAATTACCTCATTCAGGGAAATTGGTCTTTTTCTTAAGGCCACTCCACTTTATGGGGAGCAGTCTGCTTTACTCACTGTCTACTGATTTAAGTGTTAATCCCACACCATAAAAATACCTTCACAGATACCTGTAATGTTTGACCAGATATCTGGCACTGTGACCTAGCTAAGTTGACACATTAAAAATAACCGCTACAGTAAGCTACTTACTATGAGCTTTCACATGTCTTTATACCTTAATATATGTGACATAAGATACAAATAAAGATTTTTTTAATAAAATCTACTTAAAATAGGAACTTATAATTGGGACATTGTTTCTTAAACTTGTTCCTTTGTGCATACTCAAAGCTTGAAAACCTTGTGTGCATGCAAATATGTATGTATTACAAATGATGTTTCAATTTGTAATCTAAATTTAAAACTAAGATTGTATCTTTGGATAATCCATTTAAGAAAATTCTAGTTTTGAACATACTCTTATCCCAAAATTGAAATTCCAAAATATGTATCTTTTTCTTTGTTAATTTTACAAACAGAGGATCTAGATTTGTTTTGTTTTTTAATTTTGAAGTTATTTTCTAATTGGATAAGAATTTTAAAATTAGTAATTAGCCTAAGCCATTTTTACAGTGATCAGATTACAATAGTGAGATGTTGCTAATTCTTAAACACATTGTATGACCACTCTCACTCAAAAGCCAGTGTGTCTTGCCAGACTGTTCTTGATGGTTGCTGCTAGAGAGTTTGTAGGAGTGTGACATCTGAGGAGATAAGGATTTCACCATTTGTTCTTTATGTTTTAGTATTATTAAGATCTCACAATAAGAATTGGCATTGTGGGGCCTCCCTGGTGGCGCAGCGGTTAAGCACTGCGCTGTGGTGATGTCGGCAGCAGTGATGCGAGTTCGATGCCCAGCCAGGGAGAATCCCACATGGTGCGGCAGACCTCTCCTGCCTTGCCCGCTGCTCCCCTCAGCATTGTATTTCTGATCTGCCTGTTCTGCTCCCCACTCTGTCTCTGGTGAACCCTCTCGCCACCCCACGCCTCTGGCCTGTACCCCCGCTTGTATGTATAAATAAATAAATATTAAAAAAAAAAAGAATTGGCATTGTTTGAATATTTTCCAATATGGATTAACTGGATTTTAAAATAATTTTAAGTCAAGCCCAGTGTTAATTTATGAACAAAAATCTGTCTTTCCATCAAAATTACCTTTAAAACTTTGTGATTACCATGAAGACAAAGCTGTTAAATTGTACTGTAGCATTTCTTAAAAAAAAGTTTTACTAGACATTTAAGATTAGAAATCATAATTTATTCTTTATAACTTATTTTTTAATCACTGCCAAATAGCCACTCAGTAGATATCAGTTGGTTGAATGAAGGTAGTATATTATATTACACTGTATTACAGTATATTACACATTGTATGCTACAGTGAAGTATATTACACTTCATTGGCAAAAAATACAGATTCAGAGATTTTTCCCCCCTTTTTTCCTTTTTTTAAAATTATTTTTTTGTTGTTGAGGTATTGTTGGTATGCAACACCATCTATGATTTAGAGGTTTAGTTTTACAACTCTTCTGATGTATGTTACCACACAAAACCACCACCAAGACATGCATAGTCCTCCACCATAGACCACTGGGTTCCCTCCACATCTTTCTCCCCACTTTATACCTCCCTATCTGGTAGCCTCAGTTCTACATCAGATTTCTAGTGTTTGTTTTGGTTTGGTTTTGTCTGTTCCTTTTTCTGTTTCTCTATATTCCACATATTGATGAAATCATCTGGTATATCTTTCTTCTTTTATTCTATTTCACTTAGCATAATCCCCTCCAGTTTATCCATGTGGTGGCAAATGGCAAAATTTCTTTTTTTATTGTTGGGTAATACTACACTCTGTGTGTGTGTGTTCACACACACATATATACATATACATCTCATCATCTTATTTCACTAAATGTCATTGGGCACTTAGGTTGGTTCCATAGTTTGTTACAAATAGTGCTACACTGGACATAGCTGTGCATATATCCCTTCAAATTAGTGTTGCGTTGTGGGGTGTTTTGTTTTGTATTCTCCATACAGATACCAAGGAGTGGAATTGCTGGATCATGTGGTAGATCTAGTTTTATTATTTTGACAAATCTCCATACTGCTTTTCACAGGAACTAAACCAAACAACTTCCCCACCCACAGTATACAAGGGTTCCTTTTCCTCCACACTCTCACCAACACATACTGTTTCTGATCTTTTTATATGGGTCATTCTCACTGGTGTTAGGTGGTATAACACTGTGGTTTTGATTTGTATTACCTTGGTGAGAAGTGATAATGAGCATTTTTTCATGTGTCTGTTGGCCATCTGTATGTCTTCTTTGAAGAAGTGTCTGTTTAGCTTTTCTGCCCATTTTTTGACTGGGTTATTTCTTTTTGTTGAGTTGTAAGAGTTCTTTGTAAATCTTAGATACCTCCTTCTCAGATGTTTGATGTCCAGATATATATTCTCCCATTAAGGCGGTGTCTTTGTTTTTATGATCGTTTCTTTCACTGTGCAGAGGCTTTGTAGTTTGGTATGGTCCCATTTGTTTATTGCTTTTCCCCCCTTGCTGTTGTAGTTGAGTTCCCAAGATATCCATGAAGCCAGTGTCATGGAGTGTTTTGCTATGTTTTCTCCTATGTATTGATATTTTATGATTACAGGTTTTACATCCAAGTCTTTGATCTATTTTGAATTACTTTTTGCATGTAGTGTGAGATAGTGCTCTAATTTCTTCCTTTTGTTTATGGCTGTCCAGTTTTTCCAACACCATTTGTTCAAGAGATTTTTCTTTCTCCACTGTATACTCATGATTCTTTTGTGATAGATTAATTGTACACCTAGTGTGAGTTTATTACTGGGCTCTCAATTTTATTAAATTGGTTTGTATGTCTGTTTTTACTCCAATAAATACTGTTTTGATTACTATAGCTTAGTAGTATAGTTTGAAGTCTGGGAGTATGATACTTCCTTTTTTGTTAAGATTGCTTTGGCTATTTGGGTTTTTTGTGATTCCTTATAAATTACGGTAGTATTTGCTCTGTTTCTTTGAAGAATTCCATTGAGTCCTTAATAGGGATTTCATATGTGTATTGGATTTACAATATGTAAATGTACATATTGGAATATGTATATTTCATGTGAATATGTATATTGCTTTGGGTAAGAAGACCATTTTAATAATGTTGATTATTCTAGCCCATGAACAGGAAATATATTTCTATGAATATTTCTCCCTGTTTTCTATTCCTTTCAATAATATCTTTCAGTTTTTATTGTACAGTTCCATCACCTCTTTTGTTATCTTTATTATTAGGTATTTAATTATTTTTAATATATAGTAAATGAAATTGTGTCCTTGATTTCATTCTCTTCCAATTCATTGTTTGCACATTTTTTATATTGATTTTGTAGCCATTTTACTGATTTATTGTTTCTGATAGTTTTTAATGGAGTCTCTTTAGGGTTTTCTATGTATATTATCGTGTCATCTTCAAATAGTATAGTAATGGTTTTACTTCTTTCCCAGTTTGGTTTCCTTTTTCAACTTTCTCTTGCTTAAATGCTTTTTCTAGGAGTTATAAACTATGTTGAATACTAGTGGTGATAGTGGACAGCCTTGTCTTGTACCTGTTCTTAAAGGTAAAGCTTTCTGTTTCTCATCATTGAATATATTTAGCTATAGGTTTGTCCTATATGACCTTTATTGTGTTGACGTATGTTACTTCTATCCCCATTTATTTTCAGAGTTTTTATCAAAAGTGAATGTTGAATCTTTTTCTGCATCTCTTTATGTGATCATGTGATTCCGTCTTTCCTTTTGTTGATGTGGTAAATTACATTGTTTTTTGAATATGGAACCATCTTCTATCACTGGAGTAAATCCCAGTTGGTCATATATTTTTTAATTACATTTGCGAAGATTTTTTTGAGGCATTTTGGATCTTTGTTCATTAGGGATATTGGCCTACAGTTTTCTGTTATGGTGTCCTTATTTGTTTTTGGTATCTGAGAAATGTTAATAGTTAGAGATTTGTTTTTCTTTTAATGAAACAATACATTGTTTTAAAATCATGTTTGTACTTTGTTCATTTTGAATATACTCTTACAAATTGATGAAAAATAATCTTATGTTTATCTCAGTTTAATCCTTTATCAAACTTTAAGAAAAAACAGTTTAATGCATGTAAATTAGAGAAACTAGTGTTTTGTTACAACTAGGAACTTTGGCAATTGCCACTAACAATGCATTGCAGTTCTCATTTATAACCAGCCCTCCTGTGACAGCATTTAGCATTATTTGAACTATTCCAATGTTCTAATTCACTGATGATCCGCTGATAACAAGATATTGAGAAGTAAGTGAGACTCATACCTGTATTCTTTTTTAACTTGAGAACACTTTGAACCAGTATCTTTTTTATAGATGAGATGCAATGTGTTATATCTTTAGAAGCTGTTTGTTATAAGAAAATTCAGTAGAGGATATTGGGAACAAAAAGTAAATCCACACATGATAAAATGATTTTTTTTCACAAGTTTAGCAGTCATTATCATTTTAAAGGAAGGAATCAGGGTAACTTTTTCTTCACATGCTCTATGGTGATTGGATAGATAGCAGAATATGTCATGGTAGAAAGTCAAATGATCAAAGAAAAATTCAAATTGACTTATTTATTCCTTTTGAAAAAACAAGGAACTGATTCCTCTTGTTGCCTTTGTGATGTTTCTTTTTGAAAAATTGGTGACCTTAAGTCAGAAATAAAACTTTTATGGAAGAAATACAGCAGAACAGACATAATAGTATAATTTTAGAGCCCCAAGCAGGATTTGGACAAGTCTTGTGCTGTTGCTGGACACCACACTGGAATGGGAAAGTTATCTTAACTTACCTTGAGTCAGGTTTCTTAGTTAACTAACCTCTCGAACTGTTTCTGACCAATGAATTCATGGTAGAACTTGAAGGAATCCTGCCATCCAAAAGAGGCTTTTTTCCTATATACTGTAGAAATCATGTGTTAGACTTAAATGTTTTTAAAATAAAATGGGTGGGTACAATAAGCAAATATTCACAGTCTTTTCTTTTCACAGGTATTATCAGCACAGAAAGAAAGCCTTGTAACCATCATATAGATACAGCACCAACGGTAAGGCAGTCTATTTCTGCAGTGTTACTACTGATAAGAAGCTACACAATGATACTGGTTACAGTGACATAAAATGCAATTGTAGAAAACTCTTTTAATCTCCCTTTTGCCAAAAGTTATAGCCAGGTTTTCTAACTAATGAAGAAAACTGCCAATTTTTGCCAAGATAAAGGAAAATAAGATGTACTATCACTTTTACAGGTACTTGTTTATATCAGTGTTATAAATAGAATTTTTTTATTGAGGTAACATTGGTTTACAGCATTATTTATGACTTAGGGAAATAGGTTCACACAGTGTCAGATGTACATCACACCACAACCACCACCAAAACACCCATAGTCCTTTACCCAAGACTATTAGGTACCCTCCCTGCTTTGCTCCTACCTCTATACCCTCTCCCTTTCTACTAACCTCAATTCTGCAGTCATATTTCTAGGGTTGTTTTGGTTTTTAATTTAAAAATGCTTTAGACTTTTGAGAAATAAAGTAAATCTTTAGGCAGATTTATTTACACTTTTTAAATAATGAGTGTTTAGTTCACTGGCATCATTATTTGGAGTAAATGTTTTGCAATGGTGCAGGCAGGCCATTATGCCTCATTTCTCTAATAGTAGTATGCTTTATTGTTAAAGAAGTGAGATCTTATCTCTCACCCTTCTTGTATTACTCCCATACAACAAAAGACATTTCACAATTATAGTATCTATTTACTATATTAAAAGTAACCATAAAAGATAATATAAAAGGAAGACAGGGTTTCCTTTAATCTCTTATTGTGTTTGTGTGAAGCATCAGTTGCTAGAAAGGTTCACAGGGAGATAGAACCTAGAGTATATCTTACTCTATACTAAGTTTAATTTTATTTCTTATCCTTCCTATGCAATAAGTATTTTTAGTACTCCATATGCATCACTTCCTATTGTGAGAAAGATTTGAGAGTACTTTTTTAAGAAAATAAAAACTATGTTAAACCATTTGAATTTTATTGACAATAATATTTGTTCACTGACAGAGGGAAATTGATTTCATTTCTACTTTGTAACAAATCCAATGTGATTTATTAAGCATGTTTGGTAACTTAATAGGTGGGACTCCAAAAAAAACTCATATTGAGCAGTTAATTATTCATGTAATCATAAAAAGGAAGTTATCATGTATATTCCCATTTTATTCTCCTCTAAAAGTGACTATAACATTTGTAGATTTTATTCTTTAATATTAAAAAGATCAGCAGTTGTAGAAAATATCATATAAATGTACCAGTTTTCATTCCTACCAACAGTGAATAAGGGTTCATTTTCCACCACAACGTCACCAACATTTATTGTTTCCAGTCTTTTTGATATGGGTCATTCTCACAAGGGTGAGGTGATATCTCATTGTGGTTTTGCTTTGCATTTCCCTTATAATAAATATATTGAACTTTTTTTTTTTAACATACAAGCTGGGGTACAGGCCAGAGGCATGGGGCGGCGAGAGGGTTCACCAGAGACAGAGCGGGGAGCAGAACAGGCAGATCAGAAGTACACTGCTGAGGGGAGCAGCGGGCAAGGCAGGAGAGGTCCGCCCCACCATGTGGGATTCTCCCCGGCTGGGCGTCGAACTCTCGCCGCCGCTGCTGACAGCTGCACCACCGGGGAGGCCCAATATATTGAACATTTTTTCAAGTGTTCCCTCGCCGTCTTTGTGTTCTTTGGAGAAGTATCTGTTTAGCTCTTTCACCTATTTTTTAATTAGATTGTTTATTGATGTTGAGCTGTGTAAGTTCTTTATATATTTTGAAAATTAACCCCTTATCTGACATGTCTCACTCTTTTTGTTGTTTACTGTTTTTTCATTTATTACATGAACTTTAATTTTTTATTTGTAATTTTTTTCTTTTTGATATAACACCATATTTCTTTCTGAGATGCCTTTGATAGAATGTAAACAAAAATTTCACCTTGTGGCATGCCCCATTCATCAAAAACAATCAAACCTTTATTTTTTAGCTGGCTGTAATCACTGCTTATTTTTTTGTATGCCAAGCTCTTTAGTTTGTTCATTTCCAAGAGTACATTTTCAAGTTATTTTTGAAAGAAATATAAATTGAGATTATGTTATCTGAATCTACTTAATTGGAAATCTCAGCTGTCTTTGCTTAAGACAATTTGCAGGGTTTTAGTTATTTGGACATAACGTTTTCCCTTCAAAACATTATGGAAGTTGATCATCTTTTGCCGCCTCATGTTTAGTACTGCAGGACAAGCATTGGGTATCAGCCTGATAGTTACTCTTTTGTCTAAGAAGCATATTTTGCCTGCTAATGTTTTGTAGGTATTGTTTTACTTTCTTTAACCTAATGTAGAATTTAGATTTGATGGTTAAATGTTTCTTTCTTTTCACTGATTCTTGTCCTGAATGTTATTTACTTAGATACTTCATTATTACAGAAAACCAAATAAGATGTCAATCAGGTTAAATGAAAATAATTAGATCATGCTACTTTAAGAACTAGTTGCTGCACCTACTTGTAGCCTATTGCAAGTTAAGGATCATGTCAGACTCAGGTTAATCAGAGGTCATCGTCTGAACTCTGAAAGGCAGGTGTAAAAGTTAATAGTTAAGTTAGCACAAACTCCAGTCCATATTTACTTTAAATGAAGGACTTATTTGCAAATCAAAGAGAAATAGCAACTAGCATAAGGAAGTCTTCCTCCCACATGTTTGGTCTTTTCTCACTTGATGTCATTACTTGACAAACATAAGTTAACACATAGCTGTCTTTTCATGTACAATGATATGCACAATATTTATCATAACCTTTCATATTTTCTGCTAGAATTAAAACATGGTAAATCACGCTGAATATATAAAGAATTTTTAGTGATTTGGAAACAATTGTTTTTCAGTTTCCTCAAGTAAAAACTGATACAGTAAAATTCAAACAACATTATTATGATAAGCCACTGATTTTTATAAAGTGTCTGCATTCCAAATTCCAAATAATAACACTATTATTCCTTTCTTCTTATTTTATTAAATGATTTATAGCCCCCATTAAAGAGCTCAAGCTTCTTTTAACAAATGAATTTTTTGACAGTTTATGAAATTGTCGGTTGTATTTTCATAGAAACTTACACATACATCACATATGTTAAAATAAAATTCAGGTTGGCTCATCAGAATAACCCCAGTTATGACACACTTTTGGCATTCCTCTAAGTTTTACATGACTTATTCAGAAATAAAATATACTAAGCTGATTAGATATTAAAATGTTGATTTATTCTACATCATAAGAACAAATTAATAATCTATTCATTCTTTCTGCAGTTATACTTTTCCTAGATTTTCTAAGGGCTGATTAATAAATTTTGTCACATAATTCTCTATAATAGTAAGCTGAATGTTTTAGAGTATTTTATTATGCTGAAAATATATTTGAGATATTTGTGATATTGCTTGCCTTCAGCACTAATCTCATTCATAAATGTATTGACCTAAATTATTCAAATTAAATGTTATTTTGAAGCTCTTTTAAATTATGTGATATCTTTACTTATTCTACAACATTTTAAGTTGTTTTGTTGCTATGTTATTTCACTGTTCAGCCTATTCTGTAAGATTGCTGTTCATTACATTATTATACATTAGGGGAGAGAGAGAACACACAATATGGCTGTTTCACGTTTTAACATAATATTTGGGCAACTTGTTTATTAATAAATACATGAGATAAAGTGAGATGTCTTTGATCCAAAGGAAGCACTTTATTTTCTGTAACCTAAGAATTTTCCAGGAATTCGCAGTATGTAAACTGGAGTGAATGTGCCTCTATAAAACTCATAAAATAGGACCTATGACCAATCTCTTCCTGTAGGTAATTACAGGGTGGAGAGGGAACTGATAAACTATAAGCTTTTATAACTTAAGTCATAAAAGTATATGTTTTCACTTATCAATAAATAGCAATTCAGAGCAATTCTATTGAGATTTCAATATAAATGCAAAATAGACTCACCTATGACTACTTGTGACTTGTCCATAGTATAACACTTTCCTTAAGTGTCTGAACAGTAGTTTTTTTCTCTAGACATTATCAATTATGAAGCTATCTTGATATTTTTCCATTAGCATACTCCACTGAGATTTATGTTTCTCATAGACTTTCCCGCTTATTCTCTTTTGACTTTGCTAAGATTTTCTATCTGAGAAACTATTTAAATTCTGAAAATTTCATATTGCTGGAGGACTATTACATGATAGTGGCAAATATGAATTTATCTTCTAAATGATCAGCAGACAGTATATATTCAGAGTGCATCACATAGTACCCAGACACTGGGTGGGTGTAGGGGTGGAATGAGGAATGTAAAAATGCAAGAAAATATAAAATATGTTTTCTGTCTTTGAATATTTTTTGGTGTCATTAGAAGAGTAAACCATAAACAGTTAAATTCCAATATATGAAATGAAAAAAGTTCAAAGCAATATGGAACAGATGTTCGTCGTTAAGGGAGCTTCTACCCAAGTACAATAGCTCCTCCCTGTTGTCTATAAGTTCTAGGAAACTGCAACATTTTAATTTTTTTTTATTTTGGGGTTACATTTTTGCTCTTCTATATGTGCCTATGTTCCACCCACTCCCCATCAATCCACCTGCTCCAATATCTCCTCTGCGTCCCTTCCCCACCCCAATCTTTCTCCCCCATGCAACTTAAGCAAAAAAAGCTTAACAAAACCAGTTTTGCTAAGGCTAATTGGTATAAGCAAGACTTAATTTCTTATGGCATATTTCCAGTCACAAAAACAGCCCAAACTTCCAAATAAATACCAAGAACATTTGTAATAGTAAACAATACTTCTTATATAATTTTCATTCATTCATTTTTCCAACCTGCTTATACCACTCACTTCAGGGCTTTGGGCGGCTGGATCCTATCCCAGCTGCTCAGGGTACAAGACAAGATTCAGCCCTGGACAGGATGCCCTTGTGTCACAGGGCACATGACACACACAACCACACTCACTGAGAGTGGAACAAATGAGGCTCTCCAGCTGTTCTTACTCTTCCAAGTGAACATATTAAAAGCAGAAGATCTAAGCAAATCTCTGATAGTCATCCCATACATGCTCACTCATCATTTCTCTCATTCTTCCCTTTTTCATAGTTCACTTAAAATTCACTTCCATATTTATGTCCTCCAAGTCAAATAGTAACTGTTCATTACCACAGTTGCTATTGGAAATTTTGTGCTGCATAAATAGTGGACATGTTTTCTTCAACAAATCATAAGCTATAGTGCTAAACATCTATCTTCATAAACCCAGTGATTGGTGAAATGACACCAAGCAATAGGATATGGTATCTAGATGTCAGTACAGTTTACCAACAGATAGGGGTTAAGAGAGTATGTGTGGGACAGTGAGAAAGAGGGAAAAAACTGGTCAGGCTTCCTAATGCTTTATGGGAAGAACACGTAGAAATCTTTTTTGTCCATTTCAAGCTCTTTCTGTATTTTTCCTAACAAGAAAAGGCATTTTCAGTTATACAATGTGGCAGAACTTGAGAAATCAGCTAACCAAAACCATGAATCAATTCAAGAGTGCAATTATTTTTAAACAGTACATCTTAAAGCATTAGAATATCAAAGAAATTACAATCATCCCATTTTAGACACAAGTTGAGTTACCTATTTTGTTAAGCTAGGGAGTCATCTAAACAAACACATGGTTCCTGTAAGACCTTAGTCCATAGAAATTGTTTCGGTCATTTTTCCCCTGAAAGCCATGAAAAGAATAAGTTCTAGAAGGGAGACTGCTGCCTCAGTAGCTTAAACTAGGAAGACAGGAGCCAAAAGGCAGGAGCTCTGTAAAATGCCATAAATTGAGGTGATGGTGTGCCCTACTAAGACATTTGCTTAGTCCCCTCACCTGTTTCTTTCTAACATGTATTGTAAGTTAAGTGCAGTCCATGTGTCTCTGTAATACACATTAGTTTATGTGCAATTAACAAATGGATGAATGATGTCTGTATGAATGTAGAATTTTTTTCTGCACGTAACAGTATTAAAGCAATCAGAAGGAGATTCTCACAATTTAATGAAAAGAGGGAATAATTTTAGAAAAAGCTGAAGTGCCTTTTCTTTAGTGGCTCTTTTAGTAGCTTCAGTAACTGCTAGGAAAGATGAAGAGGCTGCAACAGTATTTCCCCTAGTTTCAAAAAGTTGTTTTGTTTTATTAAAGAAATCTGAAATCTCGGTTGGATTTTTAATTTTGATTAAATGATCTCTATTGAAAGTAGATTATTTCAAGGATCTGCATTTCAAAGATAGCTCATGGATACTGGATTGTAAGAAGACAGAGGGTCAGGATTGACTGACGGGAACACTGGGTACAATGTCAGCAAAAATGTAGTGTTGATTTCATACTTTGATTAGGATTGTTAGTTTTTAGCAGCACCCTAGTCACAAAGTTACATAGATAAAAGCAGTATGCAAAAATTTACTTTTTCCATAAGCCCCATTATATTTAGTGCCCAGTTTTACCAAAAATGTGAGGCTTTATCACAGAAAAACCAATATATAATTATGGACTTTCACTTTCCCTATAAAATGTGTCCTCTTAAGAGAGGGGTTTTGCATGGTCTTGTTCAGTACTAAAATCTAAGTATTCTACAATATTATTATTATTATGTTACTGATATTAATAATGAATCTCCACGAATAGGTTAATCATAATATATCAAAATATTATTTAACATATTAATGCTTTCTTGTGAACATTAATGTTGTTCATGTGTTGAATAATTACTGTTACCAGTGTATTTTTTTTTAATTTTATTTATTTTTGCAAAGAAGAGCTGGAGTGACAAAGGTGCAGGGGTGGGGGTGTGGTGAGAGGATTCACCAGAGACAGAGTGGGGAGCAGAACAGGCAGATTGACTGAAATACACTGCTGAGGGGAGCAGCGGGCGAGACAGGAGAGGTCTGCTGCGCCATATGTGGGTTAGCTCCCTGGCCGGGGAGTGAATTCAGATCATCATGGTGGGCATTCAAGGTGGTAGGGCTGAGACTTAACCCCTGGGCCACCAGGGAAGCCCTCCAATGTATCTTATTATCTCCTTTCATCTGCATAACTCTCAGGTAGGTATTATTTCCATTTTATAAATTATGAAACTGAAACACTAAAAGTAAAGAAGTTTGCCTAAGAACACACCAAGAGTTCCTTTTCCTTTTTAATGAACGTGTTACCTAAGAGCCTCTGGAGTTCTTGATATTTCCATCAAGACTTCCAAAGGATACATTACCTACTAGTAGTAGAACACTGTGATGAAAGTATTGAGACATTTCTTATCTCTACATAGTTCTAGTTATTTAATGTCAACATATGAGAAAGATATGTCACTTATTACTAAAGAGATTGTGGATTTACCTGTAATTTGTTTTATTTACAAATCATTTAGTTTGGGGAGCAGTAGTACTTATAGTAAGTTTCAATGTCATGTTGCATTGTGTCTTAACAAAGCATTTACTTACATGTCTCTTAACGTAAGATTTGGTCACTACTTAAAGTTTTCCTTCAGTCAATATCTAACTTGATCCCCTTAAGGAAGTCTCAAAATAGGCCATACCCGAAACCAAAACTTGAGTTGATCATGCCACGATAGGAAGGAAACAATTATTTGGAAAAGAAAACATTCAACACACATTACCTTATGGAATATTATTTTCCATTTTGGGTGAAACAATCAAGTTATCAAACTAATAGTCTTTGTTTCCTGCCTAGACTGAGAACTACCATCTGCTGCTACTGGTGTTCCATAGATTGTTTTTCCTTGATAAACATGTACAAGTTCACCAAGTTTTTCCTTGCTGTGATAGTCTTTATCCTGCCATCATCTCAGTGGCCCCAGAGATAGCAGCACATTAATCAATAACACAGACACCACTCAGTGTAACCACCAAATAGGGTCACAGATTAATTCGATGCATAAAGATTAAGTGAGATAAATCCCTAGAGGAAATGAAACTTCATAAAGTTTTCTTGACCATCACTGCCTGGTAATAGTTTGTGGCAATGGGTACAGACTTCTCTGAGGGTACTTTCTGGATTCAGAGCTTATTTTGCCAAACCTAGGTATAAATTTTTATTTTCAGAAATGGACTTGGATCTAGTGGCTCTATAGTTGGTTTTGAAAATATGGTCATGTTTATGACGGTGACTTTCTGTGGAAATATTTTACTGCAAAATAATATTCCTCTGTGATAGCTCAAAGAAAATTGGGAGGTAAATAGTAACAGTTATACATAACAGCTAGTGGATCCTGTGTGCCAGGCACTGTGCAGAGTGTTTTAAGTTATCTCACTTGAATGTCATAATAATGCTATAAAACTATGATTATCTTTTGCCAGTGGAGAAACTGAAATACAAAAGATCTGTAAGAGTATTCTAGAAACATTTAAGTTGAATGTGTTGATGCATTATAGCAGATGAGCCAAAAATTCTGACTCCCTTAAAGCAAAATCAGCATTAAACTTTAAACCACTAAATTTTTATGTCATCAGTGGCACAAGGAAGATTCTATAAAAATTGGGAGCAGTTCAAGTAATATTAACAGTAATTAACATTCACAGTGTATAGTTTTAAAAGCCCTGCTATATACAGCATATTATCTCATCTGATCCCTGTATCATCATTGTAACTTCTAATGGAATTGGCCAGGGGGTAGTAATGAAGTGTGTAGGCAACTGAGTGCTAGTGGAAAGGCTGACCAGAATAACAGCTGAAAAGGACCACAAAGGACTTGGCGTAATGAGGAGATATAGCCAAATATGATTCCTCCCTCTTCAAAAATCCACCATAAATCTAAGAAAGCCAATTTCTAAAATTTTTCTGGGAAACATCCCATCTACCCACCAGGAAGTTTTTAATGGTTTGAGGTTAGTGGATAGAACATGAGTAAATTTCCTGGGAATAGGGGCACTGCAATTCTAATAGCTGTGCAGTGAATTGAAGACACATAAGTAGCAGAGAGTAATCTGGATGTGAGAAGGGGATCTTGGGGTTTGGTGGGAAGAAAGGGGCCCAGAAGCTGTGGTTTTGCTAGTGCACTGGCAGAGTCACCTGTGACCTTGAGAAAGGAAATTATAAACACCTGCTACACTTCAAACTATGCTACCCACATGCCACAGACAGCTGTTTAAAGAACAAGTGTGTAGGAATGAGAAGGTAATTATGAGTATCACCCAAGAATGAGGTGATTTGGCTTCATCCTTTTAAGCTTGAGACCTCCTTCTAAGACTCATTATATACACTTTTAAGTTTCAGCTGTTACTTCAGTACGACTGACTTCTCAGTTGGTGTGTCTAATCGTAATTATTCTTTCCTTTCCCCATTCCACTAGAATAATCTTTATAATAAGTGCTTACACTAATAGCAACTTGGTAACCTAAAGAACCTAAAAATAAGTAAGGCTCAAAATTCCTGTCTTCCCCGGAAACTTCAGTGGGCCTCTTCACCTTAATTTGCTGTCACTGGCATTACCAGCTGCTCAGTTCTTACCAATGAAACCATGATGATATATTAATCTTAGTCAGTTTCTCTCTGTCCCACATGTATGCTTTCTCCATCCGTTACATTCATGGTCTAATCTCTTGTGTTCATTTCCATGTCCAGATTCTCAGGGCTCCTCTTCGACATGGGGAGCTATGGTCTTCTCTGGTTTTGCTTGTACCTGTTGCTCTATTAATATAACCAGTTTTACCTCCCACAACCATAATTTCTATGATCTTTTTAATAATTTTATTTCAGTATAATTCACACACATAAAATTTGCCTCTTTAAAGTACACAGTGTGTTTTGCAACCATCACTCCTCTAATTTTCAAACATAGTCATTACCCCAAAAAGAAATCCCATACTCATTACTTCACTGTGCCTCCCTCCATTTCATTGCCTTCTCTTCCTAGCTCCTGGCAAATACATTTTATTTTCTGTCTCTGTGGTTTTGTATATTCTGGAAATTTAATGTTAATGCAATTTGATAGTATGTGACCTTTTGCGTCTAGCTTCTTTCACTTAGCATGTTTTCAGAGTTCGTCCTTTTTGTATGCATCCCAATTTCATTACTTTTATTTATTATTGAATAATATAGTCTATTAAATGGATATATACCACATTTTATTTATCCATTTATTCTTTGATGAGCATTTGGGTTGCTTCTATTTTTAGCCTTTATGAATAATGCTGTATGAACATTCACATGTAAGTTTTCTTATGGACACATGTTTTCAGTTCCCTTGGGTGTATATTTAGTAATGGAATTGCTGTGTCATGTGGTATCTGTTTCATTTTGAGGAACTGCCAAAATGTTATTGAAAGTGGGTAACCCATTGTACTATCCCACCAGCCGTATATAAGAGTTTCATGGTTTCTCCATATCCTCACCCACACTTGGTAGTGTCCTTTTTTCTTATAATCGTCCTAGTGGGTGGGAAGTGGTATCCTGTGATTTCAATTTGTATTTCCTTTAATAACTAATGATGTGAGCATCTTTTGAAGTGCTATTTGTATCCCTTGTCTGGTGAATATTTTCAAATTCTTTCCCTAGTTTCTAATGAACAAATTTTATTTTACTCTATAATTATGTAAGTCAGATGTTTTTAATGAATATATGTTATATATGTATATATGGAATTCAAAACACAAGCCAAATGTAGAAATAAACTTTTGTTTCTAGAAGTGGAGTTGAAGTTAGCCCATTTGGAAAATATGCTGCATTTATTGTTCGGGGAGCCCTACAGAAATATCTTATTATAAAACACCATTTCTCTACATAAGTCAAAGAACTTTAGGAGTTTGGTAATAATAATTATACCTAACACTTACTGAATACTTATCGTGTGCCAGGCATATAGTAAATATATATATGTATTATTTAAAATTTAATTCTATAATTATGCAAATTATATAAATAGGATTAAATATATTTATATTTTATCTAATTGGGTCTTCTTATTATAGATTTGTAATTCTTTACATACTAGTCTCATATCACATATAAGATTTCCAGGTATTTTCTCCCATCCTGTCAGTTGTCTTTTCTTTCACTTGATCACAAGCACAGTTTTGTTTTGTTTTTTAATTTGTAAAAGCGGGAAAGGGCACAAAATGGAATAGAAAAGAACACAAGGGACCATGGAGATGGATCACGGGTGAATTGGTGGTGGGCTACCCAAGGGGAATGCAAAATGTAAAAGACATAAATAACAATAAAAATATATATTATTAAAAAAAATTTGTAAAAGCCCAATTTATATATCTTTTCTTTTGTCCCTGTACTTTTGATGTCACACCTAAAGTCTGGTCCAAGGTGACAAAGATTTGACTCCTGTGTCTTCTTAAGAGAATTTAATATATTTAGCTCTTTTTAGGTCTGTAATTTATTTTGAGTTACTTTTTATATTATGTGTTAGGAACACAACTTTTTTTTTTTACATGTGGCTATTTGGTTGTCCCAGCACCATTATTAGAAAGACTACCCTTTGCTCCATTTAATACTCTTGGAGTCCTAATACTCTTGGAGTCAAGGGTTTATGTATGGACTCTAAATGCCATTGCATTGACCCATAGGCCTGTCTTTATATTTTAATCACCATAGCTTAGTAGTAAGTTTTAAAATCAATCAGCATGTGTCCCCCACTTTGTTCTTTTTTATGATTTGGTTTATTCTGGGTTTCTTGCTTTTCCTACAAATCTTAGATAACTTTCTCAATCTATTTGATTGAAGAAGTCCCCCTATATTCTCTTAACATTGTTGAAATGTTTTTTTATCAGGAAAGGATTCTGGATTTTGTTAAATGCATTTTCTATACCTAGCAAGATGATTATTTGAGATTTGCCCTAAACACTATTAGTATGACTTACTACATTGGCTGATTTTCACATATTAAGCCAACATGTCATTCATGGGATAAATCCCACATGGTCATGGTTCCTTTCAATATGTTGTAGATTCTGTTACCAGTACTTTATTGACTTTGTAATCACAGTAATATGACTTCCTAGAATGAGTTGGAAAACATTCATTTTACGCTTATTTTCTGTTACCCTGATAACAACACTTAACATATTAATTTAAAATAATATAGTTTGAATTAATACAAACTTAATTTCAATAGTATGTAAAAATGTTGCTCCCTTTTTTTTCATTCTGCCTCCTTTATGCTACTATTTCTTACAAATTACATCTTTATGTATTTGGAAATCCATAGATACATTTTTATAATTATTCCTTTACAAAGTTGTCTTTTAAAAATCAAATGGAAAGAAGAGTTACCCAAAAAATGATGTCTTTTATATCATTGTAACTTACCTTTGCCAGTACTCTTTTATCTCAAGTAGATTTGAGTTACTGTCACTTAACCCTTTTTTTGCAGTCTGAAGGAATTCTGTTAGTTTTTATCAAAGGGCAGTCTGCTAGCAAGTTCTATGTTATCATTTATCTGGGATTGTTTTAGTTTCTCTGTCCATTTTAAGGAATAGGGGTTAGTTGTTTTTGATGCTAGATAATTGATGAGTCTTCTTTCGACACTAAATATTGAAAATATCACCCTACTAAGGTTTTGACTTGAAGTTATTGTCACTCTTACTGAGAATTCCTCCTATATGATGAGATGTTTTTCTCTTGATGCTTGCAAGCTTCTTTCTTTGTCTTTCAACTGTTTTGCTATGTTATGTATAGGTGTGGATATTTTTACTTTGTCTTACATTGAATTTGTTTAGTTTCATTAATGTGTAGATTAATGTTTTTATCAAATTAAGGAGTTTTGGCCATTATCTCTTCAAATATTGTTTCTTTGCTTTCTGTTTCCTCTGGGACTCTTACTATGCTTCTGTTGGCACATTAGCCATGTGTTGACAGCATCTCATAGATCTCCAAGGCTCTCTTCACTTTTCTTCAACTTTTTCCTTTCTCTTCCTCAGACCAGATAATCTGAATTTACTTATCTTAAAAGTTCTCTTCTTCTTGGGGCCTCCCTGGTGGTGCAGAGGTAAAAGTCTCAGCTTGCTACAGCCACTGTAGTAAGAGTTCAATCCCCAGCCAAGGAGATTCCCACACGGCGCAGCAGACTTCTCCTGCCTCGCCCACTGCTCCCCTCAGCAGTGTATTTCAGTCAGTCTGCCTGTTCTGCTCCCCGCTCTGTCTCTGGTGAATCCTCTTGCCCCCCCACCCTGCACCTCTGGCCTGCACCCCAGTTCTCATATGCATAAATAAATAAAAATAAATCTTAAAAAAAAAAAGTTCTCTTCTTCCTTCTTCTACCAGTTTAAAGAACTCTGTTGCACATCCACTCTTGCAAATATTGCATTTTCTAATTTCATAATTTCTATTTTTAAAACTATCTAATTTTATTGATACTTTCTACTTGATGAGATATTCTCATACTTTCTCTTCAGTCTTTGAGGAGTTTTCCTTTAGGCCTTTGAAGAAACGGAGAGAGAAAGAAAGGGGTGGGGGGAAGGAGGGGGAAGCAGCTGACTTGAAAGTCATCTGTCTACATCTCCCTTTATATCACAAATAAACTTACATGCAAAAGCAAGGATGTTTTCCACTAAGCTTCTTCATCATTCTTTTATTATTTTCTTATCTTCTTCCTTGTTAAACCAAATGGCCCTTTGTGTGTACTTGAGCTTTTCCTAGAATATAAGACTTGACTTTAGAATTAGAAAAAGAGACGCCTGTGTTTTAATGAGATGAGCAGTTAGTTATTGAAGTCTGACTGACAACAACCTAAAACGAAAAAGCTTTTCATTTCCATTTAAATTTAGTACTCAAGATTCCTTAATAAATTTGTTCTAAATTTAACTGTGCTTGTAATCATTTTAGTAATTCCCTCCATCCTGAAATACAAATTGTGGTGACCCGATGAACACATAAGCTAATATACATGTATAAGCTCTACCCTTGACTCTATGTCAGTTTCCCATGTAACTTCACAGTTTGGCTTTGCCTGGAGAAATTGGAAGTGAAAAGTTAATATGAAGGAAAATGCTTTGATGATCTTCTTCAGGTGCCTTTTTTAGTAGAATACCAAATCTTTAAGACCCTGCTTTTGGCATAATCACAAGAAAAGTAATAAGCCTAGTTTTACTTGGTTCCATGAAGATCTCTAACTTCAAACTTAACAATGTAAGTTTAGTATTAAAGAGTGTTGACTTAGGAGAAAAGCAGGCATCTAAGATCTAAAAATGTCAAATATTTTAACAAATAATAATTTTCTTAGTTTATAATTAAGGAAACAAAGGCATAATAAACAGTAAGTAGGGCAGTTTTAAATATGTGTGTACATATATACATATATTATAGATATCCTACATGATAGCATATAATGTATATGATATATATTTATAAATTTGTATTTAATATTATATAAAAACAGCATTTCACTGTAACATTGAAAGTATTATAAAAATATTAGCTATATGTATTTCAAGATATATCTAGAAGATAAACAGATATGTATAGAACAGATTACACTGGTCAACAGTGAGATCATTACTGACTTAAAAAGGCCCTAATCTGTAGTATCAGTTCAGGTGTGCTGAACATGAATATAACCCTGAAAATTTTTTATTAGCTCTCATTTTGAAGATATTTCATATAATTCTTTTACATGTTTCACCATGTAGATTTATCCAGTAGGACTGCAACAACATCCTAAATCAGCCTAGAATGATGTCATATTGCATCGCATTGCATAATACCATCATGCACACATCATCCAGAGTTGATTGCATCATTTTCTGATGCAATGCAATACTACTGCCAGGCGGCTGCTGAAGTAAGCTGATGTCAGCAGTGTTCTATAGAAAGCCCTGTTGTAAAGGTTGAGCATTGAAAATATTTCAGACTTTGTGTCAGACAGTTTAAGCTACTGTTCCATAAAACTCTTATTATTTTATCCATTTAGGCACAATACAGAACAGTAATGCCTTGAAAGTGCATTAATAGCATGCACAATTTCTGCTTTATTTTTGGGGAAGTGATATTTGCCAACCAGAAGAAAAGTATCACTTCTCAAGTGAAGAAGGCTTATCCTCTTTACTTCAGATGCAAGGTTGGTGACCAAGACAAGCCTTGGGCCCCACATATATGCTGTGTTACATGTACAACACAGCTTTTACAGTGGTTTAATGGCAAAAGACCATCAATGCTGTTTGCAGTCCCCATGGTGTGGAGAGAGCCAAGCAACCACATAAAAGACTGTTACTTCTGCTTGGTTCCTCCTCTTCCTGGCAGAACAACGAATCAAAAGTAGTCAAGAATAGTCTACCCACACATTCCATCTGCGTTGAGACCAGCTCCACGTGGTGAGAGACTTCCTATTCCAGACCCTCCAGCAGAATATTCTTTTGATGAGATCAAGGGTGAGCCAACGTGTTCTTCTCCTGTTCCATCAGCATGCAGGGATGCACATTTTCACTGTGGTGCATCATCAACTCCACACAGATTCACACAGGAAGAACTAAATGACCTAATTCGTGATTTGGACTTACCCAAGAACAAGGCAGAATTGCTAGGATCAAGACTCCAACAATGGAATCTTCTAGAAGAAGATGTCACAATTACTTTATATGGAAAGTGTAACCAGTAGTTGGAGCCTTTCTTCAGAAAGGAAAGTACACTGGTATTCTGTTCTGATATTGAGGGCCTCATGAATGCCTTAGAAATCACTCATGACCCACAAGAATGGAGCCTATTTCTAGACTCAGAAACTGAGTCTTAAGGCTGTGCTTTTGCACAATGGAAACCGTCTTCCATCTATTCTATTCCTGAACAGCTGTACAAGAGACAAGCAAAGAAATCTAAGAAGTAGTCTATGACTTGATTTTTTACAGGTATTAACCATAGGCCTATTACTGTTGGCATGCATTTCATGATGTAAACATCAATTTATTGCAGATTACAAAAAAAAAAAAAACTAGAGCCAAAATTAGAATTTCACTGTGCACATACAAATTGATAGGAAATGACTAATTTTATTTCAGTGACATGACTTTTGTAAAAATTTGTTGACCAGTGTTATTAAATGATAAGAGTAGATATATATTGATGCTAAGAAAATCAAAGTTGAAATTTTTATAGTTGTTTTGGAACTAGTGAATTTTAAAATCTTGGTTGAATAAATCTAAAACATCAAAATGATGGGGCCTCCTTGGTGGCCTAGGGGTTAAATCTCAGCACTATCACCGCTATTGCCTGAGTTCCATCCCCAGGCAGGGAGCTAACCCACATATGAAGCAGCTCTCCTGTCTCTCCCTTAGCAATGTATTTCAGTAAATCCACTCTGTCTCTGGTGAATCCTCTCACCCCCTGCACCTCTGGCCTATACCCCAGTTCTATGCATACAGAAACAAATATTTAAAAAGTAATAAAATATCAAAATGACACTTTTAAATAAAATATTTCCTATAACACTTCAGATTATTATAAAGACATTAATTTATGCTAAGCCTTAAGAATAAAGAATTCAATATGTATTATTTTGAAACAGTTCACTCTTGTTAATTATAGGCTGAGCTTGTTCACATGAAGTATTATTTCTTTATGTTTCCCATAGTGTGTGCAGTGCCACAGTATGGGAAACAAACACATGAGGTATTTGTTTTGTGAATGAGATTAATCTTTTTAGAAATTGTTTATAACTTAGTGAATTCTGGTAATAAATAAATATCCTTAGGCATAATCTTCAGTAGTTCTCAAAAGTTTTTTTTTTAATTTATTTATTTATTTATGTATACAAGGTGGGGTACAGACCAGAGGTGTGGGGCGGCAAGAGGGTTCACCAGAGACAGAGTGGGGAGCAGAACGGGCAGATTGACAGAAACACACTGCTGAGGAGAGCAGCGGGTGAGGCAGGAGAGGTCAGCCACACCATGTGGGAATCTCCCCGGCTGGGCATCGAACTCGCGTCGCCCCTGCCGACAGCTCCACAGCACAGCGCTTAACTGCTGTGCCACCAGGGAGACCCCCAGTTCTCAGAAGTTTCTATCTCTAATATCTTGAAATGTCAAGGATTACTCTCCTGTGTCAGTTATCCGCAGAGATGCTTTCTGAGAAATGCATCATTAGGCAATTTCATTGTTGTGTGTATGTAATTACACTGTATGTGTAATTACACAAATCAAAGTAGTATGGTCTGCTACCCACGTAGGCTGTATAGTATAGTCTATTGGAACCACCATCTGTATACAGTTATTGACCAAAATTTTAACTGATAGGTGACTATACAACTCTGCAATTTATAGTTAGTCTCCAGGAAATCCTGAAGATCTATTAAGTATCAAAGAGAGATTTAATTTCATTTTCAATATTTATCTCCAAACCTCATGTTATTTCTAAGTAATAGATCTAGTATCTGTTATGCATGCTTAAGCACAAAGAACAATATCCATGTTTAACACTGAAAGAGAACAATGGAAATTATAGCCCATTTAGGTGTTTTTTGTGTGTGTCCTTATAGATAACTATTCAAGTTTAAAAAAGACTTTTCAAAAGTAGTTTTGCAGCAGTTAGATCTGCTTATTGAAGAGGTATATGTTTATATGTGTGTGGCTTTTAAGTTTTTAGTATTTATGTGTTCGTGTGTTTATATCCATAACAAAATAATAAATTGTTCATTTCAGTATTTACAAATATGAATGCTTATGTATTTATTTATTTTTACTAGCTCTCACAATACTTGTAGCTGTGGAATGGATCTAGCTATAGGAAAGTAGCATCTAGGTAAATAATATCAAGTAGTAAATGTAGTAGGGTAGAAGAGAGAATATTCTATTTATCATGAGTGGTATGTGTGTGAGATCCCTATATATGTAATATATATATATTCCCCATAAATATATGTATACTACCTATATATCCTTATAAATTATATATAATTCCTATAAATCATACATATACACACACACTCATACCCTATAAGTCACAGTTTTAAACTGTGGAGTTATAGGAGTATAAAGTCCACTGCTACTAAAACTCTTTGTGAATGTTAGTGTAAATATTTTAATTTGTTTAAAAACAATCTAGTTCTTTTGTATGTTTGTTTTTTACAATGAGTGTTTTTAACACAAAAAGCTTTGACTGTACTTGGGATTTCTATCTTGGAAATCAAATTATTGAATTAGGAAATGTGGATATTTTTAAGGTCTTGATACATACTACATTGCCAAATTTGCTTTCCATAAGGTTGTATAAGTTCACATTGCCTCCCACAGTGCATGAGAGTATCAATTTTGCCGTTATCCCCATCAATTTGGATGTTCTTTTTTTTTTTCTTTTGGAAATTTTACACATTTGCTAACAGAAAATAGTATTCCCATTTTAATTTGTGTTCCTTTGATTACTAATAAGGTTAAACATTTTCCCATATGTTTTTAAAGCCATTTTGTTTCCTTTTTGTGATTTTTACTGTTCTCTTTTTATTTTCAGGATCTTAGCGATTTACATAATGATTTTATAAGCTCTTCTATGTTAAGAATAGCAAGACTTGGTTTCACTAGTAATTTTATATGTAGTCATAGTTCATGGTTAATCATTAGAGAATTTAATGAAATTCATTACACTTTTCTGAAATGATTCATAAATAACTTTTTTAATATTCAGTATCAGTATGTAACCTGGTACTATATATTAGCAACTTAAAAGTAAAGAAACAGAAGAGTAACTTGTACAGATATTAAAGCAGTCTCTTGTCTTTGAAGTGGACTACCAGGCCAAAAAATAATGGAGCATCCAATAAAATAGAAGATCACTGAGGACAGGGATTTGTGTCTATTGTTCACTGATTTTCCCTAGACTTTAACAGTAACGTGAACACAATAGAGGCCTAATAATTATTGCTGGTGAAACAAATTCTGTCTTTCATTTTGCTTGCTTTTTTATTTTTAAAGTTTACTCATCCTTAGGAGGTTAGAGGAAAACCTAAGAAATGTTTACTATGACTCCTACTTACAGTTTGAACATGAACTTGTTGAAAAAAAAATGAAGTAGATGGTAAATTACTCAAATCTGGAATTAGTCAGCATTTCAGTGAGACAAAAGGGAAAATAGCAAGATAAGTAAAATTAAGAGAAGGAAAAACAAGTTTACTCTTTTAAGTTTTGCCAGTGCCGTCTATTTTAAGATATGGCATTATATATAAAATTGTGTTTCTTACCCATTTTAGTTGCATACTTAGTATGTGCAAAAATTAAATGTAAATGTTTTGTAAAGTATATGATTGAAATAGTATTACTAAACTTCAGGTGCATCAGAATCATCTGGAAGGCTTGTTAAAACAGAATACTGGGTCCATCTACAGAATAAACTGTTTTAGTTGGTCTGGAATGGCGCCCAATAATTTGGATTTCTAACAGGTTTCCAGATATTGTTGGTCTGAAACCCACATTTTGAGAACCCAAATATAAATCAATGATTCCTAACTCTCCTTTTGCTATCCCTCTCAAGAAAGAAAATCATACCATCATTTTTCTTCACTGAAAATAAAAAATCTGTAATCCAGTGCATAGAAGTGTGGCTCTTATGCTTAGTGAAATAAGGCAGATGAAGAAAAACAAAAACCTTATGATTTCATTCATATGATATAGAAGAGAAAACAAACGATGAACTAAAGGAAACAAAAAATAAATTAGAATATAAGAGCAATTAGTGATTAGAAGGGAAAGGGCATGGGTGATGGGTAAATCAAATAAAAGAGGACAAATGATGAAAGAATTGGACTAATATAGAGCATATATGTGTTGATTTTCAGTGACTCACACCTGATAATTTTATGATGTTATAATTTTACTTCAATTAAAAAAATGAATGAAAAGGTTCACATTGTTCTCATGATATTTTAAGAAAATAGCCCAATAAAAAGATGTATTTTAGAACCTTCTTAATGAAGTGCTAATTATTCACTGTAACAAAATATGTGAATTATGATTTTCAATGAGAAAAGGTTTAACTGATAACAGTAACTTAAATTTTTGTTTCCAGATTTAAAGTAACTTTATTTACAAAGTTCAAAGATCAAGTAATTCCTGTTTATCAAAGAAAAAAAAGAAATATTTCCAAATGGTAAATTCAAAAGAAATGCCTTATCATGATTGTTCTTTAATTATCACTGAGAAGCTTTTCCTCAGCAATAGTGCTTAGTAGTATAAGCTTTTCCATTTTATATGTGGTCCCACAAATTAATATTTTTAATTTACTTTAAAACTTATGAATGTTGTTCATTTAGAATAGTTATTTAAATACCTCTGTGATAGAAACTTTTTAATATTTTTTAAAGATAACATTGGTTTACAACAGATTATGATTCAGAAATACAGGATCCCACCTCTTCACGCCACGCCCAACACTGACTCCCATAGTGTTAAACCAATACATTTGCCCTTTCCCCCTTTTTCTCTTCACCCTTGGCCCCCCACCCTCTCAGTAGCGTTATAGATAGAATTCTAGAATTTTAACAGCTGAAAAGTATACCACATATCATCTGGTCCAAACCTTTCTGTTCACTGACACCCAATCTGCATGTTTTATGATACACTTTAGCTTTGCAAGCCCAGACAAGTGGGAGACTTACTGCCTTGATTCCTCATCTGGTATTCTTTCCATTATTTTACCAGAAGATACTTGGAATTAAATATTTTCAAATATTTGATGATGTGTTTAAGGCTCCTGACGTTACAGGATAGAAACAGATCCTTTGTGTGATACAAAGACAGTGAACTTTATGAGATTATTTATTTTCTGTATCTCTGTTTTCTTGATCTGTTATTATCTAGGTAAGATCTGTTAAAATTAACAGGACCTTAATTTTTATAAATATATTTAAAGTTGTCTTACATAATATTTATAGAAATAATTATAAGAAGTACATTTGTATTTCTACCACATGATGCTAGAAATAGAGCCATATGTTTCTTCATTCCTCTTGTGAAATAAAATATGGTTCCAATGTCATCATTAGCAAGTGGATAATTTGAATGTCTATTAGCGTCCTTCTGAACAATTCAGGATTTATTGTTCAATGTGATTTTCTACTAACATGTTTTATATGCTCTTTTTACTATTTTAATACTAAAGACTGAATAGTCCTTAATAGGCATTGTTGAAAAATGAGACTTTCTTAAGGCTTAACATATTTCACTTATAAAATAACTCCTGGGGGGTCAAGGGCAGCCCTGCTGGGCGGACCTGTCTGAGTGGCAGCAAGGCCCACGTGCTCAGGTGTGAGGTAGTCAGCAATGGAGCAGTGGACGAGAGGTGCCTACTCATGAGCCACGCCAACAACACCTTCCCAGAGGAGCCTGTGCCCAGCACCTTCAACCACTTGTCACTGTAGGGGACAGACAGTATCTCTTGGGACTCTGTGACATGCCTAACAAGAAGATTGTGGTTTTAGGCACCTTTGTCTCATCCAGTCACTGACTGATAGCTTCTTTATGTACTTCTTTTATGGTAAACCCTACCTCATTTCAGAATGCACCAGAATGTACGGAATATGCACCAAATGTATCCTTTTAATTAATAGGAACTCAGATTGAGTTCCAAGATGACTCCAAAATTTTAACATGACTGAATGATATGAAAGAAAAATTATAGGTGTGGAACAAGTACAAAAACAAGCAAAAGAGTTAGGAGCATGCTACTAGGTAGATTGGTCAGTTTTAACACAGAAGAAATTGAAAACTGTTGGATAAGGCCATAATACCCACTTTTAACTTCAAAGGAAAAAAATAGCATCAAAATATAGAAACTGCTGTTTGATTATATGAAAAGCATCTCAGTCACCTAAGAAGTAGGAAAGCATATGAAAGACCCAGACTTCCCAAAAATATCAAAACAGCTTAGAACTTGAAAGAAAAAAAAAACCTTTCCTCAGAATTCTATAAAATTCATCAAGAATGTCTGTTAAAAGATATTCTACAGGGGAGGGGGAGGAATAGAGACCAGAATAAAGGAGAAAAGAGCACAAGGGACTATGGTGATGGTTCATGGGTGAATTGGTGGTGGGAAACCTATGGGGAATACACAATAATGTAAAGGATATAAATTAACTAAAAATATATATTTTTAAAAAAAGTCTCTTAACGGCCCATGAATCAGCAAACAGCATCTTAAGCCACAATTACAAATACTTTACTAGAAGGGACAATCTCTAACAGTTTCATTGTTTAAAAGTTATAGTCAGGGCCTCCCTGGTGGCGCAGCGGTTGAGCGCTGCACTGCGGAGCTGTCCGCAGCATGCGTTGCGAGTTCGACGCCCAGCCAGGGAGAATCCCACATGGTGAGGCAGACCTCTCCTGCCTCGCCCACTGCTCCCCTCAGCAGTGTATTTCTGATGCCTGTTCTGCTCCCCATTCTGTCTCTGGTGAACCTTCTTGCTGCCCCACGCCTCTGGCCTGCACCCCAGCTTGTATGTATAAATAAATTTTTTTACAAAAGTTATAGTTACATCATGTAACTACATAGAAAACAATACTGTAAATGAAACTGCCTGGCTTAGGCCATATACATTATAAATATTATTTGACTGTTTCTTCAGTCCTTATGAAATCTGCACAAAGAAATTTCTTCTTCCCTTTCTCCCCCACGTGTTAGTTGCTTTCTATTCCATTATATCCAGAACAGTAAAATAACAGGGCCAGCTATATAGCCAAAGGTTGCACTGCAGGAGCTACAGGAGGGAAAAAAAAAGCTACAGGAGATCGGCCATACCTGAGGAAAAAATGTATGAGGCCAAAAAAGGACAAATTTTTTATTACTATTTGAGCACACATTCAGTGTAATTTAAATATTTCTATGTTAGCGCTTAATGTTCTTTCTTAAAAGTATAAGATCATAACTGCATTAATCATAAACATTAAAATTTACACATTTTAAATAAATAAAATATAAAAGACTTCTGGCCAGAAAAAAAAATAATTACTAAGGTGTTACTTTTTATTTTAATTGGTAAATGACCCTGCCAGTAGCCATATGAAGTGCAAGCCCACTTAATAAGCTATTGGCTGAGTGCTGATCTGCATGTGCGTGGGGTAAATACATCAGGAAGTAGTGAGTCACACAGTGGGATGGGAATCGCCAGAAAGGCTATGTGGGGAGCATCAGGTAGAAATTGCTGCTAATGAGATTTATTAAACCCCAGAGTAAAGTCTCCTCTGAATCTGCTCTAGCAAAACTTAAAACTTGGGAAGAATCAAACCAACCTTAAGTAACTATATGCCAGAAAAAGTCCACACTCTTTAAAGGAATATAAGAAAACCCACCACTCACCAAAGTAACATAACCACCATAGCAGTGCTGGTTAATGTTCCCTCAGTACACCACTTTGAAGGACCGTTGAGATAATTCCACAGACAACTATAATAATGAAAAAGCTCTCCAGATATCATACAAAAAATTCACTTAAATATCTTCTAACAACTTGACAAACTAACCTGTCATAAAAACTAAGTAATAGTATTTAAACCAAGAAGTAGTATTTAAACCAAGATGTAATATCTGACAAGCGCTGCTATGAAAACTGAAATTCATATGTCAAAATAAACTTGTCGGTTGCACTTCTACATTGTGTATACCCAAACAACTTGGCAAACATTGAGAAAGAGAAAGAATTCTGTTTCAAATATGTGAATAGTGTTCAAAATTTGTTCACGTGGATTTTGTGTTATATCTCATTTCCCAGACCCTGGAAATGAGCAAACAAACTCATGTATTTAAACTTCTTTTGCAGAAAGATTTATTTGCTACCATCACCTGAGCATGGTCAAGAGTACTTACATGTCAAGCACATGTAAGATTGATATACTTACATGTCAGAATACTGTGTGCAAGGAATGATAGGTACCTTATAGAATGTATTCATTAAGAATGGTCAAAACATTTTCTATGACAGGACCTACCAGGAAAAGGAAAAATACAGAATATTAATTCAAAACAAACCTGATGGAACTGTGTCTCCCAAATTTTTTATGAAGCTTTATCCTAAAATAGTGAGATGATGATAAATTATAATTGGAAATGGGGTAGACATGTTGTATGCAGAATCCACTGCCAAAATTAATGAGCTAATGTGAAAAATGCTGCTTGCTAATTGTACGGCAAATTTTTTGTTTATAATGGTAAAATTAGTTGACATGTTTGCTTTGGGGTTTGTAGCTTCCACAACCATAACCCTCCTAGGGATGTTGGTCGTGGAGTTTGTGACAAGGTCTTTGATTCTACAACAGGAGATAGCACAATAACAATGTGGAACACAGTATCATAAACTGCTAAGGACCTAAAGTGGATACAAGTGAAACATTACCCATTTTCAGTAACAAGATGGTTGTGTGTGGTTGTGTGTGATTCATCTGACACTATTAGGTTATTGGATTAAGAATGTCTGCCAAGGCTGCTGTAACAAAGTAGCATAGATTGGGTAGCTTAAACAGAAATATATTTGCTCACAGTTCAAGAAGCCAAGTTCAAGATCAAGTTGCCAGTTGAATTTCTTGTGGGGCCTCTCTTCTTCATGTACAGACAGTTGCCTTCTCATCATATCTTTACATGGCCTTTTACTCTGTGTCCTTGTGCTCCCGGTGTCTCTTCCTCTTTTTATAAGGACATTAATCCTAGTGGATTAGGCCCCATCCATATGGCTTCATTTATCCATATTCCCTTAAAGCTGCTATCTCTGAACAGTCACATTTGTTGCTTAAATCTTCATCCTATGAATTTGGGGGAGGGCACAAATCAGTTTGTAACAGATATGTAGAGTATAGAACATGTTTACAAGGACCTCAAGGCCATGTGAAAGTGTTGTACTCTGTTTGATTGTGTAACAAGAGAATAATTATTGAGCACTTTAGTAGGAAGGTTGAAATACAGACTCTTCTAGGTCCTTTGGATCCCTATGCCTCTGAGGAGATTCAACACACCTGGTAGAAAATTCAACAAAGATATTCTGACTCCACATTGATAAATCCTAGTGACCCACACAAATGTTCCACACAAGGACACAAGCGTGATATGAAACTGCCTTAATGATCCTATTGCCAGGGCTGATTTTTCCTGCTCTCCTTCCCAGTGGCCACCTCTGGCTCCAAGTAAATATACTTCAGTAAGTATATTGAAGTTGTGCTATTTCAGTGTACCAGAGCCAGGGCGAGGAATATCAGGAACATGCCACACAGCTTTCAACCCCCAGGCTGTTTCAGGTATCCTGAAAGGAGTGAAGTGTGTGTAAGATGACCCAGAATAACTGGTCTTATCACAGCCAACTCTCATAGTACTACTATCCAAATTGTGTCTTTTCTTTCATTAATGATGCAGCTCTCCTATTCCTCCTCCTACCCTCTCAGCTTCTTCCTCCCCATATTTGATGCTAACCAAAGATGGCCTATAAATGTATAGTTTTGGAAGGGAAAAAAAGGCAAGAAACTTGCGTTTAAGTCCTGATTCTATCACTATTTTGCTTGGCTTCAGGCAAGTTCTTCAATTTTTCGGTACTTCAGATTTCTCATTTACAAAATTGAAATGAGTGTTTCTCCTCATAGAATTGTCATAAAGATTCAATAAGTTAACTTACATAAGCAGCTAACCCAGTACTTGGAACTTGGCAGTCACTCAGAACATTTAGTTAGCTTTTCCTCTTCTCAGATAGTGCTAGATGGGAAAATAAAGGTTTGAAGAAGGAAGAATGAAGGGAAAAGTTAAAAGTTCCACTTTTACATAAGTGATTTGGCCTCAATTTACTAAATTGTAAACTTTTAATTGTAAACTTTAAAGAACATCCTGCATATCAGTTATAAACTAAGGAATGTGCTAAGCAGTACAATAAGGATACTTTTGTACCATTTGAATTAAATTTTCATTTCTGCACTTATGCCATATAGTGACAACTTTTAATTCCAAATATATCCATTAACATCTCCTAGTTACTGTGTTAATAGATACTGTAAATTAATTAAAAGTTATCACAAAGAATTTTGTTTACCCTTATGGAATCCCTCGCTTAGAGCTTTGTCTTCTCATCCCTCATATTATGAGTTTAAACTCTTCAGCACACTTGATTGGACCCCGACCTACCTCTGTCATCTCAGCTTCCCTCTCTCTTCTTTCTAAGCGCTTACGTCCAATGCCAGGCTTCCGGCATATTGAACTATCTTGGTTTTTTCTTCCACGGACTCTCACATATACAGCATATATACTTGAGACACACTGTCCATCTTTTCACCTGGCTAATTCCTGATTATCCTTTATTGTCCTGCAAAACCAAAATAAGGTACCCCTTCTAGAAATTACCCTATTTATCATTGTGCATTTATCCTCTGGCATAGTACCACAACATTAGGATTTCAATAAATACTTGTTAAAGTGAATGAAATAGTACTCAACCTCAAGTGAAAGGATTGTAATAATTTTGTTATATGTATAGTTGTATAACTTAAAATTTTTCAAGTCCTGGTTAAGTAGGAAAAAGTAGACCTAAGTTATCATTATATATACAAATGTGATGCAGTATGTACAATGCATTACATTTAAAATGGTTTGAGATCTGCTTCCTCCTTGTAACTGCTATGAGGCATTTTTACATACCTGTGCAGCCCCTGACATTCATTTTGATTTGGGTTTTTCGAAAGTGCAAAAATCAAATAAAGGACTCCCGTAACAGCACAGAATTCTCATAGAAAGACTTTCCTCTTAAATTTGTATCTTTTGAAAATAAGCTTATAAGGGTATTTTTAAAGGTAATCAAATGGTTTATGTTGTTTATGTAAAATGTTAAAAAGATACATGTTTGTAGAGCAATGTATCTCAAAAGAGAGACATTAACAGTAAGCCAGGGGATCACCATGCAGTTATGTAATTAGGTTGTTCCACTGAGTTTTTTCCTTTGTGTAAAATGGTTGACCTTCTGAAGAATTTTTTTTTTTCAGGTGCATCTGTTTAGCCCAGAGAATGGTATATAAAGGTGTCGTATAAGGCAATTCTAAGAAAGTGAATGGTGTGTGAGCTTTTTTTTTAATTTGCTTCACAAGTAATTTACTAAAAAAAAAAAAAATTGACATCTGCTATTTTGAAGTTAATCTTAGTGTATTGAATGCTCTTAACCATTTCTCAACCCCACAGTCTTTTATCTTGCTTCTCCTGCTGTGTTCCCACCAGCCCTGATCCCATTAGCAAACCTTGAGACAGCCTCAGACTTACCAAAGTACTGCTTTGGTTTCAGCTGCTCTTCTGCAAGAGGAAGTGAATGTTGGGGGTTTTCTCTGTGGTACAGTTGTGATAAAGCTGTGGTGGTCTTATCTCTCTCTTAGGTAGTGGCTCTTTATGACTACACAGCGAATCGATCAGATGAACTAACCATCCATCGCGGAGACATTATCCGAGTGTTTTTCAAAGATAATGAAGACTGGTGGTATGGCAGCATAGGAAAGGGACAAGAAGGTTATTTTCCAGCTAATCATGTGGCTGGTGAAAGTAAGTCTTATGCTCCCTTCCTGGCTTACTAATATGGTATAACTGATAGTCCAAGATTTTATCTTTTTCTAGCCTTTAATTTACTGTCTTTGTAACTTTTGCATATGCTTACCAATGGGAAATTGCTTTTCATTCCAGTGATGCAAAAATAAATGAATAATAAATAAAAAGGGAGGCACCACTATACTCAAGAGCTATTGCACTCTGATAGAGGGATATCTGCTGCATGGACTTGTTAGTCCAGGTTACCTGCCCATCCAGCCACCAACCTCCTTCAGGCCCCTTTTCCCTGCCACTTGCTTCACACACAGCCGTGTCAGCCCCTCTTGCTACATCACTCCTCAATGACAGGTGGCCCAGCCCTCGTTCTTTTACTTTGTATTCCTCAGTCTCAGCTGCTAAGACAAAACTGCAACCTATTATTTAATTTTCCAATAAATTAATCCCTCATTTGTAAAAGGAAAAATAAATGAACTGGAAACAAATTCTAAAGAGTTCCTCAAAGTGGCAGCCACTGACTTTCTTACAGAAGATGCAGTGGCCTCAAGAGGCGAACCTTTGTTAAAGTCCTTAACAATTAGGCATTAGGAGGTGAAAATGGAGCACACAGAGCCTGAAAATAAAAGTTAATAAAGAGGTGTATAGTCATGCTTCTTCAGAAGAATGTTTCCTGTCAACAGTGAACTTGGTAATGTGGTAGGAAAAGCACAAGATTGAAGGATCAGGAAGACTAACTTCTAACCCAAACTCTAGGGCTGTTTCCTCCTATAAAATGAGGCCTTTGAGCTTATCTTGAACCTCTCTTCCAAAAAATATTAAAATTGTATAGTTCAGATTTAAAATGTAATACAAGCAGCCTTGTTTTGAATATTTATTAGAATAAGTCTTTTATTTCTGCAATGATGTAATTATTATAAATACTAGTTGATTTTCAGTAATGTGTGAAACTCTACTTAGCCGAAATGATGGCTGAACACAAGTACTATTGATTCCTAACCTAAGTTCTGAATTTGAAGAACAAAAGAAATGAAGGAAAGGAGGTAAAATTTCTTCCATGACTACTGGGTGCTCATCTAGGCACAGATAATATTTACCTTTGACCCCTTTCTAGCCTGTCTGGACCCTGGTACTTACCAAGGTCAAAGGGCTGTCAGTCTCTTCACAACTCCCTTCATAGGCTTTGCTGCTGCTTTCAGCAAACCCCTCTCCTCAAAAGTGCATAGTGTCTCAAAAGTGACCCACTTCTCTCATAACAACATTCTTAACTTCCTCTGTGCACTTGTTTTCAGTCATTTTATCTAAGTGGTTAATGACTTTAATTTTTAAATTTATGACTAAAAGAGAAATCATAAAGCAGTTAGAGAAAACTTAAAGCAGTATTTTCTCTGGTCATTGCCCACAACTACAGCACAGCCAACTTCCAGATCATCTCAGATATCAAGTTCCTTCCTCCCACTCCCAGGGATGTCTTTCCCACAGTATCAACAGCTGGAGTGCAGCGGAAGCAGCTTCTGTTTTTAAATCGAGCTGCCTGCACTATTAGTCACTCCTGAGTTTATCTGTAATTCTAACTAGCTGCTGTAATTATTGTTTCTTCCAGATACACCAGAGACATCTGAAGTATTTTTTCATTTGTCGATATGAAGAGATTGTGTATTTCCAAGCCGAATATTAGGTGCTTTAGCTTTAGAATCTAGTTTGCAGAACTAGTTTTAGGCTTGTGAATCTTGGGAGGCTCGGGAGGCTTGATCTCAGTGGTTTAAAAATCCATTAAAATTTGGCTTTTTCGGGCCTCCCTCGTGGTGCAGCGGTTAAGCGCTGCACTGTGGAGCTGTCGGCAGCAGTGACACAAGTTCAGCGCCCGGCCGGGGAGATTCCCACATGGTGAGGCAGACCTCTCCTGCCTTGCCCACTGCTCCCCTCAGCAGTGTACTGCAGTCGATCAGCCTGTTCTGCTCCCCACTCTGTGGTGAACCCTCTCACCGCCCCACGCCTCTGGCCTGTACCCCAGCTTGTATGCCTAAATAAATAAATCTTTAAAAAAATTTTTGGCTTTTTCTGTATGATCAAAGTAAGACTACATGCAGAAATTAATTCCATGTCTCAAGTAATGAGTACCCCTCGACTGCTATAATTCCTTATTGTATCCTAGAGAATTGATGTTTTCTTGTGGCATCAATCACTGCTTTTTGAAAATTCACCTTGTAAAAGTCAGAACAAAAAAAATTCTCAGAAAGCTGAGAATTCAATGATTGAGTTCTTATTTAATCAGGGATTATTTTCCTTTCCCTTTATTCTACCTTTCTAGTGAGAGTTTAACAAAAACTCACCTACCCAGTTTCCATATTAGAGAAAAAAATAACCAGGGTCAGCAGCATATTCCTCTCTAAAAATAGCAAGACAAATCGCCCTTTATCTAGTCAGATACGCAAAGCACAGGATGTTAGTGTATGTGTATATATGTGTGTGTAAACAGAATCCCTACCCACTATTCAGTTGAGAGCCCTTTTCTCTAAGAGTATAGCACAATAAAAGATATTAGTGCCCAATTATTATAAAGGACTTAATGCCTTTTATATCTTAGGCCAGTAGAAAGAAAAACATGATCAGCTTTTCTTAATCACATCTAACACCCTTTCCATTAAGAGATAAAGAAAGCCGATTAATTACGTCTCCTAATATTAGATTTTTGATCAAGTATATTTTAGCAATTTCTGTCAATACAGAGTTGTCTGAGTCCTTTAATTAACCAAATTATATTTTCTTTTTAGCCCTTTAATATTCCCACATAACTTTTTAGATTAAACACTGTGTGTAGAGTAAATGATGCAAAGTATAATTAGAGTCAACTCTCAATATATTCAGTGTCTTGTGGGGCCCTAGCCCTGTGCTTATTTATCTCATACCATCTTTCCAAATTTTCCTTTCTCCACGTGTATGCCTGGCAAAACCCTACCTATTCTTCAGAGTGTGACAAACTTACTACTTCTTCCATTAGGCGTCTGCTGTCCCCAGTAATTTGTCTTTGTTGTCTCTCTTTCAAATAATGTCGCATTCTATTACATATTATAATATCTTGGGAAAGTACCCGTCTCTGACGAGATTGTAAGCTCCTTGAGAGCAAGTATTGTCTTTTGATCCTCTTCATGCTCCTCAGCTGTACCTACCAGATAACCTTGCATAGCGCAGGTTCCTGGTAAATGCGTATTGACATAAAATGAAAGCATCTGCATGACCACATAGCATAGCCCATGCAATGATGCCATCTACATGTCTGAAATTCAGACTTCTGAGCGTGTGTTCTTTTGGTAACTGATGTGTAAGACTACAAACCACCATCACAATAAGCCAAAGGCAGCTTATTGTGACTCCAAGGAAGTGAATATCAGTTTCTGTAATTTCAGGTCCGCTCCCCTCCATTGCTATTTTTCCCCTCACAGAACAGTATTCCTCAACTTAATTACATGAATTCCTTTTCAATTCCAGCACTGTACCAAGAACTGCCTCCAGAGATAAAGGAGCGGTCTCCTCCTTTAACCCCTAAGGAAAAAATCAAAGTGGAAAAACCTTTTTCTGCTCCTCAAAAGGTAAATATTTTCAAGACTATGTGTTGCATATATACTTTGATTTTTCACTCTCTCTGGATAAAATACTGCTTTTCGTGCTTGTATTCCCCATTGTTTTCATTGTTGTTTCTTGTGATATTGGTGCCAACATTATAAAATCTAAAAAGCAAATATTACAGTGGCCATTTATCATATAAGGAAACTCAGAAGGCTCAGAGAGATTAAAGTAGGCCCCAGGATGTAGGCCAAAGTGGAACTGGTGACTTTAAAGTTTTGTGCTGTTTCCATTCTACACTTGTTTCTAACTGTGATGTAGACACAGTCATCTTTTCCAGCTGAGGGTACACCTTGCCTAAGGTCACCAGAGTCCACAGAACAAAGATGCTGTACTCCTGGAGCAATCCTTTTACTTGTAATAATTTAGCATGTTTTCTTTTACATTTAACATGAGTGTGTTATTAGCCAGAGAAATGTTATGATTTTTTAACCTGTGTCACTAAATCCATCGTGAATCTCAATCAGTATTCTTCTGGTGTTACTAATACATTGGTAGAAAAGTTTTCCAGCACTGTACTATCATATTGCTTATTAAACTGATCTTATATCAGTTTAATCTTATTAAATCTTATCAGTTATTAAATCTTATCAGTTTAATCTTATTTGATCTTATTAAACTGCTCTTTACGTAGAATAATTTTGCTTCTTTACTTCATGAACCAGCATTTTTTTATAAATACTACATCATTATTAAATTTCATGTATCATTCAGTCATTCAGCTTATAGTTGTTGAGTGATGACTTCATTATGAACACTTTGTTAGTCTTCACTGAAATAAGCTTAAGAGGCCAGGCACTGTCTATGAGAAGCTTCCAGACTAGTAGGTGAGACACCAACAGGCAGGCAATTCCCACAGACTATGGAAGGAACTGCAAGGAAGATTGTGCAAGATGCATTGGGAACCTTCAGAAAGAAATCCTCTAATTCCACGCGGGAGTAGTCCAAGAAAACTTCCCAGAAGAGGTCATGCTTGAACTGAGGCTTATAGGGTGGAAATGTGCATGCGATGTAGAGGATGTTAGAAAAAAACATTTCAGCAGAGGGAATAATTTGAATAAGGTGTGGTATGGTATGACATTTGCCTCCCAGGAGTTATTTGGCAATGTCTGAAGATACTTCTGGTTGTCTCAACAATATCTTATAGGTAGAGATCATGGACAGAGGCTGTTAAACATCCTCAGATGCACAGACCAGTCCCCCTGAACAAAGAATTAGCTGGACAAAAGTGTCAGCCATGCTGACCTTAGAGCAGAAGCCCCCTGAGTCAGGTTAGTGTGAATGAGGATGCAAGTGATAGAGAATACCTTTATGTTCTGCAAGACAGAAAGGAAGATCTACTTAAAATGTTAGGGTCAAAGGAGTCAGATGGGAGGAATAGTGATCTTTACAATAACTGTAAGAATAGTAAGAGCAGGAGCTCATTTGGGACATATAAAAAGGATTCCTAAGTCATTCTGGGAGCTGCTGTTTAGACACCTTTAAAATGGATTAATTGTGGAGTTGGATTTTTTTCCTTTAGTGCTCAGCATATAGAGCAGAGCAGTGGAGAAGGCAGATTCAGTTAGACACATAGTTGAAGCTGCTTGGGTGTGAGAGAGGATGAGAGTAAGAGTCTTTGTAACATTGGCAAGGGAGTCACTGGAGTAACTCAGCGTGGAGTATAAACCAGATTGGAAAAAACGTAAAATTAGAAGACTGACTGAGAGAGAGTGAGGCTGCCAGATGCAGTCAGCACCCAAACCCATGTGGAGGCACAGTGTCATACAGTAAGTGACTTAAAAACTGGAACTGTGGGGCCTCCCTGGTGGCGCAGCGGGTTAAGTGGCAGCACTATGAAGCTATCCAGAGCCACTGCAGCATGAGTTCCATCCCCAGCCAGGGAGCTTCCAACATGGTGCAGCAGACCTCTCCTGCCTCCCCCGCTGCTCCCCTCAGAGTGTACTTCCCACTCTCTCTCTGGTGAATCCTTTCACCACCCCACACCTCTGGCCTATACCCCAGTTCTTCTATGCATAAATAAATAAATCTTAAAAAAAAAAAAACTGGAATGGTGGCTTATAGAGCCAGATACTCTTTTGCTTAATATTTTAGATGTCAACATCTTGAGGCTATTATTAATTCACTTGGTGTATAAGAGTGGAAGTGAAATCAAAGGATAGGTTATTAGAATTGAGCTGACAAAGGAACTGGGACCCAGAGTGTTAGACTGATTGTTCTCTTGGACATTCAAACGCCAGGATGATTGCAAGAGTTGGGATGAAGGGGACACTGGTAAAGTGCTGAAGTCCTTAATTCCTGTGTTAGAGCAGATGTCTCAACCCTGACTTCACATTGAAATTACCTACGAAATTTAAAAAATAAATATTGAGGCCTGTCCCCACACCCACAGATTGATTTAATAAGTCTGAAATGGGTTGTTGGCATGGGTAGATTTCAGAAGCTTTCCAGGTGATTTTAACTTGCAGCCAACACTGAGAACCATTGTGTTAGAGAGACCACAAGGTCCAAAGGTCATGGCCACAGCTAAATAGAGGGTGTTACATGCAGGTGTCAAGGCCCCCAGGAGGAGTGCTTTGAAAGTATAATAGCCTAACATCAGCAGCACAGAGCTAAGAGGAGGCCAGAGTGCTAATTCCAGCCCTATGGCTCCCAGATGGGTGATGTGAGAGTGCACAGCCTCTGCTGCAAAGAACTGAAAGAAAAATGGTTTCTCAGAAAAAGGTTGGTCTCCAATACAGCAGGGATGTGTGGTGATGGTTGTTGCCAATAGGACTACAGAGGGTACAGTTTAAAATATTGGCAAGGAATATGACTAATGGCAGATGCTACTCGTATATTATCCTTTGTTTGAAATTCACCAGATTTAAGAATTTTGGAAGATTCAAATGTAAATTCATAACCTAGAGACATTTAATGCAGTAAAAGCCTCAGTTTGGCATGGGCTAGGCTCTGGGACAGCTCACAGTGTTTGTAGTGTCAGTTAGAACCCTGTGAGGTGCTGTGAGAGCGTGGACTTACAGCGGATTACTGGTTTCCCTGGCTCCACAAAATGCTGACCATTGAAACTGGGGTTACCGAGCCCCCATCTCTGTGTGCTTTTGTCTAATAGCCTTGAAGTAATCATGCCTCAGCCAGAGAAAATGTAAGGAATGCTATCACTCTCTCACTAGCTGCCTGTGGAGTTGGCAAGACTGTAGTTGGTTTTTTCAATTTTCTGTACTTTTTCCTCTCACGGACTGAACACCATGTTTTAAACATACCTTTATAGTCTTATCCTAGTAAACCAGAATTTCATATATTCAACTTGACCCTTGAAATCAGCTTTGGGCCAATCCCACTGCTACCTAAACCCTAATTTTAATAGAGCTCGAGGAATTGTAGACATCAAAGTAAAACATTTAAAAATGTAAAACAGGAAAGTTGCAGAGCATAAGAATCCATTTGAACGAGGTAGTAGGAAGGTTCTCACAGAGAAGAATCCTGCCTTTTATGCATGAGTTTAAGAATATGATTTGATTGCTTTATTTGAATCCATATGTTAGATAGAATCCTGTCTAGCTTTCCTCTCAGGGATGTACCATGTGTATAGTTAGACAATGATTCACTTCCCTGTGGGAGAAAGTATAAATAGTGATGTGTGTTCATGTAGAAGAAGATAAGTCCCTGAGAAGCATAAATGTCGTCCCAGGTAATCAGAATGCCTTGGGTGTGCTCTGAGTCGTGAACGCTGCAGCCAGCCCTTGAGAAATGTGCAGCTTGGCTTCCTTGACCCCTAGTATCATTTCATTACTTCAGTTTAATTACTTTTTCAAAATTTTATATGGTTTGATTTTATCAAGACCCTCCCTTATAAACCAACTACAAACTCTGTCAGATGTTTAATTTCATGCGCAAGTTTCGTTTTTATTATCGTGTATATGTTTTTTAAAAAAACATGAACAGTAGTCTCTGGTAAGTGACTAGAATTTGGGACTGAAAGATGTCCAGATTTCACAGAATTGTAAAATTGGTGACTTGACAGGGAGCTAAGAGTTCATCCCTGGTAATTCTAGTCAACTCTATTATACAGATGAGGACATCAAGATCCAGAAAAGGTTATGAGGTTCCTTCAGAATGGCAGTGCTAATTAGGAACTTAACCTCCTTGTTTTCAGGCCAGTTTCTTTATCCTCCACCACCTACTGAGGGCACAGATAGCTGGAACCTGCACGTTTTGTGTCACACTGGTTTTTTGCATCTCTGTTTTATGTTTGTTTCATTGTACCCTTCTGCATGTGGAAGTCTTTAGAATTGTGTTCTTTGTACTTTTAAGTGAAAAAAGGAAAGAAACCTCAGTAGTTTTCTTTGTTTTTTAAATTATTTCTATTCAAACTATAGAATAAGAAGTAAAATTATACTTTTAATAGCTTGGCAGCTGCTAAATCTTGTAAGTTCTTCCAAGTGGAACACACCTGTTCTGTTGCTAAATGTGCCAGGTACCTTCCAATATTTCTTATGGTTCACTGAAGTGTTAGTGGGTGATGGTGGCATTTGGCTCTTCTACTGCAGGAAGAGAGATTAAGTCTTGACTTATTCTCCTCCATAGACCTGAGAGTCCCCAAACAAATCAATAATTACCTGTACACGGGGGAGTAAAAGTAGAAGGATGTTTTCCTCAAGACTTTCCAGAACATATTTATCACAGTGTGTGGTAAAATTTGCATCTGGTCAAGAAGAGAATATTGGTGCTATCAAGGAGGAGAGAAACAGCAACTTTGAAAGACTAGTGTTGACGATCTTGACTCATTTGTGTTTGTATTTTGAACATCCTTTTAGGCTTTTTATTTTTGCTAGCTTAAGCATTAGCCGATTTCATTCACTTTGGGGATGGGAAAACTTCTTAAAATTGTTAGATTGTTAGATTTTTAATTATTTCATGTTCTACTGTCAAAGTGATGTATGCTCATAATTTAAAAATCAGTCAGCAGGGCCTCCCTGGTGGCGCAGCGGTTGAGCGCTGCACTGTGGAGCTGTTGACAGTGCGCGGTGCGGGTTCGACGCCCGGCCAGGGAGAATCCCACATGGTACGGCAGACCTCTCCTGCCTCACCCGCTGCTCCCCTCAGCAGTGTATGTCTGATCTGCCTGTTCTGCTCCCCACTCTGTCCCTGGTGAACCCTCTCGCCGCCCCATGCCTCTGGCCTGTACCCCAGCTTGTATAAATAAATCTAAAAAAAAAAAAAAAATCAGTCAGCAAAGAATAGTGTAAATGAAAACAAAAGCCATCTATTGCTAATATTCATATTCATGCTAGAGTTTCTTACATATCCAGCTAGTAATGTTCTCTGCACCTATAAACATATTTGTCTTTATTCAACTCTTTTCTTTGTTTTGATGAACTTCATTTTGATGACCCTACTTAATATTCTCATTTTTCTTTCGCCAATATATCTTATTAGCACAGACAGTTCTTTTTTTTTAACAATCGTAAGGTAGGGCCTCCCTGGTGGCGCAGCGGTTGAGCGCTGCGCTGTGGAGCTGTTGGCAGCGAGTTCGACGCCCAGCCAGGGAGATTCCCACGTGGTGCGGCAGACCTCCCCTGCCTCGCCCGCTGCTCCCCTCAGCAGTGTATTTCTGATCTGCCTGTTCTGCTCCCCGCTCTGTCTCTGGTGAAGCCTCTCACTGCCCCACACCTCTGGCCTGTACCCCAGCTTGTATGTCTAAATAAATAAAAAAAAAAAAACTTAAAAAAAAAACAATCGCAAGGTACTAAAATGCTCATTTTTTTATTTCTAAAAAACAAACCCAAGGTAGAAAAGTAATTCTATTGTCTATAAATGTAACCAAGCATATTTTTGATAAACACCAGATGTGTAATAATTATGCCCAGGAATTTAGATTATTTCTGTGAATGTAGAGGAATTGCCTGAATTCTTTATCTAAAAATTCACTTAATTATAAAAATATCTATTACAACTGATGTCATCACTTGAGGGGAATGTTTTAGTTATTTTCAGTACTTTGTATGTAGAGTTAATGAGAGCAGGTTGGTTTAATTCAAAAGAGCCACCTCCTAAACCAAAGTGTTTACTCTAGTTTTTTTTCAGAAACAGCTGTTTTCTTGTCTAGTCCAAAACAAGAAATGAGAACTCAAAAGCATCAGATAAGTCTATGGTAGTTCCTCTTCTACCCAAACACACATGTACAGAAAATTTTACATTGGTGATTCTGTTGACCTTTCAGAAAAACAGTAGGCGATAAATGATTTGCTTCATTGTGCATGTATCTTTCTTAGTCTGCACAATATCTAATTTTCACTTACCCTCTTTATCCCAAAAGTAGAAAATTCATTAAAACTTGGATTAATTGTACTATGTAGTGCTATTTTCAAAAATTGCTTCATGTAGAAAAAAAAAATTTCA
>PVIJ01000812.1:152403-245126 GCA_004024925.1 Scalopus aquaticus
CGACGCCCGGCCGGGGAGAATCCCACATGGCGTGGCAGACCTCTCCTGCCTCGCCCGCTGCTCCCCTCAGCAGTGTGTTTCTGATCTGCCTGTGCTGCTTCCCACTCTGTTCCTGGTGAACCCTCTCGCCGCCCCACGCCTCTGGCCTGTACCCCAGCTTGTATGTATAAAAAATAAAAAATAAATCTTTAAAATCCTCAAAAAAAAAAAAAAAAAAAAAAAAAAAAAAAAAAAAAAGAAAAAAAAATTTCATTTACTGGTCCTTGTACTAGGAATATATCTGAATTATTTCGAACTATAGATATAATATGATTTACTGTTTTGTCAAATCCAACAATAAATTTACAATTTGGTTATTGTTGGTATGGTGAAGCAAATTTTCCAAATATCTAGAAGCTAGTTAATGTACATTAAATCATAGAAAATACAATCATAATTATTATTCTTTTTCATGTTACTAAAGAATAATATAAATTTACATTATTTTACTGTAATAATTTTCTTTATCAAAGAAATTATACTTGATGTGTCTCTAATCTGTGATATTTGACAAAAATTGACCAATGCTTGGATTTGTTTAAAAAACTCAGGAATATTCCAAGTTCCCCCCCCCACTCTTTATTTGAAGAGAGCTAAATCAAAATCTTACAATTAAAACTTACTTTTGTCCCAGATGAAGAACCTTAATGCAGACAACACTGTATTTCTTTTTTCTTCATAATTTATTTCAGTAACAGATATTTTGAGGAAAAAATTAATTTCAAAATGGTTGTGAATATGGAAAATATCCATTAGTCTAGAGAGATACTATGTTCCAGCAAAGAAAGTGAGTGGGATTTTAATGATAGAACAGTGTAAGTCTCCTCACACCCACAGATTCCACTTCCAACAATAAAGTCCCTAAATGTACAAGAAGGAACTCTGAAAGCCTCCAGCTTGTCTCTTAACTCTGAAAGAAACTCACCAGGTCTGGATTCTCTTAAGGTTTGGTAAGCGGCTTGCTACTCATGCTCCTTTCACACTTGGCCTCAGTCATTGTATTTGACATGTGTGCCTCAGCCCTTGCTTGTCTGTGGTCCCCAGCAGTTTTATTTCTTGCTACCTTGGGCAGTTCCTCTGCATGTTTCCAGGACCCTCTTATCCTCAGTAGTGAGATCCCACAGACAGCTTATCTTCTTAGTTTACCTATCCTGGGAGCAGGACCCTGGGTGTTGCTAGTGGTTCTGAAATAAAAGGGCTGTGGAAGAATCTCCCATCTTCACCCCATAACTAACTTTAGAGATTGTCATGTCCTTAATTTCTTCCTAACTCACCTACTTAAAATTTACACAAAGTAACATCGGGGCAAAATTGTTTTCCAGTTGAGCCTCTGAGTCCCAGCTTCTACCATATTTGATATTCTTATACCAAACAGCCATAAAAACTCAGTTTAGAGAATAATAGGAATTCTCAAAAAGGATTTCATAATTGTTTCAATAAACTATTGGTAAGTATTCATAGGACATTCCTTCATGACTTTGTAAACGCAAATGTAGATTTTAATCTTGGAATGATGAGTGATGTTATGCAGGGTCAACCAGTGCCCTGATTGGCCCGTACTCTCTCTGACAGTGACCTAGAGGGGGTTTGATGGTATAACATGATGTTTGATCTGCATGATGATATTTTCAAAGGTTAGTTTAAATATCAGTAGCAATCCTGCAATAATCTATTACAGATCTAAAATGTGAAAGATGTTATTGGGAGAATTTCCCTCCAGTCATTCCTAGTCAGAAGTTGTCCTTTAATTAGTGGCAGAATTACCTACTATCAGTCACTCTGTCTTATGACTTAGCAAACAGCATGACCTTTTTTCAGAAGTTCTCTGTTACCCTGACTCTGCTGTCTTCTTGTTTTTGCCAGGTTCTCCAGTGTTTCCCAATTTTTGCACTATTGGCCTAGATTTAGGGCTAGATAATTCCTTATGTGGGGGAGGATATATTGTACATTATAAGATGTTGAGAAGCATCTCTGACCTCTATCCACTATATGCCAAAACTACCCCCCCCCCCACTTACAACACCAAAAATGTGTTCCAGACATTGCCAAATTTCCTCTGGGAGTCAGAAGTACTCCACTCCAAGTTGTGAACTGTTCTGTTTAAATAGAAATGTGTGTGTGTGTGTGTGTTTGTGTGTGTGTATACACACATATAAATAGACATGTTAGGATATGTGTTCTTTCCTTTAATTACAATTTTTACTTTAAGATCCTGTTACTGTAAAATTGCTTTTGTTTTTCTCTTACTTGCAAGTCTGTAAGTGATGGTTTTGGAGTTATAAGCTACTTTAAAATAACCACTTCAGGGGCCTCCCTGGTGGCGCAGCGGTTGAGCGCTGCGCTGTGGAGCTGTCGGCAGCGGCGATGCTGTGGAGCTGTCGGCAGCGGCGATGCGAGTTCGACGCCCAGCCTGGGAGAATCCCACATGGTGCGGCAGACCTCTCCTGCCTCGCCTGCTGCTCCCCTCAGCAGTGTATTTCTGATCTGCCTGTTCTGCTCCCCACTCTGTCTCTGGTGAACCCTCTCACCGCCCCACGCCTCTGGCCTGTACCCCAGCTAGTATGTATAAATAAATAAATCTTTAAAAAAATAAATAAATAAAATAAAATAAAATAACCACTTCACATAAAGATGTATCTAGCTAAAAGAGGCTCAATGTGATGAGAAAATAAAAAATATCCATTGGTTTACATATCTATTAACTACTTTTTATTTCCTTTCCTTGGTAAATTAGTATAGGGTCATTTTTGCTTAAATCATGGGAAATTAGCTGTGTGATATTGTTATACTTGACAATTCCAATAATGTGGTCATCAAAGACTCTAAATGTGGTTCTCCTTTAGTTGACATGACCTCTCTTTATCTAAATGTCTCTTTTATCTACCCAATCCATGCAGACAATAAAAGATCTCTCTCAACATAGTGGAACAAATTTGCTTTTATCACTCTTTTACTGAACTTTTTTGTATTTAGTAATTCCTTTCTTTTTACCTCTTACTGTCTCCCCTACCCCATTACTATGGGCGTATTTAAGTAGCAACCTCCTATACATTGCTGTATTTTCACAAAGGTGATAGAATATTTAATAGATAGCCAAAAAGTGGCATCGCCTTTGTAAGAAAATATTCTCTGCTTGTGTTATGTCCACTTGCAAAGTCCCTGACTAGAAAGCAGTATCATTCCCAGGATCACTGTAGAAAAACATGCCTGGGCCAAGGCCATAAAGATGAGATATTACCTTGTATTTAAATTCACTGGCACATGTTGTTCTAAATTGAGTTTTTCCATATCTTTTTATGTGGGTCACTTTTTATCACAGTTTTTTATTTGCCACAAATGCCAAATGTAATTATTTAGTGTTATTTCTGAGAAACTTGTATTTAAATATCAAAGGACAAAAGTGTGGTTTGTGCTTGGGTGTACTTATTGGATATAAACTTGTTCAAAAAGCCAAAGAGCATATTTAGAAGCAGTAGAACCAAAAAAAAATTATTTAAACTAATGAGTGTGTGTGTGTGTGTGTGTGTGTGTGTGTGTGTATGTACACATACTGAGATGATAAGAAAAAGGAGATTAATCATTTAATATGAGCAGTAGACAGACCAGAATCTCCCTTTGGTCTAAGGATCTTTTCCTCCTATAATCTTATAATCTTATTGTTTGTCTCTTACTGCATTTATCACCTGCTACATCAATGCCAAATTATTTCTACCTATCTTTTGACCTCACTAAATTATGATCCTTGAAGTCATTGTCTATTTAATATTGTTTTGGGGGGAAGGAGATTGAAATCACATGGACTGGGTTGAATCTAGACTAAAACTAGAGGCAAGAAAGTGAAGGAGATGATGGGGATCAGCGCTACCCTTGCTTATTGATTTCTAAGCTATATTCGCTACGTTAGCTTCAGACACACAAGTCAGGAATAAGTCCTAACCTCTCCTACCCCCACATGTTGCCAGTGCAGTATATGCCAGACTGCTCACCTTCAGAATCTGCGTTGAGCACTTATACAGAAATACCAGTGGCCCATACTATACCTCAAATGTGTTACTCTGGTAGATACTCTTGTATTTCTGAAGCTCCTTTGTGGCTGCAAGGAAAATTAGAGAATTTAGCTACAGAATGATCTTTCAACCTTATTGGAGGAATAACTTATCTCTTCAGGCCCCTTGATCTCTGGATATAAATTTCCAGTTCACTTGACTACCTGGCAGTCTGTAAGCCTCTTTATATGAAACCAATAGCAGTCAACTTTTAACAGTCATTATATTCTCCCCAAAGTTCCTACCTTAAGACTTTACAAAGGAGGCTTTCAGAAAATGATTCTTAGAAATGATTATGATTTGATTGAGATATAACTTCCAGAAACTTGATGACTATGTCAGGAATAGGACTGGAGAAAACAGCAACTAAGAACAGTAAAAGAGTGATTTGGCTGATGCACAGAAGCCACGCTGAAAAACAGTCTGTTCTCAGTAGTCACGGTAGTTAGGTTCTATAAAGTCTCCAAGAACCCTGAGTTAGTGAACACTGAACCATTGCTGCTGGGGAAACACAGTTAGGTCCTCTGAACCTCTGGTTACATTTTCATCAACCAGTCAGTATATGACCTTTTATTAGATGTGTTTCTATTATATTATTGATCCATTAAAATTGAAGTCAGACTCACCAACACTGTAACTTGTAGCTGAACAAAGCTTAACACATGGATTTTATCTGTGAGGTACATCAACCCTCTTGCACTTAGTCACTAGACAGCACTTCAACACTACGCTTAGGGACCATTTTAAACAGCAAAATCACCAACAAATATGTGAAAAACATTACACTAGACAGACCACAAAAAGAACACTTATCTACAATATGAGAGCTGAAGCAGTAAGACGCAGCTTGAGACACATGTGGCAGCATCAGAAGTTTCTAATGTTCAACTTCAGCTGGAATGTGTGCATCAAGTGACTCAAATCTCTGGCCATTCTGCACATATACATGTCTTCAAATGACTTAAAGTGTCATTAGTGTTGATTTCAAGGTTACAGGTAAATTTGAGTGAGGAGGCAAATTTTCAAATACAGAGTCCAAAAACAATGAGCATAAAATTGGATTTGGAAAGTTTTTAAAGGTATATAGGTGTTGCATAATACCTGTAAGTCTTTTTTTCCCCAAAGTCAACTTGAAACTTCATATAGTGTTCCCTGGTTTCCATACTTATAATATTCTTTTTTTATTTTTTATCATTCTTCATTTTTGTACAGTATATGCTTTCTCTTCTCAGGCATATTCCATGTAAAATTCCCACCACCAATTCACCCGTGAACCATCACCATAGTCCCTTGTACTTTTCCCTCCCATTTTGATCCTTCTCCTTCCCCCTCCCCTGCAGAATGTCTTGATTTACAGTTGCTATCCATTTTGTATTTTTTATTTAATTATTTTTTTCCTGATCCCTTATTTGGTTTCCCTATTTTCTTCATAAATGAAACCATCAAATATTTTTCCTTTTCCTTCTGGCTTATTTCATTGAGCATAATAGCTTCCAGCTCCATCCTTGTTGCTGCAAATGCATTAGTTTATCTTTTTGATTACTGGGTAATATTCCCTTGTGTATATATACCACATCTTCTTGATCTAGTAATTTATTTTGGGGCATTTGGGTTGTTTCCATACCTTACCTACTGTAAATTGTGCTGCAGTAAACATAAAGGTGCAGATATCCTTTTGAATTAGTGTTTTTGTGTCTTTTAGGTAGTTTCATTGGAGTGGAATTGCTAGGTCATATAGTAGCTTCATTTTTAGTAGTTTGAGGAACCTCCACACAGCTTTCCATAGTGGTTGGACCAGTTTGCATTCCCACCAGCAGTGTAGTAGAGTTCCTTTTTCTCCCATCCTCACCAACATTTGTTGCTAGTGTTTTCATATATGCCATTCTCACTGAACACCTGTAAATCTTTATAATGAAATAAAAAAGTAAAAAGTCAGGCAAGGGAACTTGAGTCAAAAGAAAAGGGTAGCCTTCTTATAGCATTGCCCATTCATATGACTTCTTTGTTCTTCTATTTCTTCCTCTGTATGGAAATTAAAGGACTAAAAGAAGGGACTAGTCTTTATCAAAATTGATTTTGTAGAATCTGTAATAAAGCAGGCATTCAGAAAGTGTTTAGTCAGTGAAGAAAGGACCAGGTAAACAAGTAGGAACAGTTGTTTTCAGGTATTTTTTAATCTTCCAGATCAGACCTGACCCCTGTCAGAGGCATCAGCAGCCATGGTGTTAATAAGAGGACGATGTGCGACAATTCACAAAGGGTGGCCATAGACTTCCTGAAGCTCCCAGGTCTCCTTCAGCGTCTCCAGTTTCATTCTTTCTCTCCCTAATCTCCCATCACTAAAGAGTCACGAAAGAGGACATAGATGAATCAGACAACTGCAGTTTGCAAGAATTAAAAAAAAAAAAAAAAAAAAAGTGGTGGGGGAATGGCCTTCTGGTGCTTCTTACTTTCACTCTCCCCAAACCAGGTCACTTAGACTACCAGGAAATAAGTGTGTAGGAAGCAGCTTGATGGCAGGAACATGCACGGTGCTTTGAGTTTGCAAGTCAGGGTACTTGTCTTTCCAGTCCCCGGGCCTGGGGGTTAACCAGTTGCCCTTTTTCTCACTAATATTGTGGGATTTTATCATTACTAAAGGAGAGCACGTAATTGTACTGGTTGTCTCTGTCCTATTTATGACTCTCAGTCTCAGGCCAACAGTCTTGTTCACCTTTTTTTGTTCCTCCTGACTGACTCACTCCCTTCTCTCCTTTTTCTATTCTTTACAGTGCCTGTTCAAAATAATGTCCATGTTTTTTATGCTCTTAACCTCTTACTTCAGGTTGACTTTTTCTTCACGCTGTCTTGAAGAGAAGTCATTCAACATGAGTTCTCTCAACTTCTTCTCCTCGCTTTCTCTGTATTTTGGTAATTTCACCTTCCTTCTTCAGCTGCCTTGAGAGAGCTCAGAAAAAGAAGTGCTCCCCTTCCCACAGCTGACCTTTCCATTCCAGTCGCTTTCATCCCATATTCTTCTCGCCACTTAGTCAGCAATCCCCACCTTCCTCCACCTCCTTCAGCACCTTTGTTATTTATTCCTTTAGCACATACATGTTAAATACCTTCTGTTAATCCTTGCCCTGTAAAGGAGTGTTGTCTGGATGGTATAATAGTGAATTAAATGGAACTAGTACCTCCTCATATAGAATTTGCAGTCTAATGAGTGAAATTAACCTTAATTATGGAGACACAGAAGTAAACATAATGCAAGGACAGTAAAGGGAAACATGTTATGTGAAGTTGATTAGTTTTTATAAGGGAACTTGGAGATGGGCAGGAGGATACATTTGAAGCATTAGAAATAGCATGTGCAAGTGCCCTGAAGTGGTCAAGAAAGCTCATCAGAGAAACTGAAAACCAGCTGATCATGGGAGAAAGGGAGGATGTGAGAGATCGAGGGAGGGGCCAAATCCAGCAGTTTACAGACCTTTTGAAGAAACATTCCGTGCCCCCACATTCTGGGTCAACACCATTTGTCTCTGCTTTTTCTCTCTTCCCATAACTTCTATAATACTGTGTTTACCTTTCCTATTTCTCTCTCATCCTCTGAGTCTGCCTGCCACCGAAGTACAAGCTATTATAAAGATATAGACTATATCATTTTAAATTTCTCTCTTTAGGTTTTTTTTTGAATTTTATCCTTTCTACTCCCATAGATTCAAATATTACTTCGGTGTTTCACATGTATCAAATTCTGTATCTGTAACCCTGGCTTCTGTTCTGAATTTCTAACTGCCAATTAGAAACAATGCAGAAATTCAGGAATCTTAGACTCTTTGCCTAAAATCAAATCCGTTTTTAAAAACCTGATTCTCCATTGTGTTGCTGAAGTCACCATCTATATTCACCTTCAAGGAATTCTTTCTCAAAAAAGCAATCAGTCAAATGCTGGCCTTTTTTTTTAACAGCAACATAATGTAAGTGTTTTGATAGAATTCTACATGAAATGCTAGGAAAGCAAATAAAAATGTCCCCTGACCTAAACTTAATGAGGACAGGTTTCCCAGAGGAGTTAATTTCTGAATTATTTAAAATGAGAAGAGAGAGTGGCATTCCAAGCCAGCTGAACCGATAAGACATGGGACACTTGGGCCACCACAGATACTTCCTTGTACTTGGAGCTAGGGTGCAAAATTAAAAGCAACTGAACCTAAACAAGTAGACAGACTCAAGAAGGTCCTTATAGGGCATGTTAAGGAGCTGGATTTTACTTTAAAGGTAGCAGGGAGTCATATAAGGATATAAGGCTTGGAGGATAACTTGATCAAATTGGTTGTTTCAGAAGATCACTTAAGAAACTCCAAAAAGGGCCTCCCCGGTGGCGCAGCAGTTAAGCGCTGCGCTGTGGAGCTGCCGGCAGCGGCAATGCGAATTCGACGCCCGGCCAGGGAGAATCCCACATGGTGCGGCAGACCTCTCCTGCCTCGCCCGCTGCTCCCCTCAGCAGTGTATTTCTGATCTGCCTGTTCTGCTCCCCGCTCTGGCTCTGGTGAACCCTCACGCCGCCTCATGCCTCTGGCCTATACCCCAGCTTGTATGTATAAACAAAAAATAAATCTTTAAAAAAAAAAAAAAAAAGAAACTCCAAAAAGCCTGAGTGGGTATAGGGTCTGAGCAGTATGGGAAGGAATATGACCAGGAGAGGCTTTTATAGTAATTCAAGCCAAACATAATGAGAAACTAGAGCTTGGGGACTAAATCCTTGTGAAGGTAAAAGAAACCTAGATTTCCAATCTGCACATTGCATGTGTAAGACTGTAAAAACTTCAACTTGAAACATAAAGGTTGCAGTCCTATGCAACAGCCAATGGCAGATGTCCTATAGGCCCCATGGCACTCAGGAGACCCTTGCTGAAAACTTAGACCTGGAATGTAGCTTTGATGAAAATGTCTGCATCCAAGTGTGTTTTTAGAAAAAATGCTGTGTTTACTCAATTTGCTGAAAACTAATGACTGCTAAATCATTTTGAAAAAAACTGGAAATCTAGGTTCAGGGTTTTGATTTGGACGTTTTTGGCTGAAACATGCTGGTTGACTCCTTGGCCATAGAGGGCTGTGAAGAATGAAAGGACAGCAGCTAGAACACACTGAAATATGCCCATCTTTAAATCCTGAAAGCCTGAAAGGGGCAGGGGCGGGTGGGAACTGCAGAAGGATATTGCTGAGTAGCAGCGCCCTGTTCTACTTTTGAAAACTTGGTGACTCTGACCTCCATTTCCTCATCTGTAATAATAGGAGAATGACGCTGTGGTAGTTTGTGCTTTTCTGAGTCCCTCCTGTCCATTTTTAAGTGAAAAACAGACCGTTAAGAAAAATGAAGTGACTTACTCAGGCCACATGGAAAGTTAATGACAGATAAGAATTTCATCTCCAGCCCTGGTGGTGGTGATTTTTTTCCTTTTTTAAAAATTCCTAAAAATTATATATATCAATTATATGGATAAGTACCAGGAGGTATAGAAACAGCCTGTAAAAATAGAGCTATATCATCAATTTGCCTTACTTAAATCTGGTGTGCTAGCTGCAACAAACATTGAACATTTACCTGTTTTCCATTCATTTTTCAAGTTTATAGAAATATTTGGATGAGTTGTCTGTTTGCATGGCTCATTTCTCTTCTACAAAGTTATTTATGCGTTGTTTTCTTCTTGCTAAATAGCCATGTAATCATTGGAAGCATTTAAAATCATTCCATTAATCGTTCCTTTCATGTTTAAGTCACGCTGCATCTAAATTTGAAAGCATGGCTAAGATGTTGTGAAGGTTTAGGAAATGAGCGTCTCTAGGTCTGGTCCTTTCTTTGTCTCCTTCACTTTGGTCATCTCCCTCTCTCCATTCCCTTCTGCAAATCAAAGGTATCTGTGGAGAGAAAATGAAGTCACAAAACAGCTGTCTAAGAGATAAGTGTGACAGGAAGGAAAGAAGGGTAGCGTGTTCCTTGGCTGTAGTGGTGATGGGGGTGCTTATGGGATAATTATATTATAGTCTTGTTTAAATATATAATGTGACAAACAGCTCACAGAAACACTCCTTCTTCCCCCTCCTGCCCCCATGAGTAACTAACTACCCATATGGCGTGCTGCTGCTGAGACCAAGGAATGAATGAGTAAAGGTGTTTAGAAGTGAAGTAATGGGCCTAATTAAACAGGTGTACTCTTCCAAATAAGTGTTAAAACTTGTAATGTGTATGCCATACTAATTTGGGTTTTATAGGACGTGAACACATGTTAAGCTACCTTTGCATCGTGAAAAATAACTTGGATGTGCCACTTGCATTAGTACAGCAGGATAGATGACAAGGACAGTGTTTAACTTACTGAAACTTCCTGAAGACATCACAGCATCATTTTACATAGACTGTTAAAAACAGATTTGGTAATACATGCATGTGGCAATGTATATTGTTACTCATTTGTCAAGATCACAACAAAGAATTAAAAGTAACAATGAAGTAACAGTGATGTTTAATTCAGTCTGACTTCTCTCTCCTCAGCCTATGGAATAGGTTCAAACTCTTATTAGAGCTGTTACATTGAGGATTTTTTTTAATTCAGTAATTTTACAAAGCTTCATATATATATTTTTTATACATGTATGAATACATATACATATATATGTAAATATATGTACACACACACACAAAAATGCTGGTTTTCCCACAGCAAGGAAAGAGAAGTAATACTTAAACCATGTAAAGAATCTTACTTCTAGTTTGCTTCTTTCATTTGGAATTACTTTCATTAGATTGGAAAAGAGCTGAAGAAATTCAGTTATAATTGATGCTTTCTGAGTTAGCTTTTGCTGGCTTTCTTTGCTTCTTACTCTGTTGGGTTGAGGACAGGTAGACAAAGCTGCATTCTGAACTAGTCCTTGGATTGGAATTTTTCCATGCTTTTATACTTTTGCCCCCAAACCCATTTTGACTGAGTCAGATCATCTTCATGGTTAGAGAAAAATCAAGGTGTTTTGAGTCTTTTGTTGTTTTATGAAATTGGGTCACTTACTACAACATTCACCTCTTACCACTTAATCTCATTTTTTAATTCTTGCACTTCTTATATGCTTGATTTGTAGTAATATAGCTAGGAATAACATCACTTAGCTATCTCCAGAAAAGCACAATATCCTCTTAAAATCTTTAGAATAAAAAAAAGGGATTCTTATTTAAAAACATTCAGTGCCAAATTTTGCTCAAGAAGGACCTTACAGAAATCTGATTCTGAAGGAAGAAACCTAAAAAGGCAACATAAGCTTCAGTAGAGAGAAGACTAGAAATATAAGTAGCTACTCAGAGAAGACTGACAGTAAAGGAATATGCCCTTTTCTTTCATTTCATTTGGTTTTTCATTTTCTGGGAATTTTTAAAATTTTAATTAACTAGGTAGATATGGTATGTCCCTTTCATCTGTATATAATTCAAAACTTTAACATACTAACAATTTATTTGAATTTTAAGTGGGTCATTTCTATAACATGTAATTATCTCTATAAAACACTTTGCAGTCTGTTTTATAGCAACATTGTGTTGATTTATAAAATACTGTCTCAAGACAAGTGCTATTTTCCCACAGTATACTTTCATCTGAAGTCAAAATCAGATTCTAGAGAAACCCTCTAACACTCAGAGTATAATTTGACACCACTGATAGTGTTCATTTGAGACAGTATTGTAGATTATACTAAAATGATTACAAAGGAAACATGTAATGTTGAGAAGTAAATTTAGAAGTGATATGCCATGCAGTATAGCTATATTAATTTAGGCTGATTTCAGAACTGACTCTTTTTGCCGCACACCTAAAAGCTGACTTTATTGATAAGGGGTAAACAACCTGGTGAACTATTTCCTTGGTTCTCCGTAAGCGTGAACATAGTAAGTTGCTAGACCTTTATGTTCAAAACCGGATGTCCACTCCTCATTCAAGTTAGTGGGGCTTTGGGGATGTGAATATTTGACTGTGTCATCTTTTCTGATTTTTGACTTGGTGTTTGTTTTTCTTCTTTCACAATAGTCACTCACTAAAGACAAGTCCCAGGATTTCAGGCGGGCCTCACAGTCTACGACATAGTAAGCAACTTTTCCTTCTAAATAATTTGGAGTAATAAGATTATCGCTTTTTGTTTTGGTTTTATAAGAACAGTTTCTCAGTGTCCAGTCTCCTTAACATTATTAGGTAAGGTAAATTTTAGATAATTGATTTACAAGACAATTTAGCTAGTTTAAACTAAGGAGACCATTTTGACAGTTGAGCTTTGAGATGTGTATTGCAAATAAATGATTTTATATTAAAATATCACACTGAATTTTCATTTTTCTAAACCTAATTTGTCATTTATTTTTGTTTAACATTTTGAAATGATATTAACTGAAAACAAATAGGTGATGTGGTAGAAATCAAATTATGAAATGACAATTTTCAGGATTAAAGGATAAAAGCTAACCCCTAGAACATTTTCACAGTATATTTTCTACATCTAACTGATGTATTTGAGCAATTTATTTTGAGGTGTTTTTTTTAAGATCTCTAGAGAGCTTCTATAATTTTATTTGTTGCTGTGTCACTTAAAACATCAATAGAAAATGCCTTTTTACCTCAATACAAATTTTATGTCAAAAATCTTCCCAAAGTTTACCTCAGTGTAGATCTCTTTAGACCTAATTTTGTACCCAAATTTTATATTCATACCACATCTCCAGCAAACTCTCACATGAGAGTAATCGCCTTGAAGAGCTCAGGTATTTGCTGTGCCCTCCTGTCCCGCCCCTTCATCACTGCATGCACATCAGTCTATGTGCTTTCACACATGTGTGCACAGATAGTCCCTGCTGCATGCATCTCCTTCACGAAAATGTTCCTTAAGTTAAGCTTGCTAAACACGTCAACATTTTGAAGAATATTATCTTTCTTCCAGTACAAAAATTCTGATTCAGATGGCAGTCTAATTTGTAGGAATTGTTAAATGAAACCATGTGGTATTTCACAAGGCAACATTTCATCCTACGGATGACAGACAGACATAATTTTTAAACAGAATTTGAAGAGGCACAGACCTAAGTCTCCTTAGAGTCTTTTGTTTGCTGAACTATATTCAGTGTTGTCAGGCTCCTTGGTAAAATATTATGCTGAAAGTTTAAAACTTTCATTTTGAGAGGTAAAATCCGTCCGTGTCAGGACTGCAGTTAGCTCTGTATCGCTTCTCAGCACACTCTCACATAATTATATTTGATTCTCCTCACTTCCCTGGAAGGTGCTGACCATCATCTGTCCCCTCTTCTACATGTGGAGAAAAGGGTTTGAGAGGCTGTTACATGTCTCAAATCATTGCAGGTAGTGTCAGACTCTGTACTGGAACACGGGTCCTCTCCTTCCTAATCTCCGGTGCGGGCCGTGCGGCCCCTGCCTGCCACGTGGTGCAGACAGCCCTACCAGGTCTTCCCGGTTTTTGTTTCTGTTCTATCTTCTGGGTATGTTTTCAGTTGCAATCTCTGAACAACTTTAATTTCACATAATATTTGATAATAAAATCACTGGCCCTTAGGAAGTTTATACTCAACAAGAGATTACCTATGATGCCTATAAACAATAGACTGGAACTAATGGGGACAAAATGTTTCAACAACCAAAAAGCCATATTTAATATTTTATGGGAAAAATGTTCTTGGTGTTTCTGAACATGTTTAATTAAAATCTTTAGAACATTTTGCCTAATGTGAGAATGATTTTGTAGTCACTAACTACATTGGATCCATATTTTCAGGTGATACAGAGATCCACGCCATGCTCTCCAGATTGAAGTTCAACAAAACCTCGCAAATACCCCAGCTTTTAAAGGCTATCAGGGAGGTCTGGCTTCTCCTTTTGAACACAGCACAAAATAAGCTTCTAAAAGTAAAGAAATTTTCATGAGAAGTTCAGATATGTTAAATGCTTAAGTTCATCTAAGCTTTGGGGCTTTCCCTATACTCATGATTTCTTAGAAGTAAGGATAAATTCAGATACATTTCTCATGACTTGAAAACTGTAGGCGAGTTGGAGGAGGAAGTACTATAACCCAGGATGTACGGAGACGCCATCTCTTTAACTTAGCAAAATGATTCCATTATACCCAACTAAATGGCAGCCCTGTCGTTCAGTTTGCAACATTTGCTTAGATGGTTGACCAAAATATATAAATGAGCCACATAGAAATGCTTCTTAACTACTTTCCATATGAATTTCTCATTTGTTATCCTTTTTTGTTTTAGAAACATCAGTCACTTCTATGCAGCTTGCATACATTTTAGTAAAGCCACATGCTCATTTTTGAGTATCAAAAAGAAACTTCTATAGGTTAATTTGACAAACGCATTTTCTTGAAAGTCCTTAATTCTCACCTTTTGTATCTCATGCCCTTATGATATTATCTCTGCCCACTCTAGAGTTCATAATGAAACTTTTATAAATATATTATAATAATAAATGTTAGCGTTCCTTAGTCACTGAAATATTTTATCTGAGTATGTTGGTTTTTCTAAAAAAATGCTTTATTTCATTAACAGCTTTGATTAGAGAGAAGTTAATTCAAACATTCAACTGTATTAAAAGCCTTCATACACACTCAGATATGAACTGAATGAATGGATGAATCTCTTAATATAGTACAGTCATGAGTTAATTCCAAGTATCCTATCCTTCTCCCTGATATTTTTTTTCTACCTTTATAAAAATCCTATACCAGATGTCTTCAATTTCTACTCTTTTTTATTCATTTACTATGTTTTCCTTTTTAATTTATTTATTTTAAATTAAGGTAATATTTAGATACCCCTATCAAGTATTACCACTGTAGTGTACCTACCACAAAATCACACATAGTCCACCACCATGGTGCATTGTCCTTCCTTCCCTTTTTGCCCTTACCCCCCTTTCCCACTTACTCCTCTTCTTGGTGCTTTAGTTCTGTAGTCAGCTATCAAGGGGTTAGTCTTTAAGATTTATCTGCTGCTTAATTTAAGAACTTTATATTCCGGGCCTCCCTGGTGGCACAGCGGTTAAGCACTGCGCTGTGGAGCTATCAGCAACTGCGACACAAGTTCGACGCCCAGGCGGGGAGATTCCCACATGGCGTGACAGACCTCTCCTGCCTCGCCTGCTGCTCCCCTCAGCAGTGTATTTCAGTCGATCTGCCTGTTCTGCTCTCCGCTCTGTCTCTGGTGAACCCTCTTGCCGCCACACACCTCTGGCCTGTACCCCAGCTTGTATGCATAAATAAATAAATCTTTGAAAAAAGAACTTTATATTCCGCATATTAGTGACACCATCCAGTATTTATCTTTCTCTTTCTGACTTATTTTACTTACCATTACCCCTTCTAGCTCCATCCATGTTGCCACAGATGGCATGAGTTTATCTTTTATGATCACTGAATACTATTCCCTTGTGTGTATAGAGCACATCTTCTTGATCCACTCATCTATTTGGGGGCACTTATATTGTTCTCATAATTCAGCTATAGTAAATAGTGCTGCAATAAACATGGTAGTGAACATTTCCTTTCAAGTTAATGTTTTTGAGTTTTGGGGGTAGATGCCTAAGAGTGGAATTACTGAGTCGAATAGCAGATGCATGTTTAATGTTTTGTGACACCTCCATACTACTTTCTATAGGGCTGGACCCCTTTGCATTCCCATCAGCAGTGTAGGAGGGTCCCCTTTTTTCTGCATTCTTGATAGCACTTGTTTCTGGTCTTTTCAATATGGGCCATTCTCACTACTGTGAGATGGAATCTCATTGTGGTCTTGATTTGCATTTCCCTAATAAGTGATGGTGAACATTTTTTCATGTGCCTGTTTGCAATCGGTATGTCTTCTTTGGAGAAGTGTCTGTTTAATTCTTATGCTCAGTTTTTGATTGGGTTGTTTGTTTTCTACAGTTTTATGAGTTCTTTGTGTATCTTTGTTGCCTGTCCTTTGTGAGATGTATGGTGTGCAGATACTTTCTCCCAGTCATTAGGGTGTCTTTTCAATTTAATTATGGTTTCTTTTGCTGCACATAAGCTTTTTAGTTTGATGTAGTTCTAGTTGTTTTTGTCCTCTTTTATTTTCCTTACTGTTGGAGAAAAATCCCTAAAGGTGTCACTAAAGCGTATGTGATGAAACGTTTTGCCTGTTTTTTTTTTTTAAAGATTTATTTATTTTTTGCATACAAGCTGGGGTGCAGGCCAGAGGTGTGGGGCGGTGAGAGGGTTCACCAGAGACAGAGTGGGGGACAGAACAGGCAGATCTACCGAAATACACTGCTGAGGGTAGCAGCAGGTACGGCAGGAGAGGTCCCCCAAGCCATGTGGGAATCTCCCCGACCAGGCATCAAACTCCCGCTGCAGCCACTGACAGCTCCACAGCGCTGCACTTAACTCGTCGTGCCACCAGAGAGGCCCTGCCTGTTTTTTTCTATGTATTTTGTGGTTCCAGATTTTACATCTGAGTCTTTCATCCATTTTGAATAGATTTTTGTGTGTGATGTGAGATAGGCGTCTAGTTTCATTCTTGACCTTATCTTGTTCCTTGCAACTCTTTTCTTAGGTTCTTACTTTGATTATCTATTTGCAGCCTTTCCTTTCCCTTCTCTGCCCATCCATTGTTAGGCACCTTACATTACAATGCACCTTGTATATTCTAAATCTGTTCTTTTATCAGATAGGTGATTTGCAGATATTTTCTCCAGTCTCTCATTTGCATTTTTACTCTCATAATAGTGACTTTCAAAGAACAAACTTTTTTTATTTGATGAAGTCCAGTTTGTCAATTATTTTCATTTATGAATCATGATTGAGTATGGTGTCTAAGAAAGCTTTGCCAAACCAAAGCCACAAAGCTTTTCTCCTGTTTTCTTGTGTTTTATTATCCTAGGTTTTATATTTAAGTCTGTGATCTGTTTTATGTTAGTTTTTGTTCATGCTGTAAGGTTTGGATCAGAGTGTTTTATTTTGTTTTTGCATTTGTGTATCCAATTATTCCATCATCATTTGTTGAAAAAACAATCCTACCTTAACCAAAGGTCCTATTTATCCTGTGTTGAAAATCAGTTTTTATTCTATGTGTAATGTGTTCCTGGACTCTACTCTGATCCATTGATCTGTTTCTCTAACTTCACACCAGTAGCACAGCTATCTTGATTGCTGTCATTTTATAATATGTCTTGAAGTCAGTTCTTATCAGTCCTGCAGCTTTGCCTTTTTTAAAAAATTGATTCAGCTATTCCCAGTCCTTTGCATATCCAAATGAATTTTAGCATAAGTTTGTTAACTTGTGCAAGAAAGACTACTGAAATTCCAATGGGTATTGCCTTGAATCCTCAGGTCATTTTGGGAAGAATTTACATGTTAATAATGTTCAGACATCTGACTCATTAACATAATATATTTCTCCATTTATTTTGGTCTTCTTTCATTTCTCCCAGTGCTGTTTTTTACTTTTCAGTTATATAAATCTTGCACATATTTGCTTGATTTATTCCTACATATTTTGTATATAAGTGATACTGCTTTTCATTTTCAACTTAAATTGTTGCTGATTCATGGAAATATTACTGATTTTTCATATGTTAATCATTTAGCATACCACATTACAAAACACTCTTTTTAGTGTTAATAGCTTTTTGGTAAATTCCACCAGATTTTCCACATAAGCAATAATGCAAATTATAAAGTCACTTTAATTTCTTCCTTCTCAACAAGGATGCATTTTATTTCTCGTTTGCCTTACTGAATTGGCTAGACCTTCTGGTTTAGTGTTGAAAAGAGTTGACATTCTATTTTTCATCCTGACCTTATGGGGAATGAATTAGGAGAGCATTCAGTCTTTCACCAATAGGTGTGAGTTATAGGTGGTTTTCTTTTTATAATTGCCCTCTATCACAGGTAGTTTCTTTCATTTTCAAGTTTGCTGAGCGTTTTTATCAGGAATGGATGTTGGACTTTTGTCAAATGATTTTTCTGCATCTATTAAGATAATTATATGGTGTTTCTTTTTTTTAATTTGTTAATATGGTAAATTGTATTGCCTTTCCAAATGTCAAAACAGACCTTGCATTCTTGGGATTAAGCCCTACTTAGTGATAGTGTGTTTTCCTTTTGGTAAGCTGGTGAAGTTGATTTGCTGTTTTTTTATTTAGAATTTTTTTGTAGTCTGTTCATGAGGAATATGGGTCTGTAGTTTTCTTTTCTTGGTCGTGTTTTAGTCTGGTTTTGGTATCAGGGAAACTATCCTCCTGGAAGGAGTGAGAAAGAACCTTTCAGTTTTCTGGAAGAGTATTGCAGATTTGTTATTTATTGTACTAATTTACATTTCTTTATTGATATTTTCTGTTTGGTGTAAAATATTCTTCTCATACGGACTAGTTCTATAGACATGGTTTTCAAGAAACATATTTCCTTTAGTTATTTGGAATGTTTACTGTATTAAGTTCAATGGCTGGGCCTCCTGAGGGACAGTTTCTGTTGATTGCTTTTTTTCACCTCCTGTGTATAGGCCATGCATGTTTCTTTGCATGTTTTGTAAGCTTTTGTTGAAAATGACATGTTGTATAGTGTATTGTAACAACTCTGGAAATCAAATTTTCCCTCCCCATGGTTTGTTGTGATGGCAGCATATTGTAGTTATTAGTCTACTGTTTGCCTACTGTTATCAGCCACTCAGGCTGCCATGAAGTTAATTGCCCTTGTTTCCAACGTGACTCCCAGGTGCAAAGGCAAGTTCTAAAATTGTTCAAATACAGACAGCCTTACATGTGGTGTCCTCCAGTGAGCCACCAGACAGGTCTGATATTCACAGTTCTTTGGGAATAAGGCTTTGACAGAGCTCCAGCTGTGTTCTTTTCCCTTCGCTGTCAGCCAGCCTACTGGCTTTCACTATAAAACCAGGCTATTCTTTCTCAGGGGCACCACAGGGCTGGCGCTTGTAGATGGAACTAGATCAAGTGTATAATGCCAGAGTTCGCTGTTTCTACCATTTTTCCCGAATAAACATTGCTTTTGTCAAATTTTTCAGGATTTTGAAAAATTTGATTCTGACCATTTTGACCAGTTTTAACATAGTTTGTTTAGAAAAGAGAATTTTCAGAAGTCCTTATTCCACCATTTTCACTGATGTCTCCCTTTCTTCAGATCTTTATTACATTAACCAATAAAGCTATCTGAACCTAGAGTTTTCATTTTTGGAATATTTGTAATGACAAATTTAATTTATTTAATAGATAAAGAGCTGTCACAGTTACCTGTTTCTGTATAAGCTTCGATAGTTTGACTACTGCTATCTTTCAAGAAATGAGTTCAGGTGGTTGAATTTTAGTTTTGTTATTGGGGTAACATTGTTTTACAGCACTGTATGTGACTCAGAAGTCCAGGCTCAACACCTCCTCAGCTGTATGTCACCACACCCACCACCCCCATAGCCCATGGGGCCCCCTCCCTACTCTGTCCTCTACCCTCCCCCTCTAGTAACCTTAACTCTACAGGCAGAATTCTAGGGTTTATCACTGGTTTGATTCTGTCTGACCCATTGTTTTGTTTTTCTGTGTGACACATACAGATAAAACCATGTGATATTTGTCTTTTTCCTTACTTATTTTGCTTAATGTTATACTATATATGAGATTCCTTTTTCTCCACATTGTTGCTAGCACTTGTTTCTGATCTTTTTGATATGGGCAATTTTCACAGGTGTGAGATGATATCTCTTGGTTTTAATTTGAGTTTCCCTAATAATAAATAATGATAAGTATTTTTTTATGTGCCTATTGGCCATCTGTATGTCTTCTTAGGGGAAGTCTATTTAGCTCCTCTGCCCATTTTTTGATTGGGTTATTTGTTTTGTTTTTGTTGAGTTGTGTGAGTTCTTTGTAGATCTTGGGTATCAGCCCCTTGTTAGGTGTATGATATGCAAATGTTTTCTACCACTTTGTAGCAGTCTTTTTATTTTTACAATATTTTGCTCAACTGTGCAGAAACTTTTTAGTTTGACATAGTCCTGTTTGTTTATATTGGCTTTGATTTTCTTGCTTTTGCTATTGGAGATGGATCCACAACAATATCAGTGAACATTTTATGAAATGTTTTCCCTATTTTCTTCATTGTATTTTATGGTTTCAGATCTTTTATTGAAGTATTTAATCCATGAACAAATTGTTGTGTAAGGTGTGAGATGGTGATCTATTTTCATTCTTTTGCATGTGACTCTCCAACAAATACCATTTGTTGAAGAGACTTTCCTTTCTCCAATATATACTCTGTAACTTCTTTGTCATAGTTTAACTCTCCATATGTGTGAGTTTATTTCTGGGTTTGCAATTCTATCCCATTGGTCTGTATGTCTTTATTCTAGTACAATACTGTTTTGATTGCTATAGCTTTAAAATATAGTTTGAAGTTTGGGAGTATGATCCAACTGTTATTTTTGTTAGGATCCCTTTGGCTATTTGGGGTTTGTGGATCCATATGAATTTCAGTAATGTATGTTTGTTCTGTTTCTTTGAAGAATATCACTGAAGCCTTGGTAGGGGTTGCATGAATTTTTATATTGCTTTGGGTAAGAAGACCAATTTAACAATATTAATTCTTCCAACCCATGAGCAGGGAATATTTGTCCCTTTTGTGTGTGTGTCTGAGGGGAATATCCTGTATGGTATAAACACTGGAAAGGATGTAAAACAATGGTGCTTCAATAACAATTAAAAAAATAAATACTTTTTAAAAAACCCACGGAATCTTATAGTTTTCACTATATAGATCCTTCACCTCCTTTGTTAAGATTACTCCTAGGTATTCAGCTCTTTTTGCTGTGTTTGTAAATGGGATTATTTTCTTCATTTCATTCTCTTTTAACTTGTTTGCAAAAGAACCTGAATTGATTCTTGTAAGTTGATTTGCTAACCTACCACTTTACTGAATTATTTCAATTCATTTTTTAATAGAGTCTTTAAGGTTTCTGTGTATATTATCATTTCATTTGTACATAGTGACAGTTTTACTTCTTTCCCAATTTGGATTTCTTTTACATCTTTCTCTTGCCTAATTGTACTAGCTATGACTTCTAATACTATGTTGAATAGTAGCAGTGAAAGTGGACATCCTCATCTTACACCAAATCCTAGAGGGAAAGCTTTCAGTCTTTCAATCTTTCACCATTGAGTATGTTTCTCATTATGGCCTTTATAATATTGAGGTATGTTCCATGTATCCCCAGTTTTTTTAAGGTTTTTATCATAAGTGGATATTGAATCTTATCAAATGTTTTTTCTGCATCTATTGATATGATCATGTAATTTTTATCTCTCCTTTTGTTTATGTGGTGAATTACACACATCAGTTTTTCAAACATTGAACCATTCTTGAGTCCATGGAATAAATCGCACCAATTTATTGACATAAAGTTGTTTATAATTTTCTCTCATTATCTTTTCATATTAATAAAATCTGTAATAATCTTGCCTCTCCATTTTGTGACATTGGTAATTTCCCCCAGACAGCCTAGTTACTGGTTGATCAATTTTATTGACCTTCTCAGAAAAACAGCTTTTAATTATATTGATTTCTTTTTATTACATTGCCTTTTATTACATTGATTTTCACTCTAATCTTTATTATTGCTGATTATTTTACATTTAATTTGTTCTTCTTTGTCAAAGTCTTTTAAAGTTCAAACTGGTCATTGACTTCATACTTCTCTCCTAATAGAAACATTTATTAGTACTATAAGTTTCCCACTAAGTACTGCTTTAATAGCATTTCACAGATTTTATTGTGCTGTGGTTCAATTTTCATTTAATTCAAAACACTTTCTAATTTTCTTTTGGACTTCCTTGACCCATGGGCTACTTAGAAATAGATTATTTCATTTCCAATATTTAGGGATTTTTTTCTAGAGACATTCCTGTTACTGAGTTCTAATTTAATACCATTGTGATCAGGGATTATACTTTACATGATCTGAATCTTTTTTAATTTATTGAAATTTTGTAATCCTTCATATGGTTTCTCTTGGTAAAAGTTTTTAGTGTCCTCGAAAGAAATGTATACTATGTATTTGTCTGTTAAGTCACCAGAACCAGTATTGTTGTTTACATCTTGTGTTGCCTTATTGATATTCTATCTATCTGCATAATAATAATTGAGAGCAGGTTATTGAAACCTCCAACTAATGTTAGAGGCTTTTTCCCCCCCCTGCAGTTCTTTTAGTTTGTATATCAAGTGTTTTGAAGCTCTTTACTAGGTGTTCATCTCTTTACTAGGTGTTCATATAATTAGAATTGTTTTGTCTTCTTAAAGGATTAACTACCTTATTATTATTAAATAACATTTTTCCAAGTAATATTCTTTGTCTTGAATTCTGATTTGTTTAATATTAATAAAGTCACTCAACTTTCTTTTAATAGTGTTAGAATGGTATGTGTTTGGGACTTTTTTCTTTCTAGTTGAAAATTGCATTTTATAAAATAACATTTTATAAAGTTCAGGTGTGGATTATTAAAAAGTCAGCCTTTGTATATATAATACATTAACTTTAAATATAAAGACACAAATAGGTTAAAATTTAAAAGTGTGGGTTTTTTGTAGGCAACATATAGTTGAATTCATCCTTTTTTTAAGTACAGTATGATAATCTCTGCCTTTCAATTACAGTAATTAGACATTTACATTCAATGTGATTATGAATATGAATGAGTTAAGCCTATGATAATGCATTTTTTAAAGTTTTTTATCTCATCAATTCTTTATTTCCTTTCCCCCCTTTTCTGCTTTCTTTTATATTTTCCTTATCAATTTTATTTTGTTTGTCTACTGTAATTCTCTGTTTTACTATTTTAGTGATTTACTTAGGGTTTATAATACAAATCCTTATCACACAGTGTTATCTTCAAGAGTTTTTAAGTAGTACACTTCCCTCCTGTTCTACATTGATAACAGTTATATGTGAATTCATTTTAAAACACTATATTTTTATTAACCCTTCTCATTTTTTCAGTACTTTGTTTTTCATAACTCAGCCTTTTCTTTCTTGCTCATCATTCTACTCCTTTCTAAATATGCTTTATTTTTTGTCTTTGTAATTTTTGACCTTTTCCTTCTCAGTCATCTTAACTTTATTTTACTTATTGACACATCTCCATATTAATCTTGTCCAGTTGCCATTACAGTGCCACAGACTAGGTGGCTTAAACAACAGAAGCTAATTTTTTGCAGTTCTAGAGGCTGGTAGTTCAAAATCAAGTTCCAGCAGGGTTGATTTCTGGTGAGAACACCCCTGGTTCCTTGCCTGCAGGTGACCCTTTCTCGCTTTGTCCTCATATGACCTTTCCTGTCTGCACATGTGAACACAAAATTCCCTAGTGTCTCTTCCTCTTCTTCTAAAGGATACCAGTTCTATAGATTAGGACCTCACCCTTATAGCCCCATTTAACTGTAAAGGCCCTATCTCCAAATATGTTCATGTTGGAGGTTAGGGCTTCAACTTGTGAATTTCAAGAGAATACAATTCAGTCCTCAGCAATCTCTGCTCAGTCCTACTTACCAGCCTGGCATTGAAAATCTGAACAGTTTTTCAAGCTCTATTTTGATGTCTCTCACCATTCCCAGGCATCCTAGAAAGGAGACGTTATCTTTCATTCTTCAGTTTTCTCTTTTCTCATTGTCTTTGTACTTTCTTTCTCCTGACATAATATGTACTGCTATACACTTGTACACAAAATATTTGTTTTATATATTTTATACCACTATTGAACCACTGGGAAATCTGCATTCCCCACTCCATCAATAAGAATACCACAGCATTTTTATGCATAAACTTCTATCCCCCCTTTCTTGTTCATTAAGGAATTTCCTGTACTTTTACACCCACACACACACATATTTCTCCATCTAATTTGATAAAACTTTATGGTTTTTCCCAGGCATCTAATATTTTTCTGTGGCAGGTATATTCTTGACCCTTTGTCAGCTAAAGTTTATGTCTCTTTATTATTTGAGCAACTCCCTGCTTTTCACCCCCATATGTAATCCCTCATTTAATCTGGCAAGGGTTTTTCTCTCAGATCCTCCCCTTTCATTTATCTCCTGTTTCCATTCCCACTGCCACTTCCTTAGATCAGAGCCTCATCTGAGCTGTTGCTATTACACCAACTTTCTTACTGACTCCTCATCTCTGATATTTCCCTCTTGCAGTTCTGAAATGAACAAAGAACAAACCCTTGAGGACCGAGGACACATAATGGATATGTAGATGAAGAAGAATGAGCAAACATGCTGAAAAGTCACTTTAATGGAGGTAAGAGGAAAGCCAGGCAGAAGTTGTGTTATGAAGTCAACAGGAAAAACTTTAGGAAAGTTATAACCCACAATAACAGATGCTGAAAAGAACTGGAAGGACGGAAAAAATGCCTTTAGAGTTTGTAACCAAGAGGACATTTCAGCTTTCTGGAGGATGGTCTTAATCAAGAGTCTAGAAGCATGAATCAGACAGTCTCCAGTCCAAAGGGAAAAGACTAGCAGGATGGACTGCTTCTCCCAGAAGATGGAGTAAAACTATACTCCTGAAACTTACATAGTATTTTAAACCAATGGTACTACAATAAAAATAATTTGAAAAAAAAAATTTTGAAACGGAAAATAAGGGGGCACTTTTTCTTTTGAAACAGGCAAGTAGACCAAAATATGTTTGAGTAGTAATGTTTTCTGATGGGGAATGGAGTATAAGGAGGGCAGGGAAGATCTCTGTTTTCTCTGTTAGGTAGAAGTAGAGTCTTATCTGATGAAAGTGAAATGTTAACAGCCCTCTCATGTCCACATTTGTGAAACTGTCACTTTCTAGAAACAATTCAATTTTTAAATATTTTTAGATTATATTTATAAAAAAATAAAATCTAATTATACAGAAAGCAAGCAAAGATGACTAGTTACATAATTATGGTCTAAGTAATGCCTTTTAAACCTTGATACCAGAATCCTTAAACATTTTGAAACAAGTTTCTAGATTTAAATAGTGGAAACTTTAAAATGATAAATGACAAACAGAAAAACAAACCACCATAAGCAAAACCTAAAAACATACTACCTGAAATGGGGAAAAATTTCACAAAATATATGATAGGTAAAAGATTAATAATACCTTTAACATATAAGAAACTTTAATGAGGGCAAAAAAAACACCAATAGAAAGAGGTGTGCAACAGACATTCCTAAAGAAATTCTTAAAAGAATATATATAAATAGCAGTGAACTAGTGAAAAAATGTCTACCTTCTAGTGGTCAAGGTAGTAGATTACTAGAAATTAAAACAATAGGTGATAGGGAATTTTTCTTTCACAAATGACAAGAAGTTTCAGATTTACAATACCTGATGTTAATGAGAGAAAGGGGAAGTGAGTTCCCTCATACACTGCTGATGATAATGTAAGATTTATTTGAAGGATAGCATGGTAAAACTTTTTAAGTTTTTAAATTGTTCATATCCTTTGACCTGACGTTTCTACTTTCAGTAATATATTGTAGGAAAATATTCAAGTATACATGCAATATTTATACAGGCAGAATAATACAGCAATTAAAAAGCTTCCCCTTCAGCAGTGTTTTAAAAATAAAAGAAAAAAATTCAATTTCTGTGAATAAAGACCTGCTTAAATTGTGAAACATAGTGAAATACCATGCAACTTATATATTGCATTATAATATTTTTATAGATATGGAAAGATTTTTAACTAAAAGAAAGATGACTATAAAATGGCTGATGTATAACATACATAAAATATCGAAAAGCTTCTATCAAAAAATGTTAGTTGTTATCACTGAGTAGTAAAATTGTAATTTTTTTTCTTTGTATATTTTTGAATTTTTCTGTTCAATATATATTAATAATTTACCACTTGATCATTTACTTTTTAAATTTACTTTTATTAAGTAATGATGGTGTACAGCACTGTAGATGTTTTAGGGGTATAAGTTTACTACAACTCTTCAAATATATGTTCCCATGACCACCACCAATGATTGTTTCTTTTAAAGTGAAAGTACTTTCAGAGATTTTCAAGGACAGCCCATTCTTTCTACATTTAAAGAAACCAAGGTGTCAGAGTTATAGCTAAAAAGTGCTGAACTAGGACTTAGTCTTTGGGCTCCAAGTTTCAGGTTATTTCTGTCCAAATACAGGGATTTGCTGTGTTCCTCAGCTACTCAGATAAGCAACTGGCATAAACTCAAACACAGGTCCTGGACAGAGCTCCACAGCTCATTTGGTCAAAGTACAGGGTAGCCCCAGGGATTCTTCCTCACACAGCAGGTGCTTATAGAGAGTCACAGCCACAAGGCTTTCTGGCATGCCAGTAGCTTCAGGCCTGTCCCGTGCCTGCTTTCATTTCCTCTGGCATCTTCCACTAAGGCTTTTAAATCTCCTTATCTTTATTGAGGGTAGTGCCGTCTTCCATTAGCTCCATTCCTTACTGCAGTTGGAGAAATGTAACCACACACTTTCCATGGCCTTCATCCCCTTCTGCAATTGTAGTTGACCCTTGATCACTGGCAACCCCCTCTCCCCCCCCTCCCCAAAAGTCGATAAGACCATCATAACTTATGGTTGGCCCTCCATATCCAGTTTCTACATGCTGTGGTTAGTTGAATCCCTGAATGAAAACCCACAGTTAGAAAAAAAAAAAAATGCTTGTAAGTGGACCCCCTGCATTTCCAGGGCCAACTGGGCTATGTTGTATTTAAGTCCTTCTGGGACAGACTAGTATTGGGAAGGGCATGCACCTACCTACTCAACACCTCTGAACTCAAAGCAAATCAGACTGCCTCAAGGGTGAGGGTGACGTCAGATAAAACTACTTTCATGCTATTTTTCTCTTGTAATTTTTAGAAATGAGATATTTTCTATTATGAAATTATAATTTCCAATTAGATGGTAAGTACTTTTGGGCGGAGATGCTCACATTCTCACATTTTTTCTGACAGCCTGGAGCCTGCCATATCCTGAACCTTCGGGGCACACTGAGTGCATTGAGTTTCTTGTGGGTTAGGGCCAAGTGTTTTTATGAACATTATTTTCTCACGTGACACACACAAACACTAACCTAGTTTCATATTCATTTTCAAATTCTTGTTATGCAGATTTTCCTTTCTCTTCTCAGCTGCTTTGCCTTTTAAATGGCCCTGGCTTTGTTGATTTCATCCCGTTTACTGATGGGAGACAGCTCTGAGAAAGACTGGGTTCAGATTCATTTAGTCTTTGAGTAGATGATAACTCCTGCCTCTCTGAGCAAATGTCTGCCCCCTCAGTGGTGCTGTCCCCCCACCCCCTGCTGTCAGCTTTCCCAGTGCTGAGCACCTCTGCTCTCCAACCAGTCAGTGCTCTGTCAGCAAAGGTGTGGAAGCATCTCCTTTCCTCCCTTCTCTCCCTTTCCAGGCAGTCTTTGACATGTCTATCCAGGGCTGCTGCTTTTCTTAGTCTAACTTGTCTCCTTTAATAGTGTTATCTTTCCTGCCTACTTCAGCTTTTTCTAGTTAAATGTCTGTGGGTCCCTCTCTCCAGGTCGTTCTGGCCTCTCATGGCGCAGTCGTGGCGCAGTCTCCGCCTGATAATTTAACTTGTCCTGACTCTTCTGCACGTGCAGGGCCCACCTTACCCACTTCCAGATGTTCTTCTCCCTTTTGCCCCTTCCCTTTTCTGTTTTTCTTCTTCTTTTCGTCTACCCCTGTCAGGAACTCCTGCTCTTACTTTGCTTCGCCTTGTTGTTCCTCTGAGATCTCTCTCCCCTCCTCACTGCCTTTTGCAGACGGTGTGCCTCGTGCCCAGCATCCCTTTGAGCCCTTATTGTTTTCCCCTTTTCTGGACTCTTATTTGGGGCAAGTTTTCTGTATTTTACCTGTGTACATGTAGGCAAGAAATGACACCATGGTGAATTTGTGCCTTGACACCCCATGTCTGTGCCACTTCATGTTCTACTTCAGTTGTTTCCATGAGTTTCACTTGAAAAATAGTATGGTGCTTCTATACATAGAACCAGTTTATCTGTGGTGACTTGCTTTAACAAATTTAAAATTAGCTAACACAGACTGACAAAACATTTCTTTTCCTTCCAGTTATAAATGTTTTCATTGTGAGAAGAAAGTGCAACCATTTATTTAAGATTGGGCTTTGGGCCTGTCCCTAAAAGCACACCTATTCCCTGCCCTTCCATGACACCCTTAGCAAATGCTTAACCCACCCTTTCTCTCCGTAATGCTTCAGCCTTTACTTTTCTCAGGAGAATCAATGAAACTGACCACCACCTTAACCAGGGTGCCATCATTCTTTTTTGCTTTTCCCTCCCTCCCCTGGTGCCATCATTCTTAAGCTGCATTTTGTTTGCTAAGAGTTACCAGCTGAAGTCCGTTTAGAGGAAAGACAACATTTTGGTGTAAATCCTGATACTCCTCCCTGATATTATATGAATAATGGCATGAAAAAATTTCAGACTCAGCGCCACTAGTTTATCACCATCTCGTCGTCGTGTGCTTACTACATAGTCTCTAAGAAAGCAAATTTCTTATTTCATCTGCATATTAGTTCTTGATTTTTATTAATTTGTTTTATTCCAATGCTATCAGTACATCCAGATGCATAGTTAATCATCACATATCTTTTCTCAATCAAAATGACACACACCATTATTTTGGACTGATTTGAAAAAAATACATAATAATCCACTTATAGAAGTAGACATAGCCACAGGCTAAATGAAAGAATGCAATTTAATAAAATGGGCTATTTCCTTTCTGGCACTAACCCTGAAGAATTATCCATGAGGTTTTTTTTTTTTTAACCCCAATGAGTGAAGAATTTTATGAACTCTAATTGGCTCTTAAGTCGACCAGAATTTGTAGTATTTAGTGTTTGTATTTTAGAAACGTATTCTTTTTTGTCTTCATTGTCAATGCAACTGCATATTTTAAGCAACTGAGGATACTAAAAGATGCCTATACTAATTTCTAGAGGCAAAATAGTAGATAATTGGTACTTTGCCTTATCTGGTGGAATATGTGTGTGTGTTTGTAAATTACACTATGTGTTTTATTACCTGTGCATGCCTGAGCTTGCTAAGATTTGGTTGTGACCAAAAGATATTGTTTATGTTCATTTACTATATCTTTTGTATGTTTTTTTTCTAGTAAAACATTGCAGAATGAAGGTTCAAGAAGCAGTACACAGAAACGAAATGACAATTTAACTCAAATCAAATTTCTCTTCAAAGTTGAGAATTTTGAGACACTAAGGGAAAAGGAAGGATTCTCAACTTCACATCCTTATCCAGAAATCTAGAAAAATCTAAGGTATGGGTAGAAAAGTAAATGTGGCCTTTTGAACTTAATTGTTATAAACCTTTGTGACTATTGTTGGTTGAAGTATTTGGTACTTTATTAATAATTACATCAAAATTTCATTAACACTATTGAAAAATCAATAAAGAAAAACCTATTTGTTACCAGCAAATGTGAAGGTAAAGTGTTTGCATTGTTAATATATCTATTAAGTAATAATTTAATATTTTTGTAATGGTAATGTGTTTATATGTGTAATTTTTTTGCTTAGAATATGAAGTACATGCTTTTGAAATTTATTTAAAAGAATATTAGTTGTTCAAAATAGTTCCAGTAAAAAAACTTTAAAAGGGAACTATTTGCCTTTTAGAATTAAACTTTGTGTTTGTTTTGAATGAATCATATATGTAATTTGATACACATAAACTAAAAGTGGCTTGTATCTAGACCAACAACTGTGTTTCAAATGACTTTTTAGAAAAAAGCATTTCCTATTTAAGTATATAAGCAATATGTAGGCTACTGTTGTTTAATATTTATTTTAGTCTTAATATTTGTTTTTAAATTATTACATTGCCTATTTTAAAGTATGATGTTATAAGTTCTTTTTGCTTTTTTTCTTTTGTTTTCTATGTATTTATAAATCTGTCAATAAAATATCAACTCCAAGAGTAATATAAAATTAGAGAACTTATTTACCAAAGCAGACAATTGATTTCATTAAAATAAGAAGTGAGAAAAAGCACACTGGGCATTGAGGTGTAAATTTTGCCCAGATGTATACCCGATGTGAAATATCTTCTAGTAAAAATATGTTTGGCTTTTATCCCTGCACATGTTGTAGGGGCATGAAAATTGGTAAACATGCCCCTGCTCTGTGGACTCTTAGAAAAGGAGGGGCCTCTTAAGTGGGGAGTGGCACCGGCGACAGCCAGGGGCCTCAACGAGGATCCCAGGGGTGTCTGTGCCAACAGCGCTCGCCCCCAGTTCTGGATGCAGGTGTCATCTGTGCTCCAGGTACAGCTGGGCTCGCGTCCCCCTGACATAAGCTTGTTTTTTTCTCTATTGTGAGCGCCCTTGATAATTAAAAAATAAAATTATATGCCTCTGCAGTTTCAACTCTTAGTTTTGAGATGTGTATTGATTCTCTGATTTTGCTTTTAATCACAAAGAATTTCAAGTTGCAGAAAGATTTTAAATCAAAACAAGTGAAATAATACATCCAGGGAAGGAAACATTTGCTTAGATCTCAATCTTCATATGAAAAATAAAAGGTTGTTTTATATTGCAACTACTGAAGAGAAAAAGAACAGTTAAGGCAAATACTTCGAAAAGGTGGTTTTCCTCAAAGCTCAGTCCTTTCTCTTTTGTCCTTGACAAAACAAGACTCAGGATGTGTTCTCTAATAGATCAATGAAATGACTTTACCACACTGTCGAGGGGTGTGGGCCCTCACAGTGCCCTCCACTTAATGAGTTCAAATTACACTCAAGCCGGGGAATCAAATAGAAGAATTATAATGCCACACATTTTCTTAGGGAGAAATTAGTTTTCTTTGTTTTTCTTCATTCTGAATCTTATTCCATTTTATGAAGTCTCTTCTCCCCACAAGTAACAAATTAACAATATCTTTTTAAGCCTTTCATAGAAATTTATATTCCAATTATTGATTCTATTCTATCTTGAAGATTTAAGTTCTTTCAGGATCAAAACAATATAATAAAATAGAAGTTACAATGCTAGGATAAAAATCAAGTTTTTGAAAGATTTGAAACATGAAATATTCTATACCAGGAATGTAAATTCATGTTTAAAAAATGAACCTTTTAAGTGAAATCAGTGTTTCTAAATGATAAAGACTTGGTACTTTTGAAGACTTAATATAGGTTTCTTTCCATAAAAGTGAATAGTTGACCTGAATTTTATTTTTTAGTTTTATTAAAGAAAGATATTTTCTGTTTAGGAATTCAGTAAAGCTTTCTCTGGGGAATTAACTTTGCATTTTGTAGTTTTATATGACATGTCACTTTATTCATATATTTAACTCACAAATATTGTTAAGAAAGGAAGTTCTAGAAACTTTAATAAAGATTTGTGACTTTGTGCTTTTATACATAACTTAAGTGATTTCTATCTAAGGACCATATCTGTTAAGTAAATTATGGGAATATTTTTCAACAATTCAACTTTTTAAAACTATGTGTTTGCTGATGTTTGTATCATTAAACTTACAGAAAATATTTCCCAACTCTTCACTTTATGTACATGACCTCATTTACTCTTCACATCAAACCCATGAAGTAGATAAAATCTTCCCTACCCTCTAAATAAGGAAACCAAGACTTTGAAGCTTGAGTAACTTGTCCAAGTGCACTTGGCCAGTAAATGTTGGCGCCAGCTGGACGGAGGTTTGTCAAGCCTATGGAGATGTCTCCAAAGTGCTGGGTCTCAGTTTAGAGTCAGCCAGTAACGCATATAGTAGGAAACTCCAGCACACAGAAGAGCACACAGCAATTCACGTGTACCTACAGCAGCATTCAGGGACTAGAAACATCTAATATGTCTTTAATGCAACAGTGACCTAAATAAAATCAAGTCATTTATTTGCGTGAACTATTAAAAAAAAGCTAATAATTTGTTATTCCTATAGTTATTTTGGTAATCTTTACTCCATACTACTATAATGCTTACATTTTCCCAAGAAATAAATTCTGTGAAATCAAACTAACACATGTATAGTAACATTCTAGTAACAACAAAGGCCATTCCAGTCAATGGAAGAGACAATGAAAGCATTATGAGTCACATCAACCAAAAGGTTCTGTTGACTGATAAACTTACTCTGTGATTGGACCCAATTATCTATAGGAGAATTGGATGTCAGCCTCATTTAGGGTTTAACAATGGACCAACGAGGCTATAGCAGACCGCTTACTCTCTGCAGAGAGCCAGGAAGCAAGCTTTATAATGAGGCACTTCATTCATCCTTTCCTTCTGCTCTAATTATTAAAGTGAATGGGAAATACTTTAAGTTAAGGCAGGAACTGAATAACACAAAACATTTGTTTTGTAAACACAAAGAATGCTTTTTGGGTCTAATGATCCCCTTGAAATTACATTGAGCATATTTTGGGAGCACCCTGTTTTCTAAAGTTGTTCATGTAACATCTAACACCTCAAATTCTGCTTATGGCTGGATTATTTTTATTGTCTCAAAAATTTGGGACAGTAATGCTGCCTAAGAATGCACAATGTCTATTTCTATGTGGTCATCAGTATCTGAACTATTCATAATAGCTCACCTCTCTATCACTTCTAGTGATAGAGAATGTATATATAGTTAGGATATTCTAACTATACCCTACAGTGTCATTTCTCAAAGTCCTTTACAATCTGTTTTTTGCATATTCTGGTTCATTTCTTCCTAAATCAATACTTGATCCTCATCAAGAATTGTGAAAACAGGATAATGGGAAAAGTAGGAATGCTTGGTTTATACATTCATATAAGTAATTAAGTTATGCAATTTATATGTTATATGTAAGTTATATGTTGTTAATCAAAGGGTGGCTTTTAATTGCTTGGAGATGATTTGCTTAATGAAGATAAGAAAAAAAAATAGAGTCCAAAAGAAAGAAAAAGCAACAAGGTGAGGAAAATAACTTGCTGCCTGGGCAAGAATGAGCAACTGAAACTTCCGAAAAGCTGTCATGAGACCAAGAAAGTGGTTCCCTGAAGAAAAGCTTCGTAGCTTCAATTCAGTTTTTCGGTTTTAAACTGAGAAGCAGTAGTTAATTTTTTTTTTCTAGTTAATGCTCTACATATTTTTTTCTGAACTACAGTGCTTCAGCTTCAGTGAAAGATGGCTAAGCACTGTAATGTCTTTACCATCCCTGCCTGTTAGACAGAAGTTGGTGTACAGAAGTATCTGCAGATGCTACTTTTAGCAACTAAATATTTCCATAATGGTAAAGAAATGTCAGTAAAATCTATGCACTTTAAGAATATCAAATTCTTATTATACTTATCATGTGTGCAGGCAGAGTACATAATAAACTAGTCTATAGCAGCTGTAAATTTCTGAGGATTTATCTAACCACAAATACATTGAAATGGGGAAATGGGGCTATATTAAACTATGCAAGATGCTGCTGGAGCTTTGCCACTTCTGCAACATCCTGTAATTAATTTATCATGACAGGTCTGGCAAACTGAAACATCCAATACACTTGCGACAGACTGTTATACTATAGTTGTAGATCTGCAGTCACAAAAAGTAAGACTTTCCTTTCAATTGTGAACACAGGACTGTTATATATAGAGTGCCCTATAACCAAGGACAAACTTGTCACTTTTTGACTTCAAACAAGAAAATCTAAAATACACAAAAGATGCTGGGTTGAGATAATGAGTTTAGACAGTTACTGCATGTTTGTCGTGTTTCTCAGAAAAGGGACAGCTCTGGATATGGGTATGAAACAGCCTGGTTACCCTTTCCCATGTATGCTAGATGTTAGATGCCATGGGATTTCAGCTGGAACAGCTGGGGGTCATTTCAGCTGGGACAGATGGGGGTTAGTTGTGGTAGTCTCCTAAAAATGTCCTCTTCCCGTAAACGACTCAAAAGACGCTTACTTCTATCTTCTGGAAGTGTCATCTTCTGGAAGGCACATCCAAATGCAGAATCATCCCTGCCAACCCCTCCAATAGAATGAAAAAATATAGGTTCTTTTTTCTTTTTTGCCAAAATAGGACTTCGTGCTTTACAATAAGTTCTTTGTCAGCTTATATCGGTGTAAAAGAATGATCCTGTCTTTACTTAATGTGTGCACATTGACACAGGTGCTACCAAGGTTGATGTTAAGGATAGGTGGTTGTGAACGAGACTTCTCGCTGGGGAAGTAGAGATCACAACCCTAAAAAGTGAAATCTACCTCCTACCCATGTCCACAGCCTTGCCCGCTTCCTTTGAAAGGTCAGAGTACCTCAGACTACAAGCAAGACCAATAGAGGTCTGGGAATCTTGAATCTGAAGGTTGCAGTGATGGGGTAAGTTTTCAAGTGATGGAGAATAAGGTGAGCCCTACTCAGTGGAAATAGAGACGAGAGACTCGGCAAGGTGTAGGGATAACAGCCCTGTTACCAAAGGCTAACTGAAAACATTTTCTGTTGTTTATATTTTCTCTAATGATTGTCTTTCTTTCTATCCTTGCTATTGAAAATGAATCCTATAGCAGAGGACCTGAGAATTTTCTTGCTTAAGCCCAAGTTTTAAAGAAAAAAACAACCACTAAGACCACAACCTAATAACCAATCCAAGGGAAAAGTGAACAAGCAGCAATGTAGGAAAGCTTCTGGATCCTTCTATCTCCTCCACCTGAAAATCTCCCGCCAGAGCTTTTGTGTGTAAGACTTGGAAGTGGGGTGCGGAGTAAGTGGGTAGGGGTGAATGTGTGTTCTTTCACACTGTCCTGTTAAGTAGTATGTCCAATTTCACAGAAATAGTGTGTATCCTGCCTGCAACTGCTGGTTCTCCTCTTCCATCTGCTGTTTTCGAGGTAACATTCTCACTTAAAACTGTATTATTAGACCCCAATTCTGGAAAAGTCCAAATTTTTTCTTCTTCTCATACACTGAAAGAAAATATTACTTATTTAGCATGGTCTGTATTCAGATAAATTCACCTTAAAACTAGGTTATTTCAATGGACAGATTTGCATGAGTGAGGATTGAAAGTAGGTAAAAAAAAAAAAAAGGTAAACAAGATGATATCAGGAGAAATGACATTCTGTGCAAGCATGGGAGTGGGGGAGAGGGTTTTTTTTTTGCTATATTAACAACCAGATGCAGACTTACATATTCATAGCTTCAGTGATTTACTGCTTTTCTAAATATATTTTTCGACTACAGTTATCATTCATAGTTTTTAAAACTTTAAATCTTTCTCAAAAGAGCATGTCCATGCAAGCACACACACACTCACATGTTCAACAGGTAGCCATTGTTTGCAAGAATTGGATCTGAAAGACAGTGGAATCGCAGCCTCACCTCTTCAGCACTGGTCTCCCTGAGATTGTCACATGTTTATTGTCCTGGTCATTATCCAGTGTTTTCCAGAGGCCCTCCGCATACACTACCAAACATGAACTTTATAACGACCTGTTAGAACAGACATTACTCTCATTTTTCAAATCCCCCACAAAGAGATGAAATAACTTACCAATAATCTATCAGTCAGAGTCCAGCCATCCTCTGCTCATGCTGTGTTCTTTCCTTCCAGTAGAACTCTTTACTGACCACTAAAAAATGTAGAAGTAAATTGTAAGAACAGCCAATGTATGTCCCCTGTGTAGGAGACAACTATAAATTATTAAGACTAATTTTAGGTGTGTGTCTTTTATGATCTTCTGCAGTCAAGTATAAGAAAGTATTTTTTGGCTGCTGAACTATATTTAAATCTATTTCTTAAATGTAAGAGCTTCATATGTGAAGTTATAACAGTCCAAAGCAGAGCATGTTAAAAAAGTTTTAATTATGTTTTCTAGAAAGAAGAGGAAGGAATGGGCATAAAGTGCCAGAGTCCCTTTCCCAAAACCTTTTCATGAACCAAATAAAACAAGATCATTTAATGCATTGTATAGTTGAGCCAAGTGGTTATTGTTTAAGGTACCAAATAAATTACATTTTCATTTAAAGGGAAGTAATTGCCCATTTGACCTAAAATTGTTGTTAGGTCAACTGACCAACTTGCTTGTAACACAGAATATTTCATGAAATACAAACCTGACCGTATCACACCTGCTTAAAACTTGGCTGGTGCCTCCATCCACGATCTCTGAATCCACTGTATTTTTCCTGTCTGACTCAGAGTAATTCCTTTAAGTCAAGTCTTATGCTCTCTATTACAGGAAACTTTTTTTAAAGATTTATTTTACTTATTTATGCACACAAGAGCTAGATGTAGGCCAGAGGTTTTGTGGAGAGGATTCACCAGAAACAGAGCGGGCAGCAGAACAGGCAGATCTACTGAAATCCACTGCTGAGGGGAGCAGTGGGTGAGACAGGAGAGGTCTGCTGCGCCATGTGGGAAGCTCCCTGGCCAGGACTGAACTTGTGCAGCAGATAGATTCATAGTGCTGACACTTAACCCCTTGTGCCACCAGGGAGGCCCTATTACAGGAAACTCTTAAAGGAAATCCAGCCATCTTGGAAATGACAGCAAAAGTAAGAAATTTGGCTAATTTCTGAAAGTCCGAATAACTGAACATGGCAAGCAAAAACCTCCATGTTCTGTCCCTACTGTGTGTCCCCTGTATGGCTTCATATAGAGGTCTCTTCCCATTCAGCAAGAGCACACTGCTTCCCTCCAGGACTAGTTGCTTCATGTCCTGTGTGGGTTTTTTCACTTGAAAATACCTTTCTCTCCAAAGGCCTTGGTGAATTTGGCCAATAAGGTGTCATCTTAGTCATCACTTGCACTAAGATTCCTTCTTCCTTACTGTGTTCTCATAGTGTCCTATACCTAATACCCATCAAAACACTTAGCACAACAAGATCACTTACCTTAATCTAGTGACCAACATATATAACATGTCTTAGGTGCCTGAGACAGTTCTTTTAAATTTGTTTGTTCTCAATAACTCAGGATGTTCTTGAGTGGAATATAATCATTTTAAATCTTTTAAATGCCCAGCTAAAACAGGAAATTTATGAAAGGAATCTAAGAACTTTCCAATCATTCAAACACAGTTCCTCATGGTCACTGCTGTCTTTTTTCATTCTCTTTTTGACACTCCCCTTTTCTTTATATTTGGCTCCCTTTTGTCTTTTTTCCTGCCTGACAGTGTCCACTGGTATTCTCTGAATTCAGCATTAAAAACATTTCTGAGTTCATCTCAGTCTGCTCCTGAAGCTGAGGAATCCAAGTTGGGGATCCAGCAGGCAGTGACTTTGGGTAACTACTCAAACCCTCAGAGCATTCTGAGCAACACAGTATTTACATAAAAACACAATCTTTAAATGTGAATGTATTTTATGTCTTTAACTTTTTTTATTGAGGCAAATTACCCAGAAGATTAAATCTTATTTGCATAAAATTTTGCATTCCCATTCATCTCATGGTAAAAAGTCTTCAAAAAGCCTCTAAAGCCTGTGTGTCTGATCCCCATTGCCTGTGAATCTGATATCTTGCCCATTCTTTTTCCCAATAGTTTACCGAGAGAAGATGCCTAGATTTATAAACAAATCCACAGTATCACTACCACTTAGTCTGATCACCTAATTTTAAAGATGAACAGCTTCATGTTATTTATTTTCATACAAGTAAATGAAGCCAGTCGTTTTAATCACCATTATTTTTACCATCTAAAAACTTCAAACAATTCTTTGTTCCACAAGCAAGCCCCATACCCAGCCTCACAGTGTTTACATTAAAAGTTTCAGGAGCCCCTCAGACCCCGAGGCAGAGATGTACTAGTCACACACAGACACAGCTGACTGAAGTAGAGAGAGAGGGTTCAACATCTGTTGACATGGGTTCGACTACATCAGGTCTGCCTTCGGTCATGACACTGCACTCAGATTTCTATGTGACTGATGATGCTGTTAAACACCTTTAACTTTTTCTCTTAATTCGCTTTCAACTTTTGATCTTATCATTCTCCCAAGGATTAGTATAGCTACTCCTGAATTTGACGTTAGTCTGGTCAGCTTCTTGAGAATGGAGGCCATTGTGAGTAACCTCACTGTGACACTGTGTCTACACAGCCAGGGAAATACAACTTTGACATTGATCCCATTAAATAAATCACTCTCCAGCACTACCAGGTGATCCCATTCAAAAACTGATGTAACTATTGTAGTAGGCTGTAGCTATTACATTCACAAAATGATTGTCACTATTTCAATTTACCTTGTCCTGCGCACAGTTATAATTTAGCAGGAAAAGAAAACGTAGTAATTCATGATTATAAACTAATTTTAATAACAGTTACCATTTGCTGGCCACAGGCTCTGTAATAGGCTCCATGTCAGGTACTTTCTATGCATTATCTCATTTAATTTTTAAAATTAACTTACAAGATAGATATCATTATTATTGCCCCATTAAAAAAAATTACCCTGAAGCTCAGGAACACTGAGTAGCATGTCTGTGGTTACAGATTGTAAATTGGGGTGTCAGGATTAGATCTCTGGTTTGTATGACTCCAGAGTCACCCTCTTAATTTAGACCACCACCCTTGAATTCATCAAACTACCCACTAATTTCTGTTAAAAAGAAATGAGTTTATTTTTTCTCCACTCATAGTTGACAAAAAGTGACTTTCTACTATTTATTGTATGAATATCTTTTGCAAAACAATTGGCAACAAGATAGGCTGATCAAAAATGAATTAAAAAGTTGCCTGGAAATATTCACACCAACTTTTAGTGTTTAAGAAGAACGTTGTATTTCCACATTTTCTGTTACAGAGATGTTATCCTAGTCCAAAAGGACCAACTAATAGAATACTACCCCCAGTGTTTTTCACACCCTTGTGGAATGATGTCTATTAGGGTGGCTTTCGGGGTGAAAGAAGAGGTTTGTGTAAGGTCTTCCTTCTTGATACTTTCCCACTTTAGTCTTCCTTCAATATCCAAATGAGTCACGATGGCTTTTGTGGCGTCGTAGCCCTGGGTACATCTTGTGCCCACAGCCATCTCACTACAAGCCCTGCCTTGCTGTCCGGCTATAGCATCTTTTCATCATGTATTCACCGTATTTACCTTAGTAACTGGCATATGGTAGGCACAGCCCATACTGAGCAAGGCAGAGCACAGATCCAAAGGTTTATTTCCTATTGCATCGAATCATAGAGTTGTAGGTAGGGGTATTAACATATCATCAACAATATGCAGTAGTATCATACCATTACAGATCTCTCTGTGTATTTTTCTATTTCCTATAGTAAATCTATTTCCTCTCCCTTTTCCCCTTCTTTCCTCCTGACCACTCATCCCTCCCTCCCTGCCCCCACACTTTCCTCTTCTCCATTGCCCCCCTTTTATTCTCCCTCTAGGACTTAACCACAACTGTGCCTTTTAAACTCTTATATTCTCTTTATTTACAGTCAAAATTGTTTGCAATGTCCCACACCTTCTGGCTTCCAGCTGGTACTTGCATTTAGGTGCAAACAAAAGCAAGATAAACACATATAGCATCTGTACCTTGAAACAGTCTCAATTCCAGGTGGTTTAAAGGACTCCCTGGGGCACCTGAAATTCAGGTGGGGCCATAGCAGTGTTTCAAGTCCAGGCTGTAATTCCCCTTCCCTCTTTGCTGCCGGGCAGTGGAGGGCTGAGTGTGCCGAACTGATTGTTCGAATGCTCGCAGGTGTCTGCCTCTGGGTGCCCAGCGATGAGGCGAAGACTGATGTCTGAAATGGCTTCACCACATCCACTTCCCAAAGAGCATTTTCCTCCCGTACCGAAAAGAAAATCCTTCTTCCTGTGGTTTTTCTCCAGAACTACCATGCTATGGAAGATCTACAGCTCTGTTGGGAAGCAATGCCCTCCAAGAAGTTCCTGATTACAGCCATTCTAGGGTCAGGTGTTTGGCAGGGGGATGGTCCCCATCTTTGGTCAAGGTTACCTGGTAGTGCTCGTGCATCTCAAGCCATGGCAACACTTCCGATGAACTGTTCTTGCGACTAATTCATAATGTTAGCAGAATAATCATCTGGCTTTAATCCTGACAGGAAGAAAAAGATATGGCATAGGTAACCAGGAGGGAAGTTATGCTATGTGAGTGGTTAGTCATGAGCTGATTATTTTCTGGTTGGAAGGACCATGTGTGAGATGACAATACACATGGCTCTAAGACGTTTATGAGTGGAAAAGGAAGGTGAATCAGAAAGGGGGTAAAGTGAAGTGAGTGGGCCTAAAATATAAAGATGCAGTCTTTTGGTCTTGAGTTCCTTTTTGCCAAGAAATGAAGAAAGCTTCATAACACCTTACACAACATTTCCCGTTTTCTTAATTCTTCCAAAATTCTTTTATTTGAAAGTTCAGTTTAAAAAATTGGCAAATCAAGTAAGAAGGAAATCCATTTCCTTATGGCACAGCTTAATAAGAGACCCAGGATGAAAACTGAGAATCCTCATTCTCAGCGCGTTGGGAGCTATGTGGGGAGTGAAGGGGAATTTTCAAGATTTATGCAAAACTTCAAAGCAAGCCCCTCCCTACGCACACCTCCCCCTTGCGTGGGTGTTTCCTTCATCCCACTACCACCAGTGCTGGTTTTATATGAGTATAATTGTGCTTTTGTCTTGGAGTTGGCTCAGCTCACTACACTCTAGTCTCAGATCCCCTGGCCTGAAGCCCAGGGTGGGGCTTTGCCCTCAGTACTGTAAATAATGGTAATTACCTTTACAAACTCAAAAAAAAATTTTTCCCAAGGTCAAAAATATCCAAAGTCTAGAGCATTCTATATCACCCCTTGTGCATAAATCTGTTAGAATGTGTGTGATGATTAGAGTTTCTCCCTCAACAAATGACCAAAATGAAAAGAATACCACCGGGGCTTAGCTGTCCCACGATTCACTCTGGACCAGTGTGTTTTCTGCTTCCAAATTGAAGTGGTGACATAAGTCCGAATGAAATGAATAAAGATTGCAGTCAAATGAGATTTATTCTCACTACTCACACAAATGCATTTATGAATTGGATTGAAGCGGAAGCATCCTTACTCCATATACCCACGATAGACTCAGATGGGGAGAAATATCACCTCCTAATTCAAGACTATTAATTCTGAGGCATTACTTCCTGCGGTATCTCAGTCTGGTTGACAGCACCTATTGTAGATTAAGTTGAAATGCGTCCAAGCTATTGCCTAATTAGAGCAGAACAGGCAGATTAGAAATACACTGCTGAGGGGAGCAGCGGGCGAGGCAGGAGAGGTCTGCCGCACCATGTGGGATTCTCCCGGGCTGGGCATCGAACTCGATCTGTGAGGTTTCTTATGCTAAGAGGAGGTGAATTAAAATGCACCTAACAGAGGTGGGAACCATATACTTGAGAGTGAAGTGATAGTTCACTTCACTAACCATATCTCCCTGTCTCTCATTCTGCTGAGGCTTCAGAGAAGCAAGGGGTCCACCGAGGGTTCTGGTGCCTTCTCCTGAAGTGCTAACTTATGATGAGCAGGAACAAACTTCCCTTCTCCCTCGGAGGGCTCACTGTTTAAGAAGTAATTCCTCCTTTGCACTTGGCTTCTTTCAAAGTGTTCAACCCTTTGGAGATTCTGAGAGCTACCAGTGCCGACTCACCATGTCACCCATGTGCTTCATAAAGATCACCCTCATCCCTGTCTACTCCTTCAGTTCATCCCCCGTGAAGGTGCCAAAGACAGCCAGAGAGAGCACCACGCAGATGGCCTGCGTGTCTGAACGCTACACAAATTCAGCCTGTTCGGGGGGACTCCCCAAATGACTCATGCACACATGTAACCCCACGTGCGACACAATGGGGGCCATGGCAAGGGAAACAAACAAACCCGCACAGAACAAGTGAGGCAAGAGAGCCCAGGCCGCTGTCTTTAGAGGTCTTAAAACGGGACTGCACGACAGTGTCTCTTCTCTCTGCTGCCTACCCTCTAAAATAACTTGTTTGATGGGGATGGAAAAAATGCTGAGGGCAAACAGTTCAGGTGCTTTAAGATCACAGATTTTCTAGGTCAGGTACTTTAAGATCACTGAATGCCTCTGGAGAACCCTCACAACAGTTCCCTCCCATTCTGGAGGAACAGGAAGTGTGTTTCTCTCCTTCTCCCTCCCTCCCTCCCTCCCCCCTCCTCCTCCTCCTCCTCCTCCTCCTTCTTCTTCCCCTCTCTCTCTCTTTCTCTCTCTCTTACTAGCTATGTGAAAGGTGTGCCTCAGCCTTGGCAACAAAGCTGGGTAGCTCTTGCAATAATTTTTCAAAACTTTTTCTCTGAAATTATTTAGCTCCTCCTCCCATAGAAGGTAAAATTGGGTGAAGTATTATTACCATCCATTTGGGTTGAATTTCTTTAGAACAGACAGGGGCAGGGATTGTTTTCTAAACCACAAAACTTAATTCTTTAGTTCATCTCAGGGGAAAAAGGGTTAAATCCTCTGGGTAAAACATTGTCAATCACTAGCTACTGCCACCAAGATGAAAAACAAACTGCACCTGTACATGGGCAATTTAAGAGATTCTGGTCAGCTATTTTTCTCTGGTGCTTTGTTCTGCCAGCTGCCTCTCTGCTTTGGATGCAGGTGGAAGCATGGACTTTGCGATCTATAAAAAATTTAATGGTGAAGATCAACTTCCGCTTCACCTCCCCAGGGATCAAAGTTTTGGGGCTTTGTTTTCTTTCCCCAAAAGACTAGTAGAGTGAAGCTTAGACCAGACAATGAGTATGTTGTTGAGATGCCCATCCACTCCTAGAAAAGTAGCAGGAGATGTTTGATGGATTATATTTGCTCTTCCCAATTTAAAGGCAATATCGGAAGCAGGGAGGCGCGTGCCTCTACAGGATGAAGCCAGGCTTCTGCTGAAGGGAGGGCTGGCGGGTGACAGCTGGACAGCCACGTTGTTACCACCGCATGGACAATTGGGCACCATAGAGAGCCCGCTGGGGAGCAGGGGGAAGCAACATGGAAGTAGCAGGCTCTGTGCCTGCAAATAGGGATGTTGTCATTACATGCAGCCTCTTCTCTGTGGAAGGGGATGTCACACATTTTATATCTGCTCAGATTGCCATTACACAATGATCAGTAAAATGTATAAGTAGAAAAACAACTTAAAAATCAGATGTTCTGGATTGACAGGTATAAGGAACTTCAAATGTCAAATCTCACCAATGACATCATCGAAGTTCTTGCATTGACTTATTCTCCATCACATGTTACGATCTAAATTTGTAATTGGAGAGACAGTGGTTATGTCTCCCCAAAATTCATTGTTGGGGGAAAAACTCATATAGTGAAGTCCTACGGTGAAGTACACTGGAGACAGGGCCTTTAAAGCCGTGATTAAGTTAAAATGAGTTCATTAGAGTGGGTTCTAGTCCAATCTGACTAGTGTCTTCATAAGAAGAAAAAAATTGGACGTGAAAGGAAATCCCAGGGGCCTAGGCACTGAGCAAAGGATCAAGGGAAGACACAACAAGCAGGCTGCTGCCTATGAGTCAAGGAGAGTGGCCTCCAGAACTGTGAGAAAACAACTCTGTTGTTTAAGCCCCCCAGACTGTGCCATATTGTTATAGCCACCCTAGCAAGGGAAGACAGCAGCAGCAAGATAAAAACCTGCCCTGGGCTATTGAACTCAACCATCTTATACAGATTGAAGCAAAGGAGACACTTTTCAACATTCCCCGAACATTCAAAATGGGTAAAAGAACCAAGGCCAGAAATCCCAGCTTATCCTGAGGTGTATTTCATACAGCTTCAGTGGCCACTTATTTAAATAAAGGATTTACCCTTTATGTTTGAATTAAGGGTTAAACTGTATTATCACTCTGCTTCAACAGGAGAAAGCAAGAAATCCTGCACAGATCATGTGGTAGGGGAGGAAATCTAAGAGATCTGACCTAAAAGTTTAAATGGAAAAGAACTGTGCGGCTAAAGTCGTCACGTGCAGCACATCACCAATGTGTGGGCTTCGACATTGTCAGTACGAGCAAAGGAAATCTGTATATTTTTATAATCACTATACAGGTGCTTATTTTAGATTGTTTTCCTGAAAGTTGGTAGTTATTTCTTTTTAACCTCACTGCCTTACACTTACTGCTTCAAAGGAAGCATAACATTAGATAAAAATACAGAAGTTGCTATCTGGAGTTCAACAGGTTAAAACAGAGCTGAAAATAGCTTCTGGGCATGTCATATGGTTGGCTGACTATTTAATCCTCTGATATGTCAGAGAAATGGAAGTCTTCTAGACTGAATATCTACCCACTGTCCATGAAACTGTACTGTTCTGGGGACGCTTCAGCCTGGTCACCGGGAAAATGAACTATTTCCCAAAAAAGTACATGTTTCTCATATACTGGCTAAAAGTATTACAGAATAAGCCATATCTGTTTTATGAATAATTTGCTCATTGTATATTCAGGTATTTTAATTCTCTCCAGACAGACAAGAACTTTTGATTGTGTAGAAATAGAATCGCTAGGATCTCAAGAAACGGGTTTGATCATTTATTGGAACTGTTGTAGAAGTTTCTCCACATCCCCGAGAGATGAATGAAAACTTCAGGCTGGAACTCGGAACAATCAGAATGCAGTGGAAAGCTTTTATGCTGGTGATGAAATTTAAATCTATTTCTTGGTCTTAAACAGAGTTTTCTAGTTGAAACAGGATCCTCCAGTCCAATCTGAATTTCAGAAAAATAACAAATCACTTTAATTATAAGTAATTCTCATGCTTCATTTGGAACATGCAGTATTTGGTACCAACTATGTTCATGGCACATAACCAGCTTCTGTACGGAAGGGAGGTAAGATTCATCCCCCAGTTGTGGAGCACACCCAGAGCTGTCATGTCATCTGTGAAACCGCACCCATCTTTCAGGGTTGGATCTGAGCAACCTTTCTGCACAGTACATGGTACTAGAGCCAGCAGATCTACAGATCAGAAACTCTACAACATAAACCTGACAGCTTATTCTTGTGTTCTCTTGACTTATGAGTCTTTTCTTCTCCCTTAGCAATTAATGGCCTCTTCTGAAAATCTCCAGGCCATCACAACTGTGTCAAGGCGACAAACCTAAGGAAAGGATTTGGGACTATACTGTAATTAGAACATTGAAATAGATTCACATTCTCTCAGGGGATAGCAAGTGCTAGAGCTCTTTGGCTAATCTAGTGGCTTTGGAGTGGGGAGAGTGTCATCTTTGTTTTATGGGCGGAGGCGAGTACTCTTCACGAGTATGAAGAAAGCATGCAGAATGTAAAGGATCTCCCCATTTTCAGCTAAGGAATTCTTTAATTTGTCAATGAATATTTATAGAGACTCTACCATGCACCAAGTTTTATGTTAATCTGGGACTATAACAACCCCCAAGTATTGCCTTCATCTGAGAGAGCCTCTCTCTGGTCCCATTGGGATCCTGATGCTGCTGTTCTTAGGCTCAGTTTTAGGCCTCATCATCAGCCATCCACTCTGCAGTACAGAGGCTCATTTAGTTACTATCTATTCCTCTTCAATCAGGCCTTGAGAAACCAAGGAATGCATTCCACATACTGGATTATGTTTGAATTCTCTTTAATAACTCATCACAGAAGCCTGGAGTTCTCTGACTAGCATAGCAATCCAGAGAAAAAAGAACAAAAATGGAGGTTTGATGTGACCTGGTTTTAAACTATACTGCAAAACCATAGTAATCAAAAACAGTATGGAATTGGGAGAAATAGGCACACAAATCAGTGAATAAAACCAGAAGCCCATAAGCATACCCACGCTTACATAGACAACTAATTTCTGACAAAGTAGCCAAGAGTATACAATGGAGAAAGGAAAATCTCTTCAATAAATGGTATAAACAATAGCCACATGCATAAGGAGGAAAACACTAATACCATATACTAAAATAATTTCAAAATGGGTAACAGACATGAATATAAAAAGACTGGAAGCCACAAAATACATAAGAGAAAATGTAGGTAATAAATTCTTTCAATCCCTGGCCAGGGAGCTGACCCACATGGTGCAGCAGACCTCTCCTGCCTCGCCCGCTGCTCCCCTCAGCAGTGTATTTCTGATCTGCCTGTTCTGCTCCCCACTCTGACTCTGCTAAATCCTCTCGCACATGCCCTCCTCCTCGCCCTACCCCGTATCTCTGGCCTAAACACACATCCCAGTTCTTATATGCATAAATAAATCCTAGGAGAAGGAAGAGGAGGAAAAGGAGGAGGAGGAGGAGGGGGAGGAGGTAATGGAGGAGGAGGAGAAGGAGGATAACTGAAGTCAAGATGAACTTGATCAAGGTGAACTTGATCTCCTAGGGTCTTGACTGATTAAGGACACGTGTCATTACTCAGCAGGATTCTACCCCTAGGTCAGCAAGCTCTGGCCTAAGGGCCATATCCAGACCACCACATGTTTTTGAATGAGCTAAAAATGCATTTTGGTTAGTTGGAAATTTTTCTAAAAAGAACACTATTTTGTGGCACATGGAAATATTGTAAAATTCAAATTTCATTGTTCATAAATAAATTTTTGAATCTGGTCAATATTTTTTTGGACTTTTGTTATAAAAATGTCTACATAATGTTCTAGATCTCTTGGCCCAGAAAATTTTAAATATTTGCTGCCTGGCTGGCTCTTTGCAGAAACAGTCTGCCCCTGTTTTAAGTGATCCAGAGGATCAAACATCTGGGCATGATGTGCCTTATACTTCTCAACCTGAAGGCTGCAGTTATTGTTTGTTTTTTTTTTTAAAGATTTTTTTTTTTTTATTTATACATACAAGTTGGGGTATAGGCCAGAGGCGTGGGGCGGTGAGAGGGCTCACCAGAGACAGAGTGGGTAGCAGAACAGGCAGATCAGAAATACACTGCTGAGGGGAGCAGTGGGCAAGGCAGGAGAGGTCTGCCGCACCATGTGGGATTCTCCCTGGCCGGGCATCGAACTCGCATCACCGCTGCCAACAGCTCCACAGTGCAGCGCTTAACCGCTGCGCCACCCGGGAGGCCCCTGCAGTTATTGTTTTTAACTTGACCTTACAACGCTAAATGTGTGGGTGAGAGCCCAAGAGGTCCATAGATGGATATCCTTTCTGTTGGTGGACTACTTTTTTTAATTATCCCTTAGTGACAAGTCTGTGGTCAGTCAATAATGCAAACTGATTTTTTTCTTTTATCAAATAGTAACACTGAGTCAGCAGCTCTCACCTATATCTGCTTAGGTGACTGACATCTAAGACAGGCCCACAAGATCCTCATGGGACAATGTTCTTAGTGCTTAGTGCTTCGTGTTCATTTTCATGGTTGCCCGTTCTACTTTATACCCAATTCTTTTTTTTTTTTTAGATTTATTTATGCATATAAGCTGGGGGTGCAGGCCAGAGGTGTGTGTGGCAGGGGAGTGAGAGGATTCACCAGAGACAGAGTGGGGAGCAGAACAGGTGGATCTACTGAAGTACACTGCTGAGGGGAGCAGTGGGCAAGGCAGGAGAGGTCTGCTGCGCCATGTGGGAAGCTCCCTGTCCTGAGATCAAACTCAGGCTGCAGTGGCTGCAATGGCTCTGGATAGCTTCATAGTGCTGAGACTGAACCCATTGCGCCACTAAGGAGGCCCCTATACCCAATTCTTACATTTATGGTTAAAAAAAAAAAAAAATTTCTTCTCTGCCTACTTCCACTCACCTCCCTTCTCTGACGAAGACCAGACACCCGAATTTGCTCTCTAGCGAGATGCAGGGCTTGGCTCCTGCCTGTTGGGTGGTTCGGGTGCTCCCAGGTTTTTGTCCCTCTGCATCCTCCCCGCCCTTTCTCCCTCAATCCCTGGATGCCCTTTTTCCAGAAAAACTGGGTGACCTTTGAATTTTTTCAAGGTAATTGAATTTTCCTGATAGTGACATTATAATATCAGTGGAGCTTATCTTCATTTCTGATTGATCTTCAATTGGTACCGACTCCTTAAACTTTCTCTTTCTGGGCCCCACCCCTCCTCAGCCACTGCAGTTAATGACCTGTTAACAAGTTCCTAAGAGATTGGATGGAGTTGTCTTTTTTGAAGGAAGCCTGTGGAAATTCAGAGAAGAGAAAAATGCTTTATAAAGTGAATAAAATCCTCATTATATCTTCTGGGGAATTTTGATTTTCCTCATCAGATTTTCTTAGGGTTTGAGCAACAGTAACTTCTGAAAACTTCTTTCCTAAATCTTATTTAGTGATTCAACAACCATTTCCTGTAGTTTTCTTTTTTTAAAAAAATATTTTATTTTATTTATACATACAAGCTGGGGTACAAGCCAGAGGCGTGGGGTGGCGAGAGGGTTCACCAGAGACAGAGTGGGGAGCAGAACAGGCAGATCAGAAGTACACTGCTGAGGGGAGCAGCGGGTGAGGCAGGAGAGGTCTGCCGCACCATGTGGGATTCTCCTCTCCTCGGCCGGCCGGGCAGCGAACTCGTGTCACCGCTGCTGACAGCTCCACAGCTCAGCGCTCAACCCCTGCGCCACCAGGGAGGCCCTCCTGTAGTTTTCTTGATTGATTTTATAAAATCAATATAAGCTCTTTATGACAATCGATTGTAAAGAAAATCACTCTTCTTTCTTTCAGTCTCACTCGGTTAGCCAAGGATTGCATTTAGGATTTCTTTTATCCACTTTGTTATATTCAGATAGAGAAAATCAAGTGGAAAGATTTCTTTTTTTCTACCTTTTACAAAAAAATATATGTACCATACAAATCATGCTGGAATTATAATGAACACGTGGATCTAACTCACTCTTCTTAGTAATTGCATGTTGTTAATGTACCTGTTGATAAAGTTTTAATTCAACAAACATTTCCTTGCACAAAATATGTGCTAGATGCTTTGATCCAAATTGAGGAGAGAAAAATGAATAGCACATAGCCTTTGATGAAGTCAGGGTCCCAGGTACGACACTAAATTAATGAGGTGAACACAAAGTGCTACAATGCAGGAATATAAGTTATACAGAGAAGGGATGGAGAACTTGGAGGGGGATTCAGATTCATCTGGGGGATCAAATGAACAGACCCGGGGAGGAGGGACAGGCATAGGGAACAGCATATGGAAAGCCAAGGAAGCTTGAAGGAGCACAGCACTCTCAGGAAACCAGCTAATGCCTGCTATGGGCCAGCCGACAAGAAACAGAATGGTAGGTTGGAGCAGAGCAAATGGATTTATATAACAAGTTAGAGAACTTGCATTCATCCAGTGAGGCCAGAGTAAAAGGGAAGAGGCAACGGTTTTTAAACCGGCAATAAGATCCTGTTTTTAGAAATATGCCTGGAGGGTCTCAGGAGGATGACTTTGTGAGGAAGGGCCAGGTGTAACAAAAGGTGGCAAGAAGCAGTTGGTCAAGGTGATTCACTGAGACAGGTTCATGGTCAAAGAATGGAGGGGGGAAGTTTAGGATTAGTCTTCTGAGGTGAACCCAGTAGGACCAGTGGCAGATGAAGTGAGTGGTGATTCAGGGTGATGATACTAGCTTAGGCCATCAGAGGTACCCACTGGAGGAAAAGAGAAAGAAGGTAGGTCTGCCCAGAAGAGGCGAGGACTTCCATTTTACACATGTTGCGTTCGAGGTGCCTATGGAAACATCTTAAGCTTTTTAAACATTTTCCAAAAATGGGGCAATGACAGCTCTCCTAAAGTATTTAATTTAACCTTCTAACAGTTTCTCCCTTCACAAAGAAAAAGGAATGGATGACTCAGTAGGGTCTCAATCACCGACTTCAATCTCAGGAGGTGGGAGGCTGGACAAGCACCCACAGTGCCTCTGGGTGACTTTTTCAGGACCCCTCCCCCAGTCCGTACTGCACACTGCCACCCTCTGGGTAGGTCTCCAAGTTAATTGCATCCCTCCACTGGGCTGGAACACTCACAGCATCAGGTGTGGCTACAGAGCGTGGACAGTGGGTAGGATGCCCACTGCCAGTGCACCCATCTGTTAAGCACTTGTGGGCAGATCCCAGTCTGCATCCCCATAGGCAGTAGCCCCAAGGGCATCCTGTCCCCAGTGAGAGTGGCCAGGGTCACCAGTGACCTCCTAATTGCCTAATCCAGCCAGTACATATTCCACATCTTACTTCACTCAGTAAATATTAAACACTCCACTCTGTGCCAAGCACATAGAATGCCAGGGAAAGATTTGCCCTTAAGGTGCTCTTAGACCAGTGGGGCATTCTGGAGTGGCATCCCCCAAATCCCAATACCATACAATGACTGTTTTCATCCCTATAGGTACAAATTTTAGTAGTGTGACAAAAGGGAAAGCTCCTTTGGGTGCAGCTACAGAAAATTTTCTGGATCATAAGACAGAGAAGATTCTTTTTGGGTAAGCAGGAGTCCCCAAGATGAACAGGGCTCCCAGCAAGATCTTTCACAGAGGGGGAGGTCCCCAGACACTGTCAGAGGACGGACTCCATCAGAATTTCCTGGAGAGATCTTTTAGTGTTCCCAACAAAGGAGACACTTGCAATTTAAAAAATTTGACAGTGTAGAAAATTACAGGATTTGTCATGGGAGAACATCACTCTTTACTTTTTGGGGGGGATAGACAGTAATATTGTTTTTGAAATACAAGGCTCAGGGGCTTGGCTGGAGGGGAGATGGATACCAAAAGGCCAGAACTGCTCTGCGAAATGGCGGGGCCGAGGGTTCTCTCAGAAGCTGAAGAACTGCCTCTAACTGGGGCATTTTGGGGAATGTTCCCAGAAGATCCCCAATAAGAGAGTTTGGAGGGTCAGAGTGTAGAGATAGTGTCTACATGAGCTTGGACTACCTTAACAAATTGTCACAGACTTAACAACAAACCTTTATTTCTCACAATTGTGGAAGCCAGGAAGGCCAAGATCCAGGTGCCCATGGATTCCGGTGCTGCTGAGGACATTCTTCCTGGTTCATGGACAGGGACTTTTTACTGTATCTGCACATGGTAGAGAGAAAGAGAACTCTTGTCTCTTCTCCTTATGAGGGCCCTAATCCCATTACGGGGGGTCTACCCTCATGACCTCATCTAACCCTAGTCCCCAAAGGCCCCACCTCCAAATAAATAGCATTGCATTACCAGTTACGGCTGTAACGTATGAATCTGGGGGGAGAAATCCGAACATTCCATTGATATTGATAGGACTTGAAACTGGGGGAGAGGAGGAAAAGATGGGAAGACCAGCTCCTAGGCTGGGGGAGAGGGGTCGCTATAAGGTCAGGGCATAAAGACAACCAGAACCTCCGGTGAATTCTCTACGGTGGGAAGAGTCAAGATATTTTCAGAGCAGTAGTGCTTTCTATTAAATATTATCTAGTTTTATGGGGGCAGGGAGGAATAGGGGAACAGCACAAGGAACCGTGGTGATAAGCATGGGTGCTGTAGTGTGAGAACTACAGGGACTACACTGGAGGGGAGAAATCACATACTGTACAAATATTAACAAGGATGGAAGAACATACATACATACATACATACATACATAAAACATTTAAAAATGTTATCTTGTTTGAATCTTCTCCAAGTTATTAAAGTTTATTAAGCTCAAGTTTATTAAGTGCAAATGTCCCTCTGGGGAAAAGAGAGAGAAGGTCAAGTGAAGCAGATAAAACAGAATCCACTAAACTGATCAAGGAAAAAGTGGAGGCAGGAACACTAAGCTGGCATACTGGGAAAAAGAAAAAACTAAGGAAAATCTCAGAGCTCTTTCCCTTTAACCCAAGAATCCTTAGTGACATTTAGGAGGGAAATAACATTTCTTTGAAGGTATGTATCATGGAAGCTTGAGTTCTTTCATAGGATTGGAGTGATTCCAAAAAGGAGCAGGATTTCAAAAGTAAAACATAAATACAGATTTCATTTCTTGAGTTATCTGCCCCTTGAGTGTCTGTTTCCCAAAGTTTGGGGGTGCGGTGTCTTGACAGGAGACTGACAGGCTACCGAACTGGGGGACCACTGACAGACTCTCGTACCGACCGGGGACTGGGAGAGTGTCAGGAAGAGTTTTTGTCTTGGAAAGCCCACCTTGGTAGTGGGGTGGTGGGCTGGGTGATGGGGCCCACACTGCAGTTGCGGGGGGCAGGTCTTGAGAATCCACAGTACTTGAGGCTTCCTGTGTGTGTGTCTACCTCAGGCACCTGTCACCTGCTCTGTCATTTTTTTTTAAAGATTTATTTATTTATACATACAAGCTGGGGTACAGGCCAGAGGAGGGGGCGGCGAGAGGGTTCACCAGAGACAGAGTGGGGAGCAGAACAGGCAGATCAGAAATACACTGCTGAGGGGAGCAGTGGGCGAGGCAGGAGAGGTCTGCCACACCATGTGGGATTCTCCCTGGCTGGGCGTCGAACTCGCATCGTGCGCTGCTGACAGCTCCACAGCGCAGCACTCAACCTCTGCACCACCAGGGAGGTCCTGCTCTGTCATTTTGTGTGGCCATGGTCCCCCTCGAGTGAGCATGCTCCGTGGCAGCGATCGACCTTTCACTGGTAATCCCTACTGCCTGTTGATGAAGGAGATAAAAAGAGCGTGTTTGTCTTAGACTGCCATCTCAGGAAGACACGGCCAGAGTCAAGGTCAGGAGGACCTAGTATTTGATTCCCCGTTTTGGAATCCACACTAACTTCTAGTTTCGACATCTTATCAGAAAGTCAGGAAATGGCTAAAGCAAACACCCCCTTTTCGCATTAGGCTAGGTGCGGCTTGAGTTTCAAAAGGGAAGACTTGGCTCCTGCCCCAGTTGAAGTGCTTTCGTATGTCCCTACTTTTCAATAAAATGCTGAAAAGAAATTCAGATGCTGCTATGCTGACAAAATGATATTCATTTTAAGTATGTACTTAATGAAAGCTGAGAATAGCCAACCCCCTGTAGGGGTTTTAGTCCCCTTAGAAAAGCATCATGTACTCTAAATTTAAGGGACAAAATATAATAATTACTTAGCCCAATAAAAGGAATTGCTTTGAAACCTACCCACCCTTCACCCCCTGCACCTCCCTTTTTAATGTAAACGTAGGCAATACCAGGAAATGAGCTGTGCCCAGTATTTGTGCAGTCTTCCTATCTGCACTCTGTCTATTTGGAATCTAAGGTAAACATGCCCCAGCCGCAGGGCACAGCCGGGTGTGAGCTCTGCTGCCTCTTCCACAAAGCACCTCCTCTCTAAATTCTGATTAGCATCTCCTCAAATCCCCCAGTGATCTTTTGGAGTCAAAGAGCAAAAAACACTGTACCGGAACTTAAAACAGTAAGTGCCTCACACAGGACAACCCCTTGATACATAATTCTTTACTAAATTATTTACTAAACAATTTCCAGGATCATCTCACTCTATCTGAACACCCAAATACATAAATCTCATTATATTAGATAGATACAGATATATTTACATTTATCTGTATATACATACAGATATAAATAAAATAGGAAGCCATGTACTGTACAGATAGTACATATGCAAATGTGGTATTACTAATATTGATCGGATGTAATCCTGCTTGGTATGAAGTCCTATGTGTTACACAGACATGCACGCCACAGAATATGAAGAGGTACATGTCATGTTCAAATTTGTACTCTGAATCAGTATACCCCCATTCTAAATGCTAATTGTCATTTTTCAGAGTCCAAGCATTTGTTCAGGAGAACGAGGGCACAGCTCACATTGTTGGAACAGTATGACCAGCTGCTGGCTCTCCCACAATGAGACCCATTGTTGAGTAAATGGAGTCCCTCAGGTGAATGTAATTATGCAAATCTCCCCTAACTCCGGGCACTCTTGGCCTGCTCCCCTTCCCTGCGGCACCTCCCATCAGTGGGAGCTCTGTCACTTCTCATTACTGGCGGCCTTGCTGCTTTGCTATGAGTGTCCGCCCCCCGCATGTTCTCAGGCTTAATGCTCAGAAAGAACCTGTTGCTGGCTCTGCCACCCCATAGGTCCTGCAGAGCCCACTCAGGTCCCCAGAAGGCCAAATGTTTTCCACCAGTGAACACTTTTCTTCACAATGGGCCCAACCGTGAAAAGCATAGATGAGGTTATATGTACCCCCTGATGCAAGGCAGGCTAGTGCGCAGGTGATTCTAATGCAAGAGAGATGGGCGTGGCTCCTTGGGATAATGATGCCGGAAGTTACATAGACCCAGACAAGTTATGCACAGGCACACATAGTCAAGTTACACACATTCACACAAGTACTCTTCATTTATCCAAAACAATGCTATAGGTTTTTAACTTGAGCATCCCCTAAATCCACAGCTAGGTGGATTGCTTATTTATTGACATAACTATTGGCATACTGAAAAATAGGGAACCTGGACAAAAAGATATTTTGAAACTCCCCACCCATTCTAATTTACATGAGTCACTCGATGTGCAGGGTTCATTTTTTCCACATTTTTGGTGATTTCCCACAGACACCAAAATAGAATTCTGCCTAAAAACACATATATGTTGAGGGACCAACTTCAGCCAACTTCTGTTTGCCTTCTCAAAGTAACTCAAAAGAATAAGAGTGTTAGCTTAATTATTATCTTTATTATTCGTGAATGATATTTCATTTCTCAACATTCTTATGTTGTACTCTTTGCTAAGTATTAACTAAGAAACTAACTATTAAATAAGAAAATTTGCATGTAAAGTAAAATGGAATGACAGTAAATCAAATAATATTTTCTAAGGAAAATATCCAAACACATTTAAAAATACTAATTACAAAATTCATTTACTTTAATTCTAACTCAAGCTTGATATCAACATGACCCTCAAAGGAGAGCTACTTTAAAAGCCAGGAGGCCCTGGTACAATTCATAAATCGTCAATAACGGTACAAAACTAAGTTTTGGTTATCAGATATCAGGAGAAGAGAAATTGCTGGGGGAGAAGGGACGGCCTGAATAAACCCCACAGATAGGTTTTTACGGACCCCACCCCCACCTCAGACCAGAGAGATCCAGGACACCTAGGACTACGAATCCCATAATGCCATCATCACCGAAGGGAGGATGCTGGGAACTGAGGGTGGAGTTAAGCAGCCATGTTTTGATATATAACCAGACATGCGCTTTCGGGGGTCTCTGGGCTGTTCCCTGAGTTTTGGTGCGTCATGAGGATTCCAGCTCAGCAGAACTGGTAGGGCGCATTTACCAATTTATTCTTTTCTTTTTTCGCCTTCCTTTTGTAAATAAACCCTTTATTAGTGTTATTTTGTGTGCCTGCAATTGTGTCTTGTTATAAGTCCCTTTTTAAGCTCACGGGTGAGGACCCACAGTCAGTCACCCTATTTTATATTGGGGCTGCCCTGTAACAAAATTAAATGTACTTGGGAAACACTCTTAATTCAGGGTTGAGGCCAGGCATGATGGAAACTACCAGGGAGGACGCTTGCTTGTTCGTTTTTTCATGTAAAAATTGTATGACAATTGTGGGGTGGAACTGGAGGAAATAGGAAGGCCTGTGTGAGCAAGTGAAGCTTACGCTGTAGTTTTAACCTTTTTTGAATCCTTGTAGGGGCAGGAAGAGCACAGGCACGGGTTGTCTATGAGAGCTGGGCAGAAGGGTAAAAGAGGAGTCCTGGAGCCCTTGGTGGCTTTTTAGGCTTTTAATTATCGTTCGTAGACAGTCAACGAGATGCAGGGCAGGCAATGGGGCCGGGGGCCTGGGAGGCTGGCAAGCCTCCCAGCACCCAGCGATTCTTCACTCTCTTGGGCTCTCAGTTGTTCTCTTGTGGTTTCTATCACATCCCAAATGGTCCTCTACTGCAACGCTCTGTTCTCTCTTGTCTCTGCTGCTTCTCCTCCTTCCGATGCTTACAAGCCCTGTCTCTGGCTCAGGTGCACCCACTAACACACGACCACACCCTGCTCCAGGTGCCCGCCATCAGGCATGCGTGTAGGTCTGCAGAGGTCTATCATTGATGGGAAGGCGGAAAAACCTGATGACTCTTTGGTTTACTCTACGATCCTCTAGTTCTGTTTTTAAAAAGGGATCTGGGTTCTGGTAACAAAATATAGTTTTATATAATTTCCATATTCATCCAGGTTAACCTGGGTTTAGGTATGTGAGATAAGAATCAATTCAGGTATTGGAATTCACTTGGAGGCCCTATGGGTTGGCCACTGGCCCCTAGGCAAATTCATACCTCAGCAGTGAAGATCCAGCCCCCTTGCATGAGGGCAAGGGAAAAGGAGAGAACAGTAGTCAGAAGCTGAAGCCCTACAGCACTTGGTTTTCATTTATAGCATACGTGTTATGTATATTTACATTCCTCAGAATATGAAGGGGTACAAGTCATGTTCACATTTGTACTCTGAATCAGTCTGTGCCCTTCTAAATGCCAGTTGTCATTATATGTACGAAGTTACATTTCTAATACTGCAGGAAGATCATTTTGAGTTCTGTTCTGTGGTCATAACTGCTGGACTTTGGACACTGACAGCTGCCCTGGGCCCCAGGTGGCCCTACTTGCATGTGCTGTCACTATGCATATAGAGTCAAGATTTGTGAAAGACTAGCTGTCACAGGTAGAAAAGAGAAGAGATGTTCACTAAATTGCTCAATCACATCCAGATTATATTTTAAATGTCTTATTCTTTTCAACTGTCATTTTGTAACCGGGCTGAGTCCAAAGTCCGGTAAATGTGGTGCCCCCTGGAGGGGTTTGCTGATGAGAAAGAATAGCCCCAGGGAAAATGCTAAGTTTGCAGCTGGGGGGTTGGGGAGAGTCTGATGAGATATAAAAGGGACTGAAGGAGAAGGAGATTCAGTCGCCATGATGTAGGAATGAAAGAGGGAGTTGCCATGATGTAGGAAAAGAAGTAGCAGTTGCCATGCTGAAGGAGTAGAGGAAGCAGTCGCCATGATGTAGGAAAAGAAGTGGCAAAAAATGTCGCCACCAAGATTGAGAGTTTGGAAATCAGACACCAGAAGTTTTGAGCCACTGGGATATAGAGTTTCGGATTGAACGTTTTTGGAATGTTTAGTGACTTTGGGGCAGCAACTTTGGAGGCTTTGTAAGTAGCCAAGTGACAGAAACTGCTCCCAGTTTTGTCTGTACTGTAGCCCAAGGAAGAAGGCAGAGGCCTGAAGCAGGCACCTTCCTAAAATGCGCGAGTGCAGTCTGTTGGGCCGTCTGGACACCATAGTTGCTGTTTACAGTGTTGTTGGCCTGGTGCTGTGCTGGGCACTGCGGCAGTTTCTGGAGCATCTCCAGTTGTGTTCTGTGTTGTCCTCGTGAGTTGGAACCTGGCCAATACTCTGGCAGAAGAAGGAAGATGCCATTTTGGAAATGTGGCCTATTACTTGGAAGAGGAGCTCCAATGACAGTTATGTGGGACTACAGTTTTCTCAAAATGGCTTTTGACATTGCATTCTGTGTAATGTCAGTATCCCATTTGCATTTTTTTCTTGTTTCTTAGAGTTACCTGGTATATTGTGAAATGTTTACCCAAGGGATAAGGGAAAGACACTAAGCATTTTCTTGGATCAAGTAAGGATTTGCCTCCAATAGTCCAAACACAACTGCAACACAATACTCCAAACACAACTGAACATCTCTTGGACTGGTTGTGTACATGGATTTTAAATCATACTATTCTCTGCACCTTACCTGTCAGGATTCTTGCCCAGTTTATTGCTAATATCAGTTTCTGTAAGGGTTTGAATTCTTTACCAGGAATTAAATCACATCAGCACTACAATATAGAAGAGTGAATGAGCTGTACTAAAAGTATAACCTCATTAACTATTTATGTAGAAATTTTATTTTCATGACACCTGGCAAATGAACAAACCCTGCTTTCTCCAGGGCTCCTTTCCAGAATCTGCACAGCAGGACCAGTGGCATCTAAGGACAGGGCCACGGTGGTGCAACCTGAGGTTGTCCTCAGAAATATAAATCGTTCCTTGCCTTTCAAGATCTCCTGAAACCATCAATGTGAGCACTTAAAAAAAAAATAAACCAACCCACATGTCAACTTTAAACATTTTAATAACTTGTCAAAAAGACAGCTTTACAATTGCAGGAGTAGGCGGCAGGAAGGAGAAGCCTTTTTCCTATGTTAGAGTCCTGAGCTTAGGTATTAAAAGGAAACAGGCACTTGTAGCTTTTTACAGTTGAGAAGCAAAAGCAGGTACGTCTGTAAACCTGACAGTTCTTCCATTTAACGTTTTCAGCTCAGAAACACTGCTGCCCGTTGATCCCCAGCCAAGGTCATAGTTTCTGAGCTTGCTAGAGGGCTTTTTTTTTTTGACTGTCAAGCTGACAGCAATGGAGAGCTTAGATGTGACAAACGAACAATAGAAAATTTTCACCATGTTGTTATTAATCATTAAAAAGGAAAACCTGTTCCCTGAACCAGTGAGAAAAGCCTACAGTAGGGTAGTCACTCTTTGCGCCCCAATCTGTAAACCAAGCTGCCAGAGCAGTGCAGTGTAAGATGGAGGAGGAGGAGGAGACAGCCTTCTCCAAAGGCTAGGTTTTGCATTTTCTTTGAAAAAGTCTCTTTGCAACTAGGGTGGAGTGCAGTGTTAGCAAATAAAGGCCAGTGGAGTAGCACCTACAAACCAGTGACTAGTAAAAAGTTTTGTTTTCTGTTTTTGTTTTTGATGCTGATGATTATGCAACAAAGCATCAGTAAGTGACTCTATGCCCAATTCCATTTCTGAAGATTTTATCAAGTGCTTGTTTGAAGATTGCATGGAAATATGAACAATCGTTTGCTTAAATAATCTGTCATCTCTCATGTGTATGTAGAAAATAGAAAGTAGATGCTCTGCGCTCTCCCTGGCTTTAAAAAAAAAAAAGGCAGTCTTTAAATTTTTCCTGTATTTCTTTGTTATCCTGATTCTAGAAGCTTCTAGAGTCAATTAAAGTCTGCTCTCTCCTTTCTATAAACAATGGAAAATGGGGCCACATGCTGAGCGGGAAGAGTTGGTGACTACATCTGCTTTCCCCTCAGCATTGCCTATGCTGGGTTACTATTGTTAATGACATAAAGCAACCGTAAAGAAAATTTGGAAGGTGGAAAGAGTTAATCCCAACTATTTGTACTTTCGAAAATTCCCTTCTAATGATAGTTTCAAAGCACACTTGATTTTTGTAGGGGAGCTAATTTAATATCTTAAAGGATATGTCCTGATTTCGTTCACTGATTTCTTTTACATAGCAAACATTTTACTTGCTTTTCATAGACTACCTACTTTTTCCAGTGGCAGCGTTTTATACTTCTTTTTTTTTCCTTCCAGCCTTTTCATTTCCTCCCCTCCTTTCTACCTGACATAAATCCTACTGTTTTTTATTTATTTTGGCTTTTTTACACCTGTTTTCCAAAAGTAAGATCAAATTTTGATTTTTTTGTTTTTTTTTTTATATTACTAACTTGTTTCCCCAAAATATTTGTAGAAATTCACACTACCAGCAGTGGTAGATGAGTGTATCAAAATTCCTTGAGCCTCTTCTCATAGTTTGAATTGTATTTGAATTGCCCAGATCCTTATTTTCATTTGTATTTATAGCTGTTACTTTTAGTGAGATTCATAAGTTTAAGTCCTTTTGTCTGTTAGTTATGTTACCTCATGTTCAAATCATCCCTTTATCTGCTGGGATAGTTGTTTTCCTTACCAGTTTGCATGAATTCTTTAAATAATTGAGAATTTGTTCATCTTCTATTTGTTACATTTATTTTTTCACAACCTTTCATATGTCTTTCTACTTTGGCCAAGGAAGATTTTTCAGAGGTGTAAAGTTTTTCAAAAAAAATCTTAAGTTGAATCTGCTGACTTCTAGTTTTTTGATTCAGTCTTTCACCCTAAGGTCAATACAGTAATCTTACATATATTGATATACATTTGATACATATTCCACTCTTTCTAGAAATTAAAACATTTAGCTTTTTACTATATTATACAGTATGTGATACAGATATAAATGGATTTTATGTTCCAATCACTAGCCACTCACCACTCACTCTTTCTTTCCTGGTCATTTTATGAGGCCTCCTTTGTGATATTTTAAATTCTTATCGCCAGCCCAGTACTATACATCCACTGATTATTGCTAATATGGTTGCACTTCTTAATGTTTTTTCTTTTCTAGAATATTCTTTGATATTTTTACCAATTCCTTCTTTGAAATAACATTTTAAATTATATTATCAGATTTAAAAACAACATGCTGAAATTGATGGCATTTAAACCTGAGAAATTCTTTCTTGTACCACTACTTTCTTGTGCTATTGCTAAGGTGGCACAGGACAACTGAGATATTGTAACAATGGATGTCCTGAGCTGAACTAGGTTATGTGAGTTTTACTCAGAATAGCCTGAAGCAGATATAAACTAAGAAGCCAACATAAATTATAGCCAAGGAGATGATTCCAAATCCATGTTGGAAGAAAATGTCAAGAATCATGTCTAAGAAGATCAAGGTAATCTTGAAAGGTAGAAAGGGTATTAATAAATCAAAAACCTAAGAAAGCAAGGATAAATCAGAAAACAGACTTTACATGAGCACTGGGGTATAACCAAACTCTTAGTTCTTCCTGCTGGTATTTACTACAACTCTGCTGAGTTGCCCTTTGTGTTAGCACTGTCATCCTGGACCTAGCCATGCATTTTTCTAAATTAGAAGTTTCTATAGCCCTAAGAACAATGTCTCAATGAAATCCAAGCATCTGTCAGATTTCCATAGTGATTGGTATGTTCTGCAGGACTCTTACATAAATTGTCAGTGTATCGTTCATATAAGTTGCCTCACTATAGATTTTTCCATAAGCCATATCCTGCAATATTTTGTCATATCTTGCAATATTTTGTATTCTGTGGGAATAAATTATAAATTATAATACTTACCCTTCCCTATTTTCCAACTTCAAAATTGCTCTGTGTGTGTGTGTGTGTGTTTAATAAGAAAGACTCATGATACTCCCATAACTATTAACACAACTTCTAGGAAAAGTAATTCTTTCAACAACAAATTTCAGATATATTCTAGTTCCTGAAATCTAGATCAGGATAACAGAATAATATGCCAGATTAGTTGCCTATAAATCTATCATTAATCAAACATTATCGAGTTCAAATATCAATTTTACATTTTATTTATAAATGTTTTCTGAAATTCTCCATTGCTTTTTCTTTTTATTAGAAACTCTTCTTTATAAATGACAATTCCATGAGTATATATTAAAGTAACAAGCATCATAAAGAACAGAATGTTTTTTCCTTTATAATAGCTTTTATTTCAATTTAAATCTCAATACCAAGATTCTTTGAAGCTTCACATTATTTGTAAAATTCTAGTTGAGAATGTTTCAATGTTCTTAATCTTTGGGAGAGTTATAGTAGAAAATTATATTTTATCGATCACAGATCTTTGGGGATTCTTCCCTTAGCTTTAAACATGAGATCTAAAACAGCCATTGTTATCGTAACCCTATATCCTTGGTCGTGGTCTATTCAACAGGAGAGTCACTGAATCAAATCAAAATACATAGAAACTCAAGGCTCTGATTATAGTGCTTTATCTTGGAAGAATTACCTGTACCAGTCACTTTTAGTTCTTTGCACCAATCCCCTACCTACTTCTGTGCCTGTGCCTCCTTGGCTTATGTTATACTTTTTATCTCAGGGACACATGTCTAACTCTTATGCGGTCTGTCTTGGGACACTGAAGATGCTCAGCTTTTGCACACCACTGCAAGCAAGTGCAGAGAACTGGAATTTATATTTCCCAGGATGAACTTTAGCCAATGACAAGCTGGTGTGAGAGTTTAAACACATCACACACTTGCCGAGGTCTGGACAAAATGAGTGTTATCTTCACTCCAGAGCTTCCTGCAGATCAGGCTGAAGCTGGAACTCTACCTAAAATCACACCCTTATTGGCTCCCCGCATCCCCATTTCCTTTCTCCTGAGAGTACTTCCATCACAAATGAACACAGATTCTTCCAAGGGGGCTGATGTTCAACATCCGCATTTGACTGGTTGGGTCAATGAGTGTCTCTCTCTGAGATTTTTTCATACCTGGATCTGGGAGGTAGAAAGCTCATCAGGGTAGACCTGCCGCTGCTGGCGACTGGTGAGAATGAAGCTGACTCCTAGAAAGCAGCAGGCACAACCACAGTCAGTCCCTGATTCAGCGGGTCCTCGTGGCTGCTGCCCACCAACCCTCCCTGACATGGTTTAGATAGAAGATTTGGTTTGAGATAGTTCAATGCACTTCCTGTCATTTGCATCCAAGAAAATCCCAATCAATATCTTGAAAACTGAAGAGATCTCAAATGCTAAAGACTGTCCGTGGAAAAAAGCAGAGCTAGTCACAACTTTGTACATAATAACAGGATTCATAGTCACATTCATGGACCATCAGAGGCACATTTCTGACTTAAGGGTACTCAAACTCAGAAGTTGTCTGTTGCTCCTTTTGGCATTAGTGCTTGCCTTGCTTGCTAATAATCTGTTGGAAATTTTTGAGAAAAACAGGAACTAGGTCTTTTGGTCTGCAATTTGATTCCCCAAATAAAAATAGTTCCCAGTATAGAAATCACAGCTGATCAAATTAATGAATACAAATGTAAAATAAAAATGTATGTGTCAACCAGAGTATGTACTCAAAACTGTACAGATGTGCCCAGAAATAGCAAGCTCTTGAAAACAAGTGGGCAGGACAGGGGATGATGGGGTCACTGAGCAATACCTCAGTTGGAGCAGTTCTTTGATAGGAAACAGTGTCTACCCCGGAGCATTATCAATAGAAAACATGACTTAGGTCCACAATTCATCAGTTTATATACTCTGTCACTTCCCTTGTGTCCAAATAACACAAAGCATCACTCTCAGGAGAGCTGGGAGAGGTTTTGTCTTTTCCCAGCCCTGCATCCCTCAGCAGCCCACCCCATACCCGATGTTAAGTGAGAAAGGTGAAGTGATCCAACACTCAGGCACAAGCCCATGTTTCTTTTCTTTGTCCTATGCCTGTGGCAGTTACACTCATGCTCTTTTCTCTGAGCCCTGCATGCTCCTCTCTGTCACCGGGAAGCCCGTGGGCATGGACCTCAGGGGGGCCTGCAAAAGGGCCTGCTCAGGCCTCCCTGGGGGCGCAGCGGTTAAGCGCTGCGCTGTGGAGCTGTCAGCAGCGGTGACGCCTGCGCGTTCGATGCCCAGCCAGGGAGATTCCCACATGGTGAGGCAGACCTCTCCTGCCTCGCCCGCTGTTCCCCTCAGCAGTGTGCTTCCGTTGATGTGTCTATTCTGCTCCCCACTCTGTCTCTGGTGAACCATCTCACCACCCCATGCCTCTGGCCTGTACCCCAGCTTGTATGCATAAATAAATAAATCTTAAAAAAAAAAGTCCTGCTCAGTGGTACTCTTGAGACGTTCACCCTCACATCTCTTCATCTCATAGCAAACATTCAAGAATGTCCTGAAATTGTTTTGCACTGGTTTTCTGCCCCTGGTGAGCAGGCAGTAAAGCAGGGTTTCTATACATGACAGCACTGGAAATAATGGAGTTCTTCATATCTGACAGAACCCTCACTCTAAGATGGCAGAACCTTCTAATTATAGCCATGTGTCCCTTTGGGAAATTTTTTGGGACCTGACAAACTTCCTCTCTGTGTGTCATTTCTGCTTTATGAAAAGTCACCTTTATAACAATGTAAACTTAGATTTGCTTATCCCTTGATTTTAGTAGCAAGAGAAAGAAAGAAGGAAAAGGAACCAGACTTCATTTGACAGTGGTATTTGTCAGCGACCCTCTGCTAATCACATCACCTCATTTTGACAGGCAGGTGTTCAGTTTTAGAGCTGTCTTACCTCTGCCCCTAAACTGAAACTTGGTTTTGTTTGATGACAGTTTTCCTTATATCCAGTTCTCAAGAATAGACCGCTCATATTCCCTGTTCTGTTTAAACTGCATGTCTTGAAACTACATAGTCATATGTTGCTGCAAAGCTAATTATCATAAATGTAGCCACTGCTAACAATGACTGTACATGAGCTCATAGTGAGGCCGTCAGTAGATGGGAGAACCTATGTAGGTTCTCTCTGTAGAGCCTCGAAAGCTGGAGACAAGCTGTTGGCAATCAGGCTCTTATCCTTCTGGGAAAGAATGTTTCCAAGAGCATCCAGGCTATGGACATAATTCAGTTCCTGTGTTCGGTGAAGAATGAGGTCTTCATTTCTTCCCTGACTGCCAGGTGGGGGCAACTCTCAGCTTCTAGAGGCTTCTCTCTGTCCCTTGTATGAAGCTCTTTTCTTCAAAGCCAAAGATGGGTGTGAATCCCCCTCACACTTCATATCCCTCTGACTTCCTCCTCTTCTTGAGAAAATTGTTTTTAAAGGGGTTGCCTGACTGGATTAGGCCCACCAATTACATCTCCGTTAAGGTCAACTGACTTGGTACTTCAATTACAGCTGCACATCTTCCCCAGCAGCACCAAAATTAATGTCTGAGCACAAGAATCTTGGGGGTGAGGTGGGCTGGGTTGGGAAGGGCATCTTTAGAATATTGCCTACTGTAGCCAACCACGTTAGAAACACTTTAGCTCTCTTTCTGGGCCCTGGGTTAATGTGGGAGCCTCCACATGTCAGAGCTAGTGTGGGCATTTTCTCCAGATATGGGAGTTACTTGACGCTCACAACTGGGATTTTGTCTGCTCTACTTCATCTTGTTCTTTGTCATCTTTGTCTGGGTGAGGGAGTACAATTAGAGATTTCTCCAAGTTTCTTGTGAGGCTGAAGGGTTTTTTGTAGTGGTTGAAATATATGCAGGATCTAATTATGTTGTAATGGGAGGGCATTTTGGAGTATCCAAACCCCCATAATGATGGATTCAGTGTTCACTGATTCTTTATTAATTGAGTGAAATTTTGTGTGTGTGTGTGTATTTTGCAATGATGCTACAATGCTACTGAACGATCACAGTGGACAACAACTATAGGTGCCCCAGTGCAGCTAAATAGCAGCCCTGCTGTGTTCCTTTAGGAGGTACTTTATTAAGTGCTGTGGGAGATACAAAGATTAATACACAGAGATCTGCCATCAAAATCTTGAGGAAGATGAACTATATATGTAAAAGATAATGAGTACATTTATAAGTGTCAAATGAAAGCTAAAAATAAAAAGCTACTTGAGGTCAGAGGGAAGAAAGATTACTTCCATCTGATGGACTCAGAAGTTTCCATGGGGTCACAGCTAGTGCTGTGAGGTTTGTGGAGACCAGGCATCACTGTCTCACCTAAAGAAAGGCCAATTGCCGAGCTCCTGCTGGAGTGCCCTCTGTAACATGCATGTTCATGTGCCAGCAAGCTTGAAATGTGCTTTGTGTCTAATGCAGGAGGGACTCAGATTCTGAGACAGATACAAGCTTGATTAATTAAAGATAATCCATGACATCAACACACTCAGATATTAGCCAACAGATTATTAGTTGCTATTTTGTTCTCTGTTCAAAATAATATAACAAAATATTCAGATTTTTCACATTGGTTTTCCAGTTGCTCACAAGAGCTCTTCGTTTCAGGACTTTCATGTTTTGATGGGCCTTAAACAGAGGTTGTGGTCCACAGCTGCCTCACTGCTTAAAGGGAAGATATGCTGTGCCTTTTAGTAGCATCTTTCAGTATAAAAATGATCGATGTGGTGATTGCTTTAATAGACTGTTAACATGGCTACATTTATTCAGCAACCTTTGCTGTGTGACTTTGTAGCTCTTCCCATGGAGAGGTGTGGCTTATCTTCCCTCCTTTTGACTGTCCCTTGACTTTGTGACTTGCTTTGCCCAATAGATTGTAAATGCAGTGAGGGATCCTATCCTGAGCCATGATCTTTGGAGATCCTGCCCACCTGCCTGTTCGGGGGCTCTTTGAGCCTCCTTCTGAACAAGCCCCTGTCAACCAAATCCAGAAGCAGAGCTGGATTTCAGGTGCTCGATGAAACCCAATCGAGAGCCACAGAAATGTTAGTTAGCAAGAAATAATTAATGGTTCTTAATTTGAGATACTGTCCAGATCTGGGACCCCGGGAAGGGAAGGGAGAGGCACAATTAAGGAGTCACAGAAGGCACAGCAAGGATCTGAGAATCTTTATTTAGCAACCAAGCGTTTATATACTTATGCTCACTAAGCAATTACCCACAAGCCATTGTTACAATAACAATTTTGTTATGATATTCTAAATTCTCTATAAGGAAGCAGCATTTGTAGCAAGAGTAAGAATACAGACATTGTTTACAAGAGCACGACCAGTAACACACTAAGAAGGCAGTCTCTGATTCTCTGTGTCCTGGTTTTGGTTGTACAATTTGGTTGGAGGTTGACACAGGTCTACGGTTTCTCTAGGCATAAGCTGCAGCTGGCGTAAGCAAGATCGTCATGTGGGCAGTGCCTCCACACTGACTACCAAGTGCTCTCCCCTTGGGAGGGTCACACTGGCTTAGTTATGCCAAGTGTTACACTGGCTTGGTTAGGCCAGTGCTCCCAACAAGATACTAAGTTTTGGGTTATCTTTTAGAATACTTTGATAACTTTGATAACTCCATTTCTCTTCTGAGGCAGGGTAAAAGGACAGTCCCACTCCATTTTTTCATAGCACTGTCAAATAGGACCTGGGACATAAATTTCTCACAGAAACTTTGTAAATATGATCTATTTCATTTGTTTCAATAATGTGCAAATTTTCTGTGATTGCTAAACACATTTTGCATAATTTACTTAAGAATGGTGGTTAAGGGCCTCCCTGGTGGCGCAGGGGTTGAGCGCTGCGCTGTGGAGCTGTCCCAGCCGCTAGCGATGCAGGTTCGACGCCCAGCTGGGGAGAATCCCACATGGTGCAGCAGACCTCTCCTGCCTCGCCCGCTGCTCCCCTCAGCAGTGTGTTTCTGATCTGCCTGTTCTGCTCCCCACTCTGTCTCTGGTGAACCCTCTTGCCGTCCCGCGCCTCTGGCCTGTACCCCAGCTTGTATACATAAAAAAAAAAAAAGGTTAAAAATCACATTACTTTATGTCACATCTTTTTTCCTAAGATTGGAGAAACTACATTAAATGTATAATGAGCTTCTGGGGGGTTCATAAGAAAAAAGGCAAAATTTAATTGAGAGTCTCCTGGACCTACAAACTTGCATAATGTACTAGTGATGCTAAAATTTGGGGGATTTGTCTGAAACATCTGGATAACAGAAAGTCTTTTAAATTAATTTTATAAGTATTAGTTATAGCTACTTTATCTTTTATAGACCATTTAAGACTTATAACTTTTTAAAAATTTAATTTATATCCTTTACATTATTATGTATCCCCCATAGGTTTCCCATCACCAATTCACACGCGAACCATCATAAGGCTTATAACTTTAAGAGATAGGCATTTTTTTTTAAGATTTATTTTTGCATACAAGCTGGGGTGTAGGCCAGAGGTATAGGGTGTTGAGAGGATTCACCAGAGACAGAGTGGGAAGCAGAACAAGCAGATCAACTGAAATACACTGCTGAGGGGAGCAGCGGGTGAAACAGGAGAGGTCTGCTGCGCCATGTGGGTATCTCCCTGGCTGGGTATCGAACTTGTGTTGCAGTGACTCTGGATAGCTTCGTAGTGCTGCGCTTAACCTGTGGTGCCACCAGGGAGGCCCAAGAGATAGGTATTATTCTTCACCCTCTCACTCCCAACCTCTGCTCATTTTACTCATGACAAAACCAAGACTCACAGAGATTAAATAACTTATCATTCAGCACCAAAGTCCATGGTTTTCCATGTGTTCATAAAGATCATGATTTGAAATATGATAGCATCTTTCACTTAATGTCTGCAAATGTTAAATCACTTGTTACATAACATTTATATCTTTAATTTGATAAAGAGTGGTGAAATAATGAAAACCATGTCATTTATTTATTTTTGTCATTGCCTTATTTTGGCTTTTTCAAAATTTGTTAAATTGAGGTAGCAATGCTTTACAACATTGTATATGATTTAGAGGTGTAACTTTACATCATTCAAATAATTCATATAATTCAAGGAAAAACTTTGTAGTCTTACTTTCATGCTAATCTCACAGCTGACATTATACTCATTTTCCCTCCATTTTACTGTAAATCTTTTAAACATCCAGAAGAATTGAAAAACTTTTAAATACCCTTATGCTCATTACCTAGATTCTAAAATTAACATTTACAATGCTTATTCTATCATATCATCTATCCATCTACCCATGCCTATCTGCCCACCAATCTATCATTCTGTAATCTTTAATCATACAGTTCAGAAGCCCAGGACAAAATGCTGTTAAAAATATTGCTTTGTGAGCAAAGATTTGTTACTTCATCTTGGCACTGGGGTCTGCAGACAAAACCACTGATGATCTGAAAGTCAACTTCAAAGGAAGGATGCCAATAAAAGCACCAACTGCAGTCAGTTTCAAAATGACTTACAAAGTCTGAATGGAGGCATTGCCTGCCCGCTCGTAGCAAGGGCTGGCAAGAATGCAACTCCTGCTTATTGGTCCAGAGGATGCCCCTATACTGCAGAACAAATTCTGAGTCATATTTTGGGCTTGCTTGCTTTCTTTCTTTTTTAATAACTCCTGGGACTCAATAGTGACCTGAACACAAATAAAAGACATGGAAGTGAATCATGGGATGATATGGCAGGAGACCACCTGTCTCTGCCAAAGGGTGAGGTGTCAGAGATGAAGATGAAGGCTAATGTACCCTGAGCACAAAAAAGTGAAGAATGTGTAGTGATAGAGAGGAGCAAGCAACTCCAGAGAAATGACCCAGCTAACTGTTAAGAGGAAGAATGGTCAATACACTCTACAGGCATTTGAAAGCAGGGCCTTGGAAATACTCCATAACTGGTTTATAGCCATCATGCCCACATAGATGAATAACTGATTTTCTGGCCATGGAATATGCTGCTTCACGCCTTTTACTCCCATTTCACTCAAGTATTAAACCAATGGAACCAGTCTTAAAAATGGATTTGAAACTAAAGTTTATGGGAGCCCCATGAATTCCAGTGTATGCTGGTTGTTTTTGTAAATCGGGAGGGGGAAGTTCTGTGGCTGCTTGACTCTGGCTGTTGGGGGTTTCTCCAGTAAGTGACCAGAGACTCCTCCTCCCACTGCTAAAGCCACAACCACCCAGTTGGGGGATAAGCAGATGTTGCACAGTGTTATCACCTACCAGGGGACCACTCAGAGCTGAGCAATTAGAGGAATGCAAAGAGGGAATTTGGGAACAACTTAGACAACTGTCTTGCAGTATGGGAAGTAAGGAAAATTTCTACTCTAATTGGGGCAGTTAATTATTCATGGATTTTCCCATGGACTTGGAATTGGGCTAGAAAAATAAGCATCTCTGGTAACAGTTTATAGAAAAGAATTTAAAAAATTAAGCCAGGGGCCTCCCTGGTGGCACAACGGGTTGGGCACAGTGCTATGGAGCTGTCAGCAGCTGCGGAGCGAGTTCGATGCTCGGCCAGGGAGATTCCCATATGGTGCAGCAGACCTCTCCTGTCTCTCTCACTGCTCCCCTCAGCAGTGTATTTCGGTTGATCTACCTATTCTGCTCCCCACTCTATCTCTGGTGGACCCTCTCACTGCCCCACACCTCTGGCCTGCACCCCAGCTTGTATGCATAAATAAAATAAATCTTTAAAAAAATTAAACCAGGACATAGTTACCTTAGTGAGTTAGGGAGATTAATGAGGGAGATGAACAGGGCTGGGAGGGGGAAGTCATGGTGGGAAGGGCTATCAAACCTGGCTGGCCAGGAGGCAGCTGCAGAGGAGCTTGGGAATGAAAGACTGCTTGGGGCTGTGGGATCATCAAAATTGCCATTTCAGCTGCTTACCTCTCTGCAAGACCTGCGTCTGATCTTTGCAATCGTACACAGCTCAGGTCACTGAAAATGGAGAATTTCTCTCATTCTGGAAGCTGTATGAGTGAGAGAGGAGCCGAGGAAGGAGCTATGTAATCTTCACTCACACTTCCACGGCTTCCTCCTAGGGAGTATCAGGATCTTAGATATACCTGGAAACAATGTGAATTTGTAATTGACTAAGAAGGCCTATGTTTATAGTCAGTGGTTGCTATGGACTGAATGATGTTCACAAGTTGAGCCCTAACCTTCAATATGACTATATTTGAAGACAGGGTTTTAGGAGGTAATTAAGGTTAAGTGAGGTCATGGGGTGGAGTCCTAATGCTACAGTATTGGTGTGGCCTTATAAGAAGGAAAGGAGAAAAACACATCTTTCCACATGTACAAACTGAGAAAAGGCCATGTGAGGAGACAGGGAGGAAGTGACCCTTTACAAGTCAGACAGAGAACCTTCGCCAGAACTGACATGGCAGCACCCTGATCGCAGGCTTCTAGCCTCCAGACTATTGTGAGGCAAAAAAATGTCTGCTAAGCCACCCAGTCTGTGGTATTCTGTTATGGCAGTGCTAGCTGACTAATACAGAGGTAATAAGCTCAAAGTAGGGACCCCATTAGGACTCTTGGTCAAACACATAGTTTTTTGCTATTTTGTTCTCTTTCATTCTCATTCTCCTTAACTCTTTTCCCAAACCCCTTCTTTCTCTCTATCAATTTTCCCAAATGAATGTTCTGTCCTTAAATTCCAGCTGATCAGTAGTGATAGAACTTGGTAATATGGTATTTAAAAGGGGCTTTTCAGAGGATAGGGAAGCCTTGGATTAGGGGATTTCTATGTGCTGCTCTAGTAGTCCATGTTTCCCCTTGACATTTGTATTTCTTTCTAGAACAGGGGTTCCATGAGAACAGAGGCCTTTGTCTTATTTATTGGTATATCCCTGGCATCTAACAGAGAAAAAAATCACCAACCTAACCTCTGTCACAATTCTCCTGTTTAACTTGTCAACAGATATCCAAGAAAGTTTAATGTGAGGGAGGCACTCTATCCATGAAGCATAGTACAGTGGTTCTTCAAGAATGGATACACAAGCCGTAGCATCATGACCTGGGACTTTGTCAGAAATAGAACTCTTGGGCGCCACCCCAGACCTACAGCATCAACTACTTGACACAGTGTTTGCAATGGGAAGCCAGCCATGGACAATATATAAATGGAAGGGTGTGGCTGTGTTCTCAAAAAGCTGTATTAACTAAAACCGGCAGTAGGCCAGATTTGGTGTGTGTGTGTTGGGTGGTGGAGGAGGTATAGTTTGCCAACCCTGTTCTATGGTACAAATTTTCCATAAGAGTGTTAAAGAGTAGATATGAGTTGTCTAGGAATTTTGCATGATCAAACAGCTAGCTAGTTGACCTAAGTAAAGTTATACAAATTAGTTGTAAGACTGATGTAGAGACTTCTATATGCTGAGTAGATCTTAAGAGGCACAACAGAGTATTGTTGAATTTCTTGGAATGAAAGGCCTCCATTTAAGCAGAAGCTGTGAGGCTTGGGGACAGAGAAGGGAAGTGTTCCAAAGTGTGGAGATGCCTTTTTCCTTTTTATACAACTGGGGTTTAGCAAATGTTGCATCAGTTTACCGGGACTACCATAACAAAGTACCACAACCTGGTGTCTTAAACAACAGAAATATACTCTGGAGGCTGAATGTTGGAGATGCAGGGTTCTTCTAAGATTTCTCTCCTTGGCTGGTAGATGACCATGTTCTTCCTATGTCTTCATGTGGTCGCTCTGCGGGTGACTGTATTCTAATCTTTTCTTGTAAAAATCAGTCATATTGGACAATTCTTTTACCCATTTGACTTCATTTTACCTTAGTTATTCCCTTCAAGGTCCTATTTTCCAAGTACAGTTAACATCCTAAGGTACTGGAGGTGTGCATAGAGGCTTCTAATATCTTTTCACTTTGATGATTTGAAATTGGGGAGGGGAAAGGATTTGTGATGGTCTGTTAAGACCAATTTGCTACTACCTGAACCAGTGCCCCCCTCCCAGTGTGCTTTAGGATGTACCCTTACTTGGTCTCTGCTTGTCCTCACTCAGAACGGTCTAAGGAAAGGAAGGCAGGAGAGTCTGACTATCATTAGATATTTATGGCTACTAAGGAGTAGGTGGATGGATTTATATCCTTTAGAAAAGTGACTGAATGAAAACAAATCCTAGCTCTGTCCCTAACATCTGCCCCTCAACACAGACTAAGGGTGATTTGTTAACCCACAAATTCATTTCAGAGGATGTTTTCTAGTAGAAAAACCTCACAATTCTATCCTAAGTACTTTAATGTCTTTGGGTACTGAAGCTTTCTTTGAATTTTATTTGTCTTTGATCTGAGGACCTCCCAGAGCTTTGTAACTATATACAGGATTACATATTTTCTCCATTTAAATAGAAATCCCAAAGCACAGAGGTGTAAAGTGACTTGAACAAGCATTTCGGCATCTTCATTAGAAGATAGTGTAGAGCAAGGGAACTTCTGGATGGAAACAGTGGTTTGGTTTTGTTTATATGCTAAACTTCTTGAAGTATTAATTCCCTTTTGATAGATCACATGCAATAAAACCATACTGTTAAAAAGATTCAGCTATACTGTGAGTAAAGTGGTGCTTTCCCTGATATTGTGAAAATCAAGTAAAAGGTGGTTCTGAAGGCCAAGGTCAGCCTTAACTATCAACATCTGTAACATCTCTGGATTTAAGAAACTCTACTTATAGTTATGGGATTAATAATTTTTGAATAGTCTGTAGGTCAATGGACACTTGAATGAAGAAGCATGGGCTCCATGGGAACTGAAAACTCTGGAGAGTGTTACAGGGAAAGCATACTGTTTGGGGCATGGTCTGTGGGTTTTCCAAAGGCAGGGCTTTTAGTGTTGGCCTGCATTAGAATCACCTGGCTAGTTCAAACATTCCTACACCTACACTTGACTGATTCAGAATAACTGAGAGTTAAGAATCTCCAATTTAAACATGTTCCCAATGTATTTCTGATGCCCATAAAGTCTGAAAACCAGTAGATTATAGGAATGTGTTCTAGATTAAAGAGAAAAATAAAATAAATATAAAAGGAAGCTGAAGACATCGTCAGGAGCAAATGTTCCTACAATTCCTTAATGGGCAAATAATCAGGTAAATCAAGGAATGTAATGTATTAAAGTCAGAGGAAGATTTGGGTTTTAAAATCAACAAGAAAGATTTAAGCAAATTATTGGTTGAAAATATTCTCTTAAAGAAAAAAGTGCAAATAATTTTATACAAACAGTTTAGCACTAAATTACTTCATATATGATAAAACATGAAGACAGCACTTAAAAAGTTCAGATGAAAAGATATTTTTCAAAAAGATATTCTGGGATTAAAGGAAATTCTTTTGAAATGAAGCAGTAGGAAATATACTATGTAAAATCCAGTTAACTGCATTTAAATTCAGAGTCCTCAATCATTTGGCCATGCTAATTTGAGGTCTAAGTTTATAATACCTATGGAAAGGGATTTGAACAGAATTAATTATTTATATAAATAAGATATAAATTAATCATTTTATTTCCCTTCCTAAACCCATTTAATGGCTTCTCTAATCTGCAAGGCCAAAGTTCAGACTCTTAAAGAGCATTTGCATAGCTTCCCTCTCCATATTTCCCAATCCCCTGGATTTTCCTTTCAGCTTCTCCTCACTGTGACCTCTCAGATTTCGCCATTATCATTCTCACCAGGAACTTTCCCTCTGTCTCCCTTCTCCCTTAGCAAGTGTAAGCGCACTTGCCACAAACTGTGTCATTGCTAATAACATTACTGACAGTGGAGAAAAGTGGACATGGTTAAGACAGAGTGTACTCAGGTCCTTCTGAGCACTTGGGTGTAAGGGAGGTGATAAAGTAGGGAGAAATTAAGGATGACACTTAAATTTTGGACTTGAGAAGTAAAAAAATTAAGGATTCAGGGGCAATTATTACACATTGGAAAAATGAAAGTGCTGAATGATTATAAATTTTGTCCATACCAAGTGTAAGATGTGCGTGCGGAGCAGATATTGACACGGAATAGGATCGAGGAGTCTGGAATCCCAGGAGGGTTTCAAAGATGAAGGTAGAGACGGTATTTAAAGCAACAGCAGTAGGGCCTCCCTGGTGGTGCAACAGGCTGAATCAGCCCTCTGAATCTATGAGCAGCCACTGCAGCACGGGTTCAATCCCCAGCCATGGAGCTTCCCACATGGTGCGGCAGACCTCTCCTGCCTTGCCCGCTGCTCCCCTCAGCAGTGTATTTCGATCTGTCTGTTCTGCTCCCCACTCTGTCTCTGGTGAATCCTCTCATCACCTCCCCCACACCACTGGCCTGCACCCCAGTTCTTGTATGCATAAATATATAAATATCTAAAAAAAAATAAAACAACAGCAGTAACAAAACCCCTTAGGAATAATGATGGAGAAGGAGGAAAGGGCCTTGTGGATGCCAAAGGCAGGAGGAGTAGCAAATGAAACAGTGGGGAAGGAGGAAAGCGGGAGGTGCCCAGAAGGAAAGGAAAGTGATTCAAAAATTGGGAGTGTTGACACTATTGAAAGCTGCCAATAGGTGAAGTCAAAAGAGGCCTATAATTTGGTAACATGGGGGCCATTGGTGCCATTGACAAGGGCAAGCATGGTGAGCAGGCGCAGTAGAAGCTCGTGTGGTATGGGCTGCTGAAGAGGCACCATGAGGAAGTGGGGACTATGTGCAGAGAAGATTCTCTTAAGCAGTTTTGCTGAGAAGAGGAGCAGATAAAGGGACTGCAAGATGGTGATGTGGGATAAAGGGGGTGTTCTTTTTGACTGCAGGAAGATATAGACCATGTTAGTGTGGTAAGAATGATTCAGGAGAGAGGAGTATAATGTAGGAGAAAGAGATACGTATCTGCAGGATGGGATCCTGAAGAATAGAAGGGGACGGCTTATATCAGTAGACAGCAAGTGGAAAGCCTGGCCTCAGTGGCAGCTGGGAGTGTATCCATGCTAGCAAGAAGGAAGGCAAGGCTTTTGATCATGTGCAGATATGTGGATTACTTGGGGGTGTGAGAAAGTGAATACTTCTATTTTCTCATTGATGTATGATTCAAGGTTATTAGATGGGAGTTGGGAGGAGATGGGATGGAGTTATTTGAGAAGAGGAAGTGTGAAATTGTTCACAGAACATGGAGAAAAAGAACGTACTAAGTAGTAGAATTTCCTGTGTTCCCACTTGTAATTTGTCATCATAAAGTTAGCACAAGTCATTATATTTGGGAATTTCTCTCCAGCAAATATCAGATGCGCCCTTACTCTACTGTCTCCTCCAACTCCTATGCCCGTGTTCCTTTGTTCTAATCTGTTAGTTCTGCTTGGATGCCGGTTCTTCAGGAATCCGATGTTGCTCTGCCAAGTCTACCTTTGATTCTCTCCTCTGATCTCTGTCACTCTTACTCTGACCCTCGTGCAACCATCCACTTGCACATCTGTACCTCCTGTCAGAATGTAAACTCTCAGAGGGCGGAGATATTTTGTTTTAATGTATGTTGCTCTGAATTCTCATCTTAACTTCAAATATAGCACTTAGCAGACAATAGGGACTGGACATATACTAATCAAATTAAAGAAATATGGTCTATAAGGCAAATAGCAATTCCTTCAGTTTCCATATTAGCATCAAGACTAGATTTCTTGACTGCCAATTAATTTTTTAACCTGTTTATCGCCAAACCACTAAAAAGCTCTCTAAAACTTAAGAGTTCAGCTTTATCTTGCTGAAGTCCCTAAACATGCTAGTTATGATTGTATACAAGTCAACAACATTTTTTTGTTGTTGTTGTTTTTAAAAAGAGGCTTACATTTTAACTGGCTTCATTTCCTCAACTCTAACCCTGTAAGAATGGTGAATAGGAAGAATTTATTCTGTAACAATGGTAACAATGGTTAAAGGAGAAAAATAAGCACCAAATTTATACCATAAGTTCAGTGTAACAGAACTGCACTTCACATTTTGTCTACCAGGTTATTTTCCTTTTTGGATTAGAAACCAACAAGTTCAAGTATTAACGTGCTCCATATTTTCACAGACATTTGTAGGAGGAGAAACATATACTTAATTATATGTTAAAATGTTTAAGAATACAATGAGTAGATTTAATTAAAAGTTAATTTTAACACAAGAAATAGATTTAACACATAATCATGGACATGAGCCTCAGTGGTATTCACTTCTCCTTTGCTAGAATGTAGGTATTTTTTCTTTGATCGTAAGTTATTGCAATGACTTACTTAATCAGTAAGCACAACATTTTACAAAAATGCAAAGATGCATTTACTCACATAATCTTCACAGTACCAAAATCCTTGATATGTACTTTTAATTGCCAATATACAAAAAGATATAAACAAAATGAACCTTAGGAAATTAAGACTCAGACAAAGTCTTTACCTCCTGGTAAAGGATGAAATCTAATTTCAAAGGAAGATTGGTTAAATTCCCAAATTGATTTTTTCTTTTTAATTTAATAACATTTTCTGTATTGTTTTACAATCCTATATAAATTTCAGAGGTACATTTCATGTCGATGTGGGTAGAAGCTTTACTTCACCCACCTCCAAAGTTCCAGTGTCATCTTACCATATGTATCCCAATGTTTAAAGCAGCATTATTCACAACGGCTAAGACATGGAAACAATCTAAATACCCATCGACAAATGGCTACACAGAAAAGTTGTGGTACATGCACCCAATGGAATATTATTCAGGTATGAAAAAAGATGACAACTTTCCTTTTGATTTTCTTTCACCAAAGCAGTGTGGTAAGTCCCTTATGGAAGTCCCTTCTGATACCTTAGGCTCTACTATTGTATGATTTCTAAGGAAACAATGAAGTTCTTTTCTGAGCATTTCTCATCTTGACTCATCAGTTACACAAGTGGAGGGAGATGGTTCAGAATCTTAGTGCTTCTTCTATTCTCCAGATATGTATATATGGGCCAAAGATAGAGTAACACAAAAGATAACCTTCCTTTAAGTAGTAAGGACACTTGATCCTTGGGCAACACAGGATTAGACTGCCTGGGTTCACTTACACATGGAATCTTTTCAATCAGTGCATAAGTGTATTTTCTCTTATGATTTTTTGGAAAACATTTTCTTTCCTCTAGCTTATTTTATTGTAAGAACACAGTATACAATATATTTAACCTAGAAAACTCGCATTATGTTTATGTTTGGTCAATAGCAGGCTATTGAGTTTTGGGGGAGACAAAAGTTATACTTGGATTTTTGTGCAAAGCGTTGGCACCCCTACCCCCATGTTGTTCAAGGGTCAACTCTTTCTATTCAAGGTCAAACTGTTTCTATTTATTTTTTTATCTGAATCTCTGGGGTAGAGAGAAAAAGGATTAAAAAAAAATGCCAGGACCAAAAAATGTCTTACAGATGCTTGTGAAATTGATGTTATATGAATGAGTTTTTGAGCATAAAACCTAAATTTATGTTTTTCATTAGATTAGGTTTTTAGTTTCTAGTTATTGGGTTATGTACTTATTAGGAAATATTTGTTTCAGTTCTGTAGCATGCTAAGTTTACTCTTGCTATTATTTTAATAATTATAACATGTGCTATTAATTTATTTTAATAATTATAACATGATCCCTAAATTTAAGTCTGTAATCAGCAATGCACGATATTTGGTGAACATCTGACACACGACATGGCCAGCATCACTTAATTATGGTAAATATTTGTAATAACAAACATTCGTATAGTGCATTACTTAAGAGCTCATCATTGGAGCTAATTTCACAGATGAAGGAAAAAGGGTCAGAAAGGTTAATGACTTCTCCAAGCTCAAATTGCTAGTAGGCGGCAGAATTGGCATCTGGAAAATACTCACAAAGTGCATGAATATAAACAGCTTCCTATCACTGGGATAACATGTTTTTATCAGAAATACAATCAATGACTATGAATCACCATGAACTAGCAATTAGGGATAAGAATTCCTTGGTGTAAGAACATTAAGTGCATCATGTATATGAGACTATCAAGTCTGAGTTGAATAAGAGCAATTACAGGAAATAATGAGGCATCTGGTGTGAAAGGGAGATTGTAGCACACTGTAAAGAATACTGAGCTGAGAGATGGAAGTCAGTGGTGGCTCATCTGGAAAGCAGGGAGTTGGACTGAATGAATGATTTGGCTGGGACATTCTGTTCTTGCCCAACAGATAAATATCCTCTGGCTCTGCCCTCCAAGGCGGCTTCCTGCCTTATAGCCAGGTACGCCCATGCCCTCTAGCTTATGATTGGTTTTGCCAATGAGGACCCTGGCAGAGATGAGAAGAAGAGAAGTTAGAAATTACCCTTGACTCTCCCCGAGAGGTCTCCAAGGTCGTGGCTCCTCTCAAAGGCTCCTGCTGTCTACAGTTCTCGCCTCCATGTGGCACTAGTCTTCAGGCCTGCACCCACATACTTGTGCCCCCCCTGAGGTCCTCGTGCCCTCTTCCCAGGTCAGTATGGGTGTCAGTAACCTTGTACATGAACTCTCCTCATAGTATCCCCATTTGAATGTTGCTCAACTCTGACTGATACATTCCAGAAGTTTCCTCCCCATGGTCATTCTATATAAGATTACTTTGTGAACTACTGAAGCTGGTTTGTTTATTCTTCAAAGTAATGATTCTTGGCTTTTTCAATGTGAAGTTCAGATCATGTCCAAATTATTTCTAGACGCAAGTGTCTGTTTTTAAAAAGTAGAATCATTGTCCACAATGATAAGAGAGAAGTCAAAAGTAAGTAAAATAAGGGCACAGCTTTATTTCACTACAAGGCAGTAAGTACACTGTCATATCAGAAGTTCAGTGCTGGCCATCTTGCACCACTGGCTTAAGGCAGCAACCGGTTATAGATCCCAGTCTCTCGACCCCAGCTGCTAACACAGGTTCTGTGTGGCAGTTCTGAGACCATACACTTAGAAACCAGGGGAATGTTAATCGAATACGAAGCCCCTGGATTTAAGAACAGTCAGGCTGAACTCAAAACAAAATAGAAGACATCAACAACATAGATCTCCCAAAAAAGAAGTGCAACGCATGCTCTTATAAACCAACAATAACAAAAAAATAATAACAAATGCAAAATCTCCCAAACAAGTTTTCCAATGTATTACAAAAGGAAAAAAAGTATACATATATATATAAAAAATAACAAAAGTTTAAAATACTAGTGCATAGTTAATTACCTAACACCAAGTTTCTTTTCTTTCCGTCCAAAGCTCTACTGCCCATCTGTCACTAGCAGCATGTCTACAGGCTAAGACCATAGCAGCAAAACACATTTTTCATTTGGCATTTACAAAATTAAATTACTGAATAAAAATATAATTTTTTATAAAACTATTTCATACAGTAATAATTTTTAAAGCAAGCTAACAGAAAAACTCATACAATGGTTGAGTACAACAAATGTACCTCCAATGTTATTAACCATAAATGAGCATTTACAATCTTGAATTGATTATCTCATGGTAGTAAGCTGACATTTATAGTAATGCATTGTGTTTAGTGATTGAGAAAAGTGAAATATTGGAGTACATTTTTATGTAAAATTTCAAAACCCCATCACAGAAAAAAATACTGGTCTGTTGGATCTTTGAAAATACAGATAAATCATTTTATGTTTAAAAAAAATCTGCATTAAGATATTAACAACTGATTACAATTCATTACCTAATAATTTAGGTAAGACTGTTATTTATTTATTAAAAAACATCTTTTTAGTCGGGTGAAATCTGATGAGATTTCATCCACCTAAATGCACTTGGTGCTGCTCTCAACTGTTGTACCACAACAAAAATAGGGTCTTCTCCCATTCATGAAAAGTTTCATGTAGAGGAATGACATATCCCAAGTCAACTTGAAGTGTTCTGAAAACCATAATGCTTGTCTGGAAACGTCTCACATGACCAGAGTCCGGGTTGAGAAGGCATTCACATATTTTCGAGTCTGACCAGAAGCTGATATCTGATCTTCTGTCTTTCCACAGGATGCAGCCTCCCAGGCACTGTTGCAAGGCTAATGGGGGAAAAAAGGGCAAGAGCAAGGTCACACAGGCAGTGCATCCTTTACTCAGAAATGGGTTCCCAACCCCAGTAGAACCAATTTTGACCTACAGAATGCAAGTGGTTGACAGCAGAGAGGCTTTGGCAGATAACTTCATTCTCTGGCCCCCAGGAATCTAGCATTCTCAAGTGCTAGTAATTATCCAAAATGGCTTATCACTAAGAGAGAAAGGCCACTCCAAACAGTACCCTAAGTACAACTGCATCCTCATACTTGAATCCTATTGTCTGCTGGGCGATCTTATGGCGATGATGACGGGGACGCGCAGAACCCCCAGGTATCTAAGGTGACCGATAGTTTTTACTCATTAAGCAAACTCATGAGTGTTTTAGTCACCTGAGCCAAAAAGCTTCCTGAAGCTTCTGGGATTGATCAACCATAGTGCGTTTATTTTCTAACCATAGTATCTTTTTCCATCAATGAATATGGAAATATCTGTTTTTCAGGAGAGCTTACATTTTAAAGACCCATGGAAAACACGAAATGGAGCAAACACCAATGAGCAGCTCCAGATCAATATCCAGGGCTTGAGATTTCACACACGTGATCTTATTTATACAGCAGAGGCAGTATCGTTCTTCCTTTTGTTGGGCAGGAAACAGAGACTGGGAGAGTGGAGATAACTCATTCAAGGCCACCCGCTGATAAGTAGTAGAGAGGCTTTGAATCGAATTCTTTCTGCTGCATAGCCCTGCTCCTGCCTTCCCTTCATGTTGCCTCAAACTAAAATATCTATTATTTGTGTCTTACTTAGTTCTCAAAAGGATTTAAGATGATCAGACAAATTTTAGGCAATAAATACAAAATACCAGTGTTTACAAAGTGGACCAGGCAGAGTCACAGAGAAATGTAGAAAACATAAAAAGTATGAATATGGGTGAAATTTGCATAGAAAACACTTGCCATGAAGTACATGCAAACATCTTGATTCTGAGCTTCCTAGCAGTCAAAGCAAAGAGGGAAAGAGAAACACAAGCTGATACAAGATCTGGTAGCCATAAGCTCAAAATGAAAGCCAAAGCTGGTTTAGAAAAAGCACAACTGTGGTATTGACATCTCAGAGTGCCATTTTGTTATGGAACAAAAAATTAAGACCTCTGCTCACTAGAGCCTTGTGTCATTTATGAGACAAAATGAACACATGTGAAACAGAGGAAGCAATGACAGGGTGAGAGGTTTGTGGTGCCATCCCTCCAGTGAAGAGGGATGTTGAGGCATTAACAGGGCAATGCTGTAAACAAGATTTAGACAGGTGGAAGGAAGGATCAGAGCCCAGGCAGAGAAATAGCAGAAAGCAATCAGGACGCTGAATTTTCATACATTGCTGATAGGAGCAACTAGGTGAGGAAGAGAGAATGGCTTTAATGACATCAGTTAATGTGTTTATTGTATGACACATATGCTTCTGGGTATTTTGCATCATCTTGTTTAATCTACACACAAACATCTGTGGCACTGGTAGGAATCATCGCACCTGTTGTACAGACCAGGCAATTTTAAAGGACAAGAGAACATAAGCAAAATCTTCAAGATTGCCTAGTTAATTAGTGACAGAGCAAGAATGGGAATCCAGAGGCTGATGAGGATCAGATGTTACTTCCATAGAGTGTGTCAGTGAAGACTCATGAAGTGAGAGCAGGTCCTGGAGGGCAGGAAGAAGCTTTTACATGGAGTATGGAGGTCCATAGACTTTTTAGCAAAGAGGCTTGATAATTCCAGATGAAAGTGGTATTTGGACTGTGAGATGTTTCCTCGCCTAGTAGCTGCAACAAAGCTTCAGAGACAGAAGGTTTACGTTGCCATGTTACTAACTTGCCGCCTTTCCTAAGACACAAACTGCATTTTCGGCTTCTGCCCAATCTGCCGTGCCACCTCACCACCCACATAAAAGACACTGTCCAAGTTCATACATGTTTACTCCGAAGACTCAACATGTAACTTGAAACATTACCTAGCAGGATAAATTATTGTAATATTTCCTGGAATTGAGTATCATAAAAATGACAGAACAGACAACAGGAGTTCTGCGATGACTTCAGCCAAAGAGTCCTGTTTCATATTTTCTAAACAAAATCACCAGGGTCATTAGAGCATCTTTGAGATAGTTCTGAATATACACTATTTCTCTAGGCTCAAGCAAGTGGGTTAAATATACCAGTTTCTCTGTGGTATATCTGTCCATCCAAATTCTACACTTTAGTTTGGTTGATTGCTTCCATGCTGTTGCTACAGGTTTTGAATGCAGCACAGGTAACACCAAATAGTCACAAGAAGTCATTTAAAACATAAAAGTTAATGGTTATCATTTCAGCTGCTGAGCTTCTATGTGTAGTTACTGGAGCAAAGTGACATAACACAACTAGCACTAGACAGTGATTAGGTCAAGATGGTGGGTGCGTCCCACGGAGCCGTGGAGGTGCTAAGGCCGCACTTTGTAGGGCCTACAGAAGCAACGCTGTACGGAGGGCCGAGAGCAGGCATCTGCCAAATCAAGTGACTGAAGAAGTGGAATGAAATATCCTAGTAGACTAATGTCTTACATGTATATGTAAATCAATACAAAGATGCACATAAACAAAAATACAAGAAGGCATTCAAACAAATAGAGGGGGAGTGACAGTAAGAAGAGAAAGTGAGGAACAGGGAAGGAAGGGTTGTTTGTTTTCTCTTGTTAACATTTTCCACTGAGCAATAGAAAGCACATGGTTAATTTTTAATTTAGAGTTCAATATAAAAGAATTAATTTTTAATTTAAAATTTTAAGTAACTATAGTATTAATTTTCTAACCACAAACTAAGTGCCTTAAAATGATTTTAAAATGATCCTACACTTTTTCTATGCCACAAGCTCTGACCCTTGGCAATATAATACTTAAATCTTTTTTTCCTGTTTTTATAATATATACATAGTAATTTTTCCCTTTTTTAAAAAATTTATATCCTTTACCTTATTGTGTATCCCCCATCGGTTTCCCACCACCAATTCACCTGTGAGCCATCACCATAGTCCCTTGTGCTCTTTCTTCCCTGTTTTGTTCTCTCTTCCTCCCCTCCCCTGTAGAATGTCTCTTACAGTACTTAATTCTTAACTGAGCACTTCCCAAATCTGTTCAAGAGAGCCTAATACTAAGTATTATCAGCTTAAGGTATTTTCAACTTGAAATTGCTCTCCCATGGGGCTCATTGCTTTGTCCCAGTTTAGCTCTGTCTCCAGGACCAGATATTTAAAACAAGGTCAATATAAAGAAAGTACTATGTGTTTTTAAATAGTATTTTGACAAAGCTTTCCAAATAGACAGTTTCTGCTAAGTTACAACAGAGTCTTTGGAAAAAACAAACAACCTGCCTGAATGCCAGAAAGCAGAACATTGAGGGACACAGGAGTGCTGAGCTGGGGGCCTAGGAAGGCAATGACCTGGACCAGAGAATCTCTTAGGACAGATCAACACTAGGACCCAGGAGCCACTGCGGGCAAGCACCACTGTGTGCAGGAACAAAAAAGCCAGTGGGTATGCAGAAGTAGGCAGCTCCTTTTTGCACCATGAGAGCACAAAGCAAGTACTGCTGAACACAGTGAATGAAAAGCGGGTCAGAGCAGACACACACCTAGGGTGTGAAAAGAAAGGAAGCGCAAATACTGGGGTGAGAACAGGAATGCTCAGGTCCAATAGCCAAAATGGCAGCTGCCTCCCTTTTTGCTATTTCCGTTTCTTCCTTACCTTGAAGCCTTGGGGCCCCGGGCCAACTTTTCAAGCAGACAGAATAATTTTGACAAAGGAGGATTAAGTGTCTTTGTGCTAGAAGAATATTTTTTAATAGTGTCATTTATACCTTTGTGTATCTTCCTTATTACCACTCCTTAAATTTTATATTCATTTACACTAAGAATTTCAGAAGAATTATGGGATTTCTGCTCATGAATTCCTGTGAAAGTACGAACCCAGGGTGCTACTGCTGACGTGTCACTCTACCCTAATTCATTTTCAACATTAATAATCCTATTACACAGCCTCCTCTTCTTGCCTGCAAGTCATTTTGCTTCTCCTGTGATGTGTGTTTAATGGCCCCTGGGCATAAGTGAACTGTAAATAGCCTGTCAAAACTTTACTGGGATATCCTGCTAAAGCTCTTTAAATAAACACTCAGATCCTTTGTAGAAAACTCAAGAAATTAAATGAGACAAGACCATGTCCACAGGTGGTTTTCTGTCAGAAGTAGATAATCTTCACATTTTCATGTAGAATATGAACAGTTTTTTCAGCAGGCTGAACAACTGCTACTATTATTACTATATTCCTATAGTAAATTTTACAAAGCTACTGATGTCCAGAATCCTGGCAAGGCAGGGCCTTACAAGTCACAGACCTAAGGGGAAACTTGGATAAGTCATTAAAAAAAAAAAAAAAGATTTCATAAAACCAAAACAACTTCAGAGATGGTAGTGCGTTTTTCTTTACTTTTGTTTTTTAAAATAACGGTGTCCAAAGGAGTAAAGATTATCTGATTCTTCTACTTAATTAATCTGAAAAAAATACTTCCCCATTCATGTAGATTTTCTCAGTTCAACTTGAAAGCTGTACATGGCAAACTATTTTGGCTTATAAATTGAAAGCGGGTCACTGAAAAATTACTGACAGCCATGCGAATTATGCCAGGGCAAGTGGAAAACAGTGACCTACATGGAAAACAAAACGAGCAAAAAAGGGCTCAGGGGGGCAGATCAACAACATAGAACACTAAGAAATGCCCGGAAGGATCCATAGCACATATACACAGACTTTCCATGCCTGTTGATATGCCAACACAAGCAGCAGAAAAATAGAGAAACCAGTAAATCAGTTGTTTCATCTCCATAACACCAAAGAGATCTGACTGTCTTTATTTCAGGAATCAGTTGAATCAGCGATCTCTTTTGGTGACCCACTGACACAGTTCTGCAAGAGTGGAACAGGGAATGAGAAAGCATGCTAGAGGAAATAACGCACCACAATGCCAGAAGAAGATCTGGCTGTTGGGGAGGCCTCCTGGTCTGCGTTTCTAAGGACAGGAACTGTGCACAATCTTTGCCCTATAATAGATACCACCTGTGTACATTGGTAAGTGTGCTGCCACTTTGAACGTAGTAGTATATCTATCTGATATTCACAGTAGCTTTGTGTGATGAATGGAGAATAGACTATGATCCCCAACTTATAGATGGGAACATTTTGGTCTGAAGGGTTAATGCACTGGAGGCATGCCATTAGAAAATGGTGGAGTCCATACTAGAACCTGTTTTTTTGCCTGCATGCTAGGTCATTACACCTGTCGCTACAGAGTCTGCCCTGTTTTACAAACAATTTATATGAAAATAGGAGTGAAACAAAACACACGGAATTGAAGAAATGGATTTCAATTGCTTGCAATAATATTTGAAGACTCTTTGATGCTGTGCTAATGTCTTAAATAATAATGGTTTGATAAATGTACTTAAAGTCACTGTTTTAAAAAAGTAAAGCCAAGACAAGCCAAGTCAGGAAATTAAAATTTAAGGCTGTCATTCTGTGGTTACAAAAAAGAGGAAAGTGGGTAAGTAAAAAGTATATGAATACATCTTTTACACTTGGGTTTTAAGTAGAAATAAAAAAATTGTAGTTTAAGGGAAAATACATTCAGAAGGCTTATAACTTCAGTTTTGAATCTATCAATGAAACTGTCTGGTTTAAAGTGTTTATTAGCATAAAATATTATTTCAAAACGTAAAACAAACTGAAAGCCTACTGAGAAAAACAGGCAGCTCTTTTCTCCTTGCTATGTGTGTGTGTGTGTGTGTGTGTGTGTGTGTGTGTGTGTGAGAGAGAGAGAGAGAGAGAGAGAGAGAGAATCTGTCCTTCTTGGGAAACTTTTAAATAGCAGAGTCCAGTAGCATTCTAACACTGAATCTGCCTTTCCCACCCAAAATGCAAACTTTCTAGGCTGAATGTTTTATTTCCTCATTTTCAGTCAGTTCACACACTTCCAGATACCGTCTTCTACCTGACTCTTATAATGAGGGAAAAACACGATAACAGTACAACATAGAAATCTCACATATTCTGAGTTACATGAAAGATACAAATCTCAAAAATATCTCAACATTTTAATTATAAGAATACCTGCCTGCTTTTACAATTTTTTTATTTTAAAGATTTATTTATACAAGCTGGGGTACAGGCCAGAGGCGTGGGGCGGCGAGAGGGTTCACCAGAGACAGAGTGGGGAGCAGAACAGGCAGATCAGAAATACACTGTGGAGGGGAGCAGCGGGCGAGGTAGGAGAGGTCTGCCGCACCATGTGGGATTCTCCCTGGCTGGGTGTCGAACCCACATCACGCGCTGCCAACAGCTCCACACAGCAGCGCTCAACCGCTGCGCCACCAGGGAGGCCCTGCTTTTACAATTTAAATTGGAGCAAATTTAAAAATACCCAACAGTTATAAGATTATGCAGCTGTCAAAAATTCCTTTTGGAAAAAGGTTAAGGATAAACATTTTTAAAAACCAAATATGCATTCTTCATGCATAATAGCTAAGAAGAGCCTCTATTTAAACATGGACAGTATATAGATGGGGGACATACAGGAAATTCTGAGTTATTAGCAGTCATTACTTCTACGGACAACCCACATAGCAAACAGGCACACGTAATAACCTGATTTTGATCTCTGTATATCACTTCCCACAAAAATGACCAGAACAACATGGAGAAATGGCTGGTTCCAGGAATAGAGGAAGGAAATGTGACTGTTAAATGAAAGCCATTTAAACAATATAAAATTGAAGATTCTGTTCCTCTGTGGCACTAACCACATTTCAAGAGCTCCCTGGCCACGAAGGACTAGTGGCTACTCTTGGTCAAGAGCATACTGGATATTTCTAGTTTTGTAGAATTATTGTATAGCACTAGCCTACAGATGAAAAGAAATGTAACAATCAAGTACATGTGTGAAATTATTTCAACTTTGATCAAATGAATAAGAAAAGTATTCTTTATTGGATTGATAAAAAAATTTAAATATACTCTGAGAATTAGAACATTAAGGAATTATTATTAATAATGTGCAATAACAGTATTAGGCTACATATAAAAATATATTTTTTTTAGAGATACATCTGGAAGTATATAAAAGTAAAATGTTATATTGCATAGAATTTACCTTAAACTATTTCAAAAAAGTAAATGAAGTAAACATGTGAATAACTGTTAGACTTAGATCATAATATATTTTTATATTTTATGTATGTCTGAAATGTATTATAAAAAATGTTAAACTCATGGCTTCACTGCCTGTCTAGTATTAAAGTAACAATGTAATTACACATATTTTTGTGTAAGCATGTGTATTTATATGCACATCAGAAACTGAGCCATAAAAGCCCATATATGGGCCTCAAAAACAATAGCTGCTCTGTCTAAAGCATCATTGCCACAATAAAGCCAAGAGCAATTAACAGTGAAAGGACAGAACACAATATTGAAGTTACTATAGTCTTTGACAAGTTTCTCTTGTATCTAAGTAATTTCAATAATTAGATGACTATGTAAGTGGCCAGTATTTTATGTTTTGGGAGTTTCGAAATTTAAAAATATTTTAGAAATCATATCTACTTGTTTAAATTAAAAGCACTATGACAAAAATGTCTTGACTGTTTTGCTAAAGTCCAATTTAACATTTGATTTACTGCAAGTACAAATTACAAAGTTATAGATTATATAAAATACTCAAGTCTAAGAGATCCTTTGACAAATGCATTGTATATTCAAAATATACCATGCATAAGAAATCTGCCTAGTGAGGTCAAGTTGAATTATCAGTGGAAATACATGGCAAAGTACTATGTTTTAGACAAATGATGTCACCAAATTGATCAAGACCTACATAAATATAATTGAATCAGGATTATATCAAATACTGAGAATGTTTGCTTAATATTTAGAATCTTGATTCATTTTTCCAATTTAGAAATCACATATTTCTATGGTATCAGAAGCTAGAGCTCCAAAATGAAGAAAATTTGTGTGTACCATTCATTCATTCATTCATTCAGTGATTGTTTCTTAAAATGAATTATCTATTATAGCAGGTTATTTAAAATGCATTTGATCTGTATAAATCAGTAAACCATATTGTGAAGATACATTGATCCTAAAATTAACATTTAGGCAAGCTTATCAAATGTGACTATAAGCTAGATATACTAGAAAATATAGACTAATAAAATAGTTACCACTTAATTTTGAACTCAAAGAAAACTAAAACTTCCATCAAATAAAATACAAATTATGTTGATAATAAGACCTCATACTGATTTTTTTAAATGCAACATTTCTAAATCATTTTGTTTAATCACTATGTAATTAGAAGGAGATTTCAGGATGCACTTTTAGGAAATAATCAGGGATTTTCAACTTACATGATGAATGAGATTTAGGATGTACTTTTTCCATACTAATAAATGTAAAAGTTGAACCCCAGACTAAGTTACAAAATCTATGTAAAATTTCATCTAGCTTAAAGTATGAATAGCATTAGTCAGCCTCTGTGCTCCGTTAACCAAGGGTTAAGTAATTTAGAAAGGAAGAGGGAAAGTAAAACAGAGAGTTTCTCCGTGTGGACCCAGGATCAGCTTGAGAAAAACTGTGAAATGGCTGACCTTTGCCTTGACGTTCTTCTTATCCCTTTTCTGAGTCTCTCCTATGCCTTCGCTGAGTTTGTCCTACTCCTCATCTTCCAATGCTATACCCCACCCAATCTTCTGCTCTCGGGCCTACCCAGGCCTTGTGGATCCAGGGGCGACTCCAGACTCCCTGCAAGTATGGGTTTTCCCACCCCACACCCTAGTCAATACTCATCTTTCACCAAAGCAGGAGGATCAGACAGAGGTCACAAGGAAAGCACTTTGATGGAATTAAGAAACAAAATGTGCTGGTAAGCCTTTACAGCTGTATTTGCATTATTGAAAACAATGTTAAAAGGCACAAAAACTTAAAAAAGGGAAGTTTCATGTTTCTCACAATTTGGGGAGAGAAGGCCTGTCATAATGATGGACAAGGCCTTCCCCTTAAAGGGCAGACTCTCAAAGCACACCTTCTTGCTAAGTGTCTTTAAATTCACTTTTGAATCCAAGTTCTCTCTATTCGACAGGGCTTCTGTTCTCCTCCACGGACCTGGGGAAGGAGGGGAGGGCCCAGCAGGTGGCTGGACACGGGGCTATTTAATGTGGGGAACTGCTTTAAATAATTTAGGGGAGCAAATTTGCATTGCTATTTACATTTGGCTCAGGATTAATTTGGAATTTGTTGTGTTTCATCAACATACACCTACTTCAGAGTTACAAGGGAAATCTCTTTCGATGTAAAACCCAGCAGCAGATGGTCCGCGGCAGATGAGCCATACAACAGTGACAGCTGACTTTCTTACTCTGACAGTCCGGTATATTGCAATTATTTTCTAGCTAGCTAATTTTAAATTTTGTTTAAAATCTAGGCAGTGTCTGAACTTCGCTGGCGTAGTGAGAGAGCTTCACTAATACACATTTTAGAATGAAGAGTAAACTCTATCCAATAAACAGCACAAAATACATAAAAGCAGGAGATACTGACTCAGTCACAGTCACAGAAAGAAATGCTCCACATAACCCTGTTTTGGGAATGTGCTCTAATAGAACTTTTCAGCGTGTGTCATGTGAGCAGCAATAAGGAATTTTAGTTTTTTTAGACATCAAGAATTGTTTCAAAGCATCACCCCTCTCATGTTTAAAATGTGTTTTTTAAAAAAAGATGACAATTTTTCAGTGAATGACTTTTAAGATACCAATGTTAGAACAGTGCTTACCTGCAAGGGACTCGCCAGGGACCTGTTTTTAGGAACTGTAAAAGCTTTGAGAACATTATCTTCATCTTCTGACACTGGTGTCATTAAAACGGAACTTGTAAGAATATTCTAAAGGGAAAGAATAATTTGAAATTTAAATGAGTTTAGACAATATGAGAGCTGACACAATTCTAACAATTTAGAAAGTCGATTACTACAAGTTGGTACATATTAGCATAAAAATAACACAAGTTTCTGCCAGAAATTCTCTTCCCAATAAATTAGAAGGAAATTCAACTATACACTAACCCTAGATCCCATCGTGAAAAACAACACCAAAACAAAAAGGTTCAGGGCCACACATAGTTCTGGGAAAGAGGTAGGCACTCAAAAAAATCTGCTAAATAAACCAATAAATACATGCTCTTAAAAGTGAAAGATTATGAGTTTCTGGTAAGAGTTGTTATTTCCTATGATGGTACAATGCAACTTTAAAGCTACAAACTAAAGGCAGTATAGTATAATGATTCAACGTATGGAATGTAGAACCACACTTTCTGAGTTCTAGTCTAGAACCCCCACTTATTAGCTATATAGTCTTGAGCAAGTGACTAAGCCTGCCTGTGCCTCAGTTTCCCAGCAGGTGTTAATGGAAATGATAATGTTACCAACCTTGTAGGGTTGCTGTGAGAATTAAATGAGTTAATGCAGCTAAAGGTCTTAGAATAGTACTTACCACTTACTACATACTGAATAAATCTGAACAACTGTTATTAGCGCTGGTTATCCATTCAAGAGAAATGGATAACAAATTGCAAACTTAAAAAATGCTGATAACTAAGCACTAGAAAGAAATAAGCTATCAGGGCATGAAAAGACACGGAGGAAATTTAAGTTCAATTCATAGGTGAAAGAAACCATTCTGAAAAGGCTACCTACTGTATAATTCCAACTATATGACATTTGGGGAAAGACGGAACCATAGAGAAGGTAAAAATATCAATGGTTCTAGAGGTTAGGAGATAGGGAGGGAGGATTCACTGAAGCACAGAGGATTTTTAGGACAGTGATGGGTGTAAATCACTATAAATTTTCTCAGACCCATAGAATGTACAACACCAAGAGTTTACACTATGGACACTGGGGTGATGATTGATGTGTATCATTGTAGGTTTATCAGTTACAGCAAATGTCCCGCTCTGAGAGGGGATGTTGATAATAGGGAAGACTATGCATGCATGGGAATAGGAGGTACATGGGGAATCTCTGCACCTTCTGCCCAACTTTCTTGCCAGTCTAAAGCTACTCTAAAATATATACTCTATGAAAAAAATGGTGATAACCAAAGCAAAGCAATATTGGGTACAATAAAGGATATCTACTATGGGCACAATATCTGGCACTAGATTAGATACTACATAAAGCCAAACAAAAGACAAATTAACAAAGATGAAATACACTTAGAAGATAAATAAATGAAAGGAAAATATAAAACTCAACATTCCTTTTGCATGGAAATAAGTATATTCATGCAGCAGATTTTTAGGATGGATTCTCAAATCATAAGAGGGTAAACGAAAAAAAGTCTCCAATGGAAACAAATCTATTTCCAATATGTAAACAAAATCTCAACTTCATAAGTCAACATTAATAATCATAAGCAAATAATCATGCCAGAGAGAATATTTAGAAATAAGATGTCTTGAGTGCTGAAACCACATGCCACACTCAATTCTGTGAGGTTCCCACATCCCATAACACATGGGCGTGTACTTACTGGCACATCAGCCACAGGCGATGCTTGTGTGAAAAGCTGAGTGTTCAGACTCTCCCCTTCCCAGTGGTTTGAGCAGAAGAAGTTTCCTGCTTTATCAGTTGGCGATTCCACCTAAAAGTAGACAGCCCATTTTGTTGTTTTTAATACAATTTTGTTGTTTTAATAGACCTATCCATGAACAATTTAGTTTCAAGTAAATTTCTTTCAGCTGAAGAAGGTCTGAAAATCTAATGTACAACATAGTGACTACAATTGATAATGCTGTATTGTATAACTGAAATTTACTAGTGTTTCCACTGGGGGAAAAAAAAGGTATATATGTGAGGTGAGGTGATGGATGTGTTAACTAGTTCAGTGGGATAGGATCCTTTCGATGAAGTAGGCATCCATTAAATCAACACATTGTACACTTTAAATCTCTTACAATTTTGTCAGTTTTATTTTAATAAAGCTGAAAAAAGAAATTTTCTGGCAGTCTCTAAAACACTTACCTTTTATGAAAATAAATTCAAGAGGGATTAATCTAATTTGTTGGGGAGACTCCTTGCCACCAAGCTAAAACTTTGATCCTTGCCAGTTAGAGCCTGCTCTTTTCTACTATGCATTAACTATATTATTGTTTTATTTTAAATTTCAAGTCTCTATGATATCTGAAAATTAAATACCCATGTGTCATCTAGCCATATATATATCTGTGATAAACAATCATAGTAAAAAGCGGTTTCTTTCTCTTCTCTGTATTCTCTCTAGCTGTTTTCTGTTCAAACATGAAGCAGAAGAGGTGTGACTTCTCAAATGAAAGGTCGAAGGCCTGAAGTCTGACAATAGCCCCTAACTGCATCTTGCATGAAAATCTTTTTTGAAAATTGGTCTTGTTACTTTGTGGGAAGCCCGACACATCAGGGCTGCCCACAGGGCCAAAAGGGGCCAAATTCGTGACTGTTCCTT
>PVIJ01000813.1:0-10582 GCA_004024925.1 Scalopus aquaticus
GGCGGGTGGGTGAGGCGAGAGTGAGAGGCTGCAGACAGCCCAGCCCGCGGGGAACATTCGGTTCTTTCCTTTCTCTCTCCAGGGAGGCAAAGGTAGCACAGCATTCTGAAGACATGAAGTCAACCCACCCAAAACAGTAGCAATGTGCTTCCCTGCCAGCAAAGTCAGACCACAAGGCCTGTTCCGGGAAGGACGGCCCGGAGGGAGAGGGAATGAAAACGCCCTGCAGTTTCCACGGCGGTGCCAGCAGCCCGCGTGACCAGAGATGGCGCGGAGACGGGGTTCTACCTTTATCATGGTTTGAATTTCCTCACTTAAACCCTATATTGGTTAATTTATAAACTATACCAACACTACACTGGAATTAAAAAGCCGCTTAAGTGCAACATGTTCTCTGGTGGCACCATAAGGCAGCTGACAAAAGAACAATCCCCTTAGAGTTCCATCCAAGGCAAGGTGGAGGAGTTCCCAGTATTAGAACTTGTCATCTACTATAGAATAAAACACCATTTATCATGGAAAGATTCTTTCTTCATATCCTACAAACAGACCTACTGTGTCTTTTTAGGAAAAATAAATGTCTCTAATTGTTTTCTGAATGTTCCATAATTGGAAAAATTAACATCTATATGGAATTCACTCTATGTGCAATTTGTTTCATTTCAATGCTGGGATAAAATATTTTGTTGCCAGATCAAAGTGAGAAAACTATACTTGCATGAGTCTTATATTTGGTATGATAGAGGCTAAGAGTAGAAAATGTGGAGAGGAAGCATCCAAGACCAGAAACTGGCTCACACAAGGTCAAAAGCTGGAGGTAGGGGAACAAGGATTAACATGGTCTTAAACTAGTTATGGAAAAGCTCTGGAGCACAAATTGGTGGAAGGAAATGTGGAGACTGAGGACCATTACAGAATTTCAGCTCCTTGATTTACCTGGTTAGTCAAGTTAAAAAGAGTTAACAATCCCACAAAGGAATGAGCCCTCCCGAAGACTGTATCGGTGCAGGCTCTGCCCTGTCCAGGTGCCGCTCTCCTGCCCGCCTGAGACTCTGCAGGTGCTTCTGGTCACCACCTTCTCCCTTTGCACAGGAGCGGAGGCCGCTCTTCTCCCAGACTTTCCACCTGGGGCCATGCAGGCCTCTCTTTTAGAGAGAGAGAGGGGCAGCTCTTTCTGCCCACTTGTGTCTATGCAAGTGTCCTTTACTCTTCTCTTTTTATAATAAACCTGCCCTTTTGGACATAACTGACCATCTCTGCCTCGTGCGGAAACTTATTGGGGAAACTCACCAGTGCTGCTGAAAGGGGAGCTCTGTGAAACTTTTCCCAGAGTTAACCCAAGAGCCCTGCTCTCCGAACCCAACACCTCTCCTAACTGACATCAATAATGACACAGAAGTAAGATTATTTTTAGATGCAGTTACAACATTAAGGTTTTGTTTGTTAATATGGAGTTATTTTTCATTTATATGTCATTAAAAGCTATCACATGAAGTTTCATTTACTGAGTCTCTTATTCAACCTCAGCTTCATCCACTGCAGCATCAGGGTCTCTATTAGCCTAACATAGAACATGTGTCAGAGTATTGAATTTTATAAGTGTTTTCATGTAAAAGAAGAAATGGCTCCATCCAAAGGTACATGAAGCTTTCTCTTAGAAAGAATATGTTTTGATAAAGATCTTAGCAATTCTACAAGAATTCACTTTACCACACAGCACTGTGAAAATCCAATCTGACCATGTTGATCTGAAATTCAAATATTGTGATATAGAAAAATATACACTTATGACTTGGCCATGAAGAGTTTAGGTCGGATGTTCCAAAACACAACCAAACTCAGGCAACACACAGCCAGGATCCAGCAAATATCAGAAATGATTAAACGAATTTCAAGTGAATTTACTTAACCGTATTCAGACCAGTCAGGCTTCAGATTCTTTTTTTTTTTTTTTTTTGATTTTTTTTTTTAAAGATTTATTTTTTATTTATACATACAAGCTGGGGTACAAGCCAGAGGCGTGGGGCGGCAAGAGGCTTCACCAGAGACAGAGTGGGGAGCAGAACAGGCAGATCAGAAATACACTGCTGAGGGGAGCAGCGGGCGAGGCAGGAGAGGTCTGCCGCACCATGTGGGATTCTCCCCGGCCCGGCGTCGAACCCACATCGCGGGCTGCCGACAGCTCCACAGCGCAGTGCTTGACCGCTGCGCCACCAGGGAGGCCCAGGCTTCAGATTCTTTAATCAAAATGTAAATAGTCAAGGGCTCAAGAGGGGGGAAGAGGGGAGCACGGGGGACTATGGTGATGGTTCCACGGGTGAACAGGTGGTGGGTAACTTATGGGGACCACACAATAATGTAAAAGATATGAATAACAAAAATAAATTTAAAAAATATTTTAAAAAATGTAAATAGTCTCCACCCAATACATAAAGAAACACCAGCCTCCTCTAGTTATACCCTCAAGTCCCTACCATGTCATCTTTCAGGCTTGAGCCGTATTCTGCAACAGAATAATTTCCAACTTCTTATAGTTTCTTTTCAAACAGGAAAAAAAGTTCTTCCCCATTAATCAAATAGGAGAGACATAAAGAAATACTTGATTCACACAAATGTTCTCTACTCTCCCTTGGAGTGCCCTAAAGAATAAAGGCAAATGCTTTCTGGGAGTGGCTAAAGGAGAACAAATCAGTGTTTCTAAATGGCTGAGTCATGACTAAGATATGAACCAAATAATTTTAGAGACTACTTTGTTCATGGGGTGTCCTGTAAAGGAGAATAATGGGAACAAGAACACAAAGTGAGGTAAATAATGTCAGCATCTTACACACAAAACACACATAGGGATGGGACCATAGACATTAAATGGGATAAGAAAATATGTTAATTTGTGAAACTGATATTCTATTTGTGAATGATATTGTTTGTATTAAACACAAAACAGGGACAGTGGTGTCAACTAAATAGGATTGCTGCTGAGTCATATTTCTTTCACAGCTTTTTTTTCTTTTAACATTGATGCTGAGAAAAGACTTATAACTTGTATTTTTTGAAGGGACAAAGGGTAAGTGTGTAAAATCCCGCGCCATATAATGTAATGGAAACTTATGAGACTGAGGCCTTACAATCTCTACTCACAAAAGCCAACCTCTCCAAAGGTGAGAGCCTTCACTTTCCAAATCAAAGAAACAGAATCTAAAGCGAGGGCCTCCCTGGTGGCACAGCGGTTAAGCGCTGCGCTGTGGAGCTGTTGGCAGCGGAGACGCGAGTTCGACGCCCGGCAGGGAGAATCCCACATGGTGCGGCAGACCTCTCCTGCCTCGCCCGCTGCTCCCCTCAGCAGTGTATTTCTGATCTGCCTGTTCTGCTACCTGCTCTGTCTCTGGTGAACCCTCTCGCCGCCCCACGCCTCTGGCCTGTACCCCAGCTTGTATGTAAAAATAAAAAATAAATCTTAAAAAAAAAAAATTCTCCCACCCCTAAAGTTTAGCCCATAAAGAATGCATGAAATGTGTGCTAAGTAAGCCATTAAAAAAAAAAAAGAATCTAAAGCGAGGTTTTTCAGATTAAACATGATGGTTTGTGTACATCACGTAGTAAATCTCTCCAGGACCCTTATTAATAATAACTAGAAAATTATTAACTTGGAAATGGAGGAAATTGGCAGAGAATCCCGAATCAAGTGAACAGAGCTAACATCAATGCAATAGGACAAATGGATACTGGATGCCTAGTAAATATAGATGGACAGTTAATCCTGTGGTATTGTGGCAAAAATGAGTAAATCTTAATCCAGACCTAAGCATGAAAAGACATCAGTAATATACAACTTTTGATGAACATATTCCCCCATGTCCTATAATCTTACTGTAATCTCTCATAATACTTTTATTTTTTAAAGATTTATTTATTTATGCATACAAGAACTGGGGTATAGGTCAGAGGTGTGGGGCAGTGAGAGGATTCACCAGAGACAGAGTGGGGAGCAGAACAGCCAGATCAACCGAAATACACTGCTGAGAGGAGCAGCGGGCGAAGCAGGAGAGGTCTGCCGCGCCATGTGGGAAGCTCCCTGGCTGAGGATAGAACTTGTGCTGCAGTGGCTGCCGATAGCTTCATAATGCTAAGACCTAACCCATTGCACCACACCAACAGGGAGGCCCTTTCATAGTACATTTAAATAGTAAGTTGTTAGCAGTCTACTTAGCATCTCTGTCCTAATTTCTCTTTTTCAGAATTTTCGAAGTCACTCTGGGCTATTAATGCCATACTGCTGAAGTGGGCATTCCATACCTTGTTGGAGTGACCTTAAATTGCATCATTTTCCCCTCTCACCTTTACCAAGCATCTACCTCATCCCAGTGGGATTCTCAAACATCAACACCTCGCCACCCGGCAGATATTCTATCCCAAAGGAAATATTTTCAGTAAGTGAAAATCACTGATTCATAGTGAGAATTGTTCATGCCATGCAGGAATTCTGGAATCTGAGAATGGAGTGACAGCTCTGGGACAAAGAAAAGGTATTCTAAAGAGCTACTCTGCTTTTCATATGAAGACAAGGGAGGGCAGAAACAAAGAGGTTGACAATTGGAACAAGAGGACCAAGGACATAAGCGCCTGGAGAGGAGGTGGAGGTAGGAGACAGCCCTGTCTGACAGGAAGGGGAAGTGTCATCATCACCAAAGGACAGCTACGCAGAGTTTCTTTTCAACTGAAAATATTATGGGAGCCAGTAAAATAAAAAATACATTTTACAAAAAAAAAAAAAAAGCATACATGATAACTGACCATGGAGGGAAGGACAGAGAGGGATGGTTTCCTGGGGCGCTGTGGATTGGGGCTGGGAATGAAGGAAAAGAAGAGACAGCATAATGTCCAGTGCTCCCCAATAAGCAAAAAAAATCAGTATGGCTTGAAAGCAAATTAACCATTCCAGTTCAATAAGCATTTCTGTACAAGGAAATGATAAATTTAGCATAGAATGGAGGTCACGCAGAGATTTCATCACTTGGTGCAGTATTTGGGAAATCACTTAGAAATGGGGTGAACATTAAACTGGTGAAAACTGGCTAAGAGACCATCATTTAAAAGAAGAATCAGTGGAGCCTTAGCTCTTCAAAGGGTCACCATCAGGATTCCTCTCAGTTTCCTCATTACTAATCTGCATTGAACATGAACACCCCTCGGTGTGACGTGCATGGTGCCTAGCCGTGAGGAGGTGTCAGGCCAGTTGTATCTGGCCTGTAGATACACTTGGATCTAGAGAGGTTAGAAACATCACAATTTAAGGAGGGAGGTCAGGAAAGCAACCAGAAACACTAAAACAAAAATCAAGCAAAATATACTAAAACAAGATGACTCAAACTCACTGGCAGCAGTTCTGAAGTGAATGAAGAGTGACAGATGTTTACACAGACTACTAGGCCTTGACCCAGTCTCAGGAGAGAAACAGACCTTGGTAGGTTAGAGCACAAGGCAAGAACCTATCAACAGAAGACCTGGGTCGACTTGTCCTATTTTTAAAGGAATCGGAGTAACCCTGCCCTCTTTCCCCATTCTGCAGATACCTGTCCTGGACGTATAAAGAGCTTCATCTCCTTGGTTGTCATGAATATTTGTTGCTAATACAGCCCTGTGATCCTGCTTCTTAAGGATATAAAAAGTGTGTAGGAATGGCGAACAGGCATATCAAAAAATGTTCAACATCCCTCATAATCAGGGAAATGCAAATAAAAACCACAATGAGATACCACCTTACACCACCAAGAATGACAGATATTAAAAAAACAGGGAACAAAAAATGTTGGCAAGGATGTGGAGAAAAAGGAACTCTCCTACATTGCTGGTGAGAATGCAAACTGGTCCAACCACTATGGAAAGCTGTATAGTGGTTCCTCAGATTGCTAAAAATGGAACTTCCACATGACCCAGTAATACCACTTCTGGGAATCTACCCAAAGAACACAAAAAACATTAATCCAAAAAGATACATACACCCATATGTTTATTGCAGCACTATTTACAGCAGCTAAAATATGGAAACAAAATAGATTGGATCAAGAAGATGTGGTACATATACACAATGGACTATTACTCAGCATTCAAAAAAGATAAACATATGCAATTCACAGCAACATGGAGCTAGAAGGGATCATGCTCAGCGAAATAAGGCAGAAAAAAAGAGAAAAATATCAAATGGTTTCACTTAAAACAGGAATATAGGCGAACCAAATAAGAAAGAGACATTCAGCAAGGGAGGGAGAAGATAAGGGCTCAAAAAGGGGGAGAAAAGAGCACAAGGGACTATGGTGGTGGTGCATGGGTAAATCAGTGGTGGGTAACCTATGGGGAAGACACAATAATCTAAAAGATATGAATAAAAAATAAAAAGGAAATAAAAAGTGTGCAGGGAACTTTAAGTAAGAGGGACTAGGCAGGTGACGTGCATTATGGGTAAGGTTGGTAAGCAAGGAGCCATTTGAAAGGCTCCTTCCCTTCTCCCTGCCTTGTGTGAGGCTGACAGAGAAGAGCAGGTGAGACCCCAGAGGCTGCATTATTGTGATCTTTCTCAGTATCAGAAAACTCTGGGGAATCCTTTGAAAATGGTCAACAATGCAGCTACGCCCACAGGGGACAGATGGTCACCCTGATCCCAACAGGGCATTTGTAAAGTAGAGCTCTTCACTGAAAAGAAGGGGAAGAAAGTGTTAATGACAGGAAAACATTATTGAAGGGTGGAGCCATGTGAAGGAGATCAGTGGTAAGTTAGGGACATTTAAAAGGCTAAGGAACCAGAACTTTTGACAGTGAGAACCTGTTTGTGTAACGAACTGGTCAAGTGTAAGAGGAAGATGGGCCATCTGGGACACTGAAAGCAGACCTGAGAAAATGCCACAGCATTGCCCCACAGCGAAGACTTCTACCGGCTGCAGGGAAGGTAGGGGATGAGCCCCTCACCTCTTGTGCGAGCCTCCCGTCAAGTTCTCCCAGGTCCCAGCTCCAGAGGTGAAGGCAGAGGTCCTAGGATATGCAGGGGCAGGTGCTCCTGAATTACCAGGTCCCAAGAAACCAGTGCTTGAATCCATGACCCAGTCTAGGGTCCTCTTCTCTGCTGCCTTAGCCATCTAAATACATTTTAAATGTAATCATTCAATCTTCTAATGATATTATCTTGGTAGGAAGGAGAAAAAAGCACCTCTGTAAGTGAGGCTTAATGTCCCAGATGAGACAGATCTTGATCCTGTGTAGTCATTCAGAATCATTAAGATCTCACATAAAAGGGCTACCCTAGCGGTCCTGACCACAGACAGTTAGGCTTGATTCAGCTGAACCACCAACTCTGTCCCCACTTAGTGAGGGGTGGGACTGAGCTGCCAGGAGAAGCTCTATGACACAAAGGCAGAGGGTGGCGAGCTCAAGAGAGACACTTGAAAAAGTGTGTGCTTTCTTCTCGACTTTGGACTTTGGCTTTGAACTCCAAGCACCATAGACTTGGGTACTTGCAGAAGAGATGTGGAGGAGAGACGTGAAGAGACACTTGGAAAACACATGTGGGAGAGAGATAGGTAGGGAGGGTGACAATTGCAGCCATTATCTTGATTTGAACTTTGACTTTATTCCTTCAATCCCACACTTGCCTGGCCCTCCCCATGAAGGGGTGCATTAGACATGGCAAAATTTCAGGACTCAGTGGCCCTGCCCTGCTTTGAGCCAACTCTGTTAGACTAGGAATTACCCAAAAGATGTGTAACTTTGTAGGGCCTCCCTGGTGGCGCAACGGGTTAAGTCTCAGCACTATGAAGCTATCCACAGCCACTGCAGCATGTGTTCAACCCCCAGTCAGGGAGATTCCCACATGGCGCAGCAGACCTCTCCTGCCTCGCCCGCTGCTCCCCTCAGTGGTGTATTTAAGTAGCTCTGCCTGTTCTGCTCCCCACTCTGTCTCTGGTGAACCCTCTCACCGCCCCACACCTCTAACCTACACCCCAGTTCTTGTATGCATAAATAAATAAATCTTTTTTTAAAAAAAAGATGTGTGACTTTGGATGGCTTTTTTGGAAACTGCTATCCTTTCTTCTCTCAATGCACACTAATTATATTAAAGGACTTTTACACTGAGAGTCTGCTTTGTCTTTGTGTGCACAGATTCCCAGACCCCTTTAGAGAGTAGTTGGAGGCCCCAGGGTGTCCCTGAGTCTGGCCTGGACATATAAATGTAATCAACCTAGAAACCAACTCCAAAAAAAAAGAAACCAACTCTGCCACCGAATCCGTCAGGCTCTTATCTTAAACATGACACCGTAGGGGGTACTTCTGGAACTAATGGGACTTATAAATGAAAAACATGGACGATAACCTCTGAAATAAAAATGGAGTTTTTTAAAAGCTTTCCTTGGCATTTGACAAGGTTCCTCGCTATGCTGAGATTTGGGGATCAGCAGCCTCAGACACAGCATCATCTTACTTCACCAAGACCCCCAAACCTCCCCCAAGATCACAGTTAGCTAGTTGTCTACACTGGATGGTGAAAGGTACAAAATCAATGAGATTCCAAAGGTAAGATTGTCCTCACTTCAAATCAATCAAGAGCAGAAAACTTGATCACCCTAGGAAGAAGGGTATGCATCACGAGGTATTACTAGGAATGTGTGGGGTAGGGGGCGCAGAGGACCAATATATGACAAGGCACCCCAGAAGCTGATCAGTGGCACTCCTTGCTGATAAGATTGAAACCATGGCTAATGATCTATGGCTTGATCTCTGTTATAATAACGAGTCATCAAGCAGCTGAAAAGTGCCTGGGGGGCAGACTCACACCCCTGATACTATAGATGACAAGCACATTTTCTACTTTCTCCCCTTCCTCTTTTCCCCTTACAACTGATGATGTATGATTATTCTACCAACAAAAAGGCCAGGATCTTGGTCTTCAGCAGCATCCTGCATTATGTAACTTGCTCCACGACGCCCCTTCATCGGTGTGGTGTTGCCTGATGCAACAAAAAAGGGGCAGGGAGAAGCTTTCCAAAGACACTAACACCTGAACAACCAAGCAGACAGAAGGTACCACCCTTGACAAGTACTCATTTACTGCTGGTTCATTAATTTTAGTTCATTTTGATTTGTGATGAATACCTGGATAATCTCTCAAAGAATAGGAGCTAATTCTTATTGCCAATGTTTTTACTAGTGACAACTAAAAAGATAAATCAATCCATTCTAGTATCTAGGTATCTTGCAACAGGAACTTTGTTGCAGCTGTGCAGTGGGAACATGATGAGGGACACAACAGTCATGGAGCAGATTTGCAAGGCAAGACTCTGCTAATTGAGAAGTTCTTGTGCCATTTATTGAACGCATACAGGATAGTAAAAGCTGATCATGCAACAATGACTTGAGGAATAAATTCCGAGGGTGAGATAGAAATGGGGGACAAAGTTTTACCAGGGACAGAGAAGGGGACATCGTGGCCACATGTCAAGAGACATTTACGTCAGCAAAGTCTGATGTTAACACAGGCAGAGTTATCCAAGACCACCATGGAGATAGTCACGGAATCAGGTCAGGTGTCCCAGGGCCTGCCTTATGATATGGTCTGTACTCCATAAGTAATCAAGGAATGCTCTGCTGTGGCGAACCCACGTATATAGTCAAAAAAAAAAAAAAAAAAAAACTATCTCTTACCTATGGCTGAAAGTGGGCCATACACTCCTAAGTTTTCTTGATCTACTTACCTCATGGCAAAAACTTTTTGAAATCTTTCAAAGGGATGACATTTTAATTACTTGAAATTGGTGTACCTAGTTTAGCATAAAATATATCTGGAAGTTATTGACATATTTGTATTGCTACACCTGCAAAAACATAATTTTTCATTCAATTTGCAGAAACATCCTGGGGTTCTTCCACTGCTGCCACTGAGACCAATAAAATACGTCATCACATCAGTGTCGTCTGACAAGGGATTAGTCCAAAGATAATTTCAGTCAAGAATAAGGAAGACAAGGAAAGAAATTCTGATACATGCTACAACTTATAGGAACCTTAGAATCATTATGCGGAGCACGATAATTACAGGCACAAAAGGAAAAATAAGAGAAATCCATCTTATGTGCATATCCAGAGCAGTCAAATTCAGAAACAGAACACAGAATGTGCTTGCCAGGGGATGAGGGGAAAGAGCAATGGAGAGTTAGTGCTTAAGGGGTCGAGTTTCAGGGGGATAGGAAAGGCTCTGGAGACAGAGGTGGGGACAGCTATACAACAATGTTCATGTAATGAAAGGTTTTAGAGGTGAAAGTTATGTAAATTTTATCACAATGAAAGAGATAAATGAACTGCTGACATGTTACCACACGTGTGAACATGAGAAATGAGTCTGGAAACATGTCAGCAGAGTGAAGGTGCCCAGCTCACCTCCTCCTCATAGTTATAACCAAATTACACCTAAACAAAGGCAGGAACCTATGGTCCCACTGAGAGAGGACCCGGTCAAGAAGATGTGGTCTCTGCACACAGTGGGACACTATCCAATCACATGGGAGGACTATTACCACTGACAACAAAATGGAAGGAATGT
>PVIJ01000813.1:10682-23573 GCA_004024925.1 Scalopus aquaticus
GTCAATCTGCCTGTTTTTTTTTTTTTAAATATTTATTTATGCATACAAGCTGGGGTACAGGCCAGAGTTTTGGGGCGGCGAGAGGGTTCACCAGAGAGAGAGTGGGGAGCAGCACAGGCAGATCTACGGAAATACACTGCTGAGGGGAGCAGCAGGTGAGGCAGGAGAGGTCTGCTGCACCATGTGGAAATCTCCCTGGCTGGGTGTCAAACTCACGTTGTTGCTGCCAACAGCTCCACAGCGCAGCGCTTAACCGTTGCGCCACCAGGGTGGCCCCGATCTGCCTGCTCTGCTCCCCATTCTGTCTCTGGTGAACCCTCTTGTACCCCACACCTCTGGTCTGACTCCAGCTTGTATGCATAAATAAATATATCAAAAAAAAAAAAAGAATGACAAGGACAAATGTTGGATGTTCACATAGCAGGTGAGAAAACAAAGCAGGATTCTTATAAAAGCTACAGGGCTCTATGAAAAAAGTGAGGTTTTTTTTTTTTAAAGATTTATTTATACAAGCTGGGCTACAGGCCAGAGGCGTGGGGCAGCAAGAGGGTTCACCAGAGACAGAGTGGGGAGCAGAGCAGGCAGATCAGAAATACACTGCTGAGGGGAGCAGCGGGCGCGGCAGGAGATGTCTGCTGCACCATGTGGGAATCTCCCTGGCCGGGCGTCGAACTCGCATCACGTGCTCCACAGCTCCACAGAGCAGCGCTCAACCGCTGCACCACCAGGGAGGCCCGAAAAAAGTGAGGTTTTGAGGATAAAAGGAAAGGGGGAGAGAAAGGGCCAAAGGAAAAAACGTCAGGTGCTCATAGGTATGACGAAGAGAAGGTGTAAAATCAGTTGAGGTCACAGAGCTGTTATTATAGAGTGATCTAGTGGGCTCTCTGTGGAGGGAGTTATTTGACAGTGACCTGAATGCAGGGATACAGTGGGCTCTTCAGGCACAGAGAACCTCAAGTGCAAAGTGCTGACACTGGAAATGTTCCTTATTTTTAGCACTGTCAACAGGGCCAGTGGGGGAAAAAAATAAAGAAATTAAAGCTGAAATGGTGGCCTGTTTTTGTCATCGTTATATTATAATCCACCATAAAAATGATAATTTCACTTTTCCCTTGGTTTAGTACCACCAAAAAAGTCAGCTCTCAGCCTGAGAAACAAACTGTTAGCAGCCAGGCAGGTAAATGGCTGACGGAGGTGGCAAAACGGGCATGAACATGAAAAAAATACGTGACAGTGGTCAAAGAGAAAAGGCCACACAGACGGCAGGCAGGTGCGCACACTAACTCCATCAAGGTTCTGAAAAAGAGGCACGTCTCAGGAACAGTTTCAAACGAGAGAAGTAGATCAGATGGAATAAGATGTTTTGATGCATTTGGGGCAGGTGGTGAAAGTTGAAATGGGCCTGCGGATTGATTACAACACGGAAACCACAGTGATCTCCTCACTGGGCTATGCGGGCTCCCTGGGAATGTCTGTTTCCAGTGAGATCATGGACTATTTCGTGTCAAGGGACATGTGGGGTAAAGCACGAATGCTGGGGGTCATGAACACAGAAATATTAAGTATTTCCACTGTTACTAGTTTCCTAGACATCTGAAGTAACTGGAGAGTCAACTGTTCCTCAAATGCCACTCCACAACAGAGAGAAGACGTCAAAATTACGCCCGCCAAGCCCTGACTATATGCTGCCCGTGCAATGTTGTGGGGCTAAGCGTGCAAGCAGGAGTCACAGGCTATTAAAAGGCACCCTGGGGCCTCTCTGGAGCTGTTGGCAGTGGGGACACAAGTTCGATGCCTGGGGAGATTCCCACATGGCGAGGCAGACCTCTCCTGCCTCGCTCACTGCTCCGCTCAGCAGTGTGTTTCCGTCCTTCTGCCTGTTCTGCTCCCCGCTCTGTCTCTGGTGAACCCTCTCGCCGCCTCGTGCCTCTGGCCTGTACCCCAACTTGTATGCCTAAATAAATCTTCAAAAAAAATCTTAAAAATAAATAAAAGGCATCCTGGGAAGGTTCTATTAGGGGCCACCAGTCCCAGGTGTTGCAGATGACCCAGATAGTGGTAGAAACAGTAGGATTTTTCTACTTACAATTTTCCACATCAATCCAGCAAAGGTTATTAGAAAAGATGAATTCAGTAAAGTTGCAAAGCACAAAATCAATACACAAAATTCAGCTGCACTTCCATACACAAACAACCACCCATCAGAAAGGGGGGATAATAAGCCTGTTTATAATTGCATCAAAAACAACAAATACCTAGGAAGAAATTTAACTGAGGAGGTGAAACACCTACACCCTGGAAAGTGTAAAACACTCTGAAAGAAACTGAAGACAACACAAGCAAATGGAAAGACACTCGATGCTCACGATTGCAAGAATGTTGTCAAATGTCCAGAACCCCCAAAGCACCTACAGATTCAGTGCAGTGCCGGCCACATCCCAAGGCGCTTCAGAGAAAGAGCAGATATGGCCCCAGATGGTTTATGGGGCCCCACAGGCTGGGGCAGCTGCAGCATCACGTCCTCCTGCCGCAGAGTTCAGAGCTGCGCGGGGCAAGCAGCACAGGCAGGTGTTGGCAGCTCCCCTGCCCGCCCGGGACCACGCAGTGGTTTCTTTTCACAGACCCTCGCCCTTGGCAAAGCAGCTGCAGCTGTTCTCAGCCCACCTGTGTCTATGCAGGGGCGTCTCTTCTCTTTTTCCTAATAAGCCTGTCCTTTTAAAATTAAAAAAATAATAAAATAAAAAGTACAGTGCAGTGTAGGGATGAGTAGTGTCAGGTAGTAAAAGGTGTATGAAGAAAAGGCTAGAAAAGTGGTGAAGGTTTCAGAGGGTGGTGCATTGTAGATAGAATGACCTTGGAAGGTCTGAGTCAGTGCTCATGTGGTAAGTGAGAGAACAGGCATTTCAAGCAGAGAGAACCTCAAATGCAAAAGTCCTGAGGTTTGAGTACAACCTCAATAAGGGCAGTGGAAAATACACGGAAATAAAATTAAGAAAGACTGGCCTGTTTTTCTCGTGGTTTAGTATATACAACCTAAAAATCATAACATTATTTCATTTTCCCTTATTTAAAGCCACTAAAGATGTTAGCTCCAAGTGTGAGGAAACACATCTACTTCAAGCAAACGGAATATGGAGGTGGAAAAAAAAAACCACATTAAACATTGAAACCTCCCAAGTGAAAAGGCCATACACAAAAGATCACCCAGACTGATGTCAGCTGTGGGCTTCAAATCCATCCAGTCTGTGAAAGGAAGGAGAAGATCCGGAACACTTCCGGGGAAAGATGAGTGGGTCTCAATGAAATAAAACATTTCCACACAGGTGATAAAGTTGAATGGCCTATGGATTGGACTGTAAGATGGAAAGCATCCCTGGGGAGCTGCAAAGGTTGAGCACCCCCAGTTAAACCTTTTTTACCTGACTCCAAGGTAAACACTGGGGTGAAGAGACAGGCTTCCCCTCCAGGGGTAATGCCCTGACAATACAGCAGGGGAACTGCTCAGACCACGTGTCTGGGAGGTGCCTTTACCCTCCAGCCTGTTAGGCCTGGGTGGTTTGGGAGGGGATGTGAGCCCCAGAAAATCTTTCAATATGTTCCCAAAACTCTATGACAAACCCAATATAGGAAAAGCACACAGATCAACCGAAGGTAACAGAGCCCAGAAACCCACACCAGGTGCCATCAATTTAGCACCAAGGCGCCAGGAGCAGAGAGCACAGGAGGATGCGCTCTTCAGTCAATGGAGTCATAACGCAAAGGGGGGTCACACTCAGCAATGAACAGAACCCCTAACTTCTGAAGCATGAAGGTGTTGAGGTCTGCTGCTTGCCCACAGTAACAGCCGTGGCTATCTTGACCCCCCCCTTTCCCAAACAATAACGAAAGCCCCTATGAGGTTAGGGTGGCACGCGCCACATACAGGTATAACATGCTTCTGCATACAAACTGTATAAAACTCTGGCATTTCTGCTTTTCGGGGCTCAGACTTTTGGGAACTATCCTGCTGAGCCCACCGGCATGACACATAAATCTCTTTCTCCACCTCTCTGAGTGCCGCCTGATTTCTCTGAGAAATTGCCTTTACAGTTCCTCCAGACCCAGAATGCCAAAAAAGACCCCCAGTTTCCCACATGCAGTCTTCCCCGCACTGGGTCCTCCAACTGGACCCCCTCCGCATCAGCCACCCACAGAGAGATGTTCTCATTTTCCCCTCAACTTTGCTCACCTCCTTCACCCGCATCCCCAGGAAGTCCTGGTTCAAAGAGAAGGGACCAGTTGCAACTGGGTTCCCAGGAGCAAACTTCACTCCAAGCCCCGGGAACGGCGCCGGGCTGCGTGGGCATGCGCAGTGAGAGGGGCGGTGCAGGTGAAGCCGGCAGGAAGGTGGGCGGAGGCGACACCTGAAAGCCCTCATGGTGGCCACGCCCACCAGGCCCTCCTGCTGCAGCGTGACAGTTTGGAAATTCAGACTGAAATGGAGGCAAATATCCCATGTCTTCTCCAAAAATAGTGGCACGGAAAATTTCAGGAAGCCATTAAATGACAGGATTATTTAGCTGTGGCCACACATGACAACAAACCAGCTCCTCTCCTGATGATGAGAGAATGGGTGTGCAGATCGCTCCTCCCTGTGTCTTTGGCCCTGCCCCCCACCCCCAAGCTCCCTCTCCTCTCTGCTTTTGCCGCTTCGCTGGTGTTTGCCGCCAGGCATCGGGCTGGCCTTTCCCCTGCACTTTGTGCATCATGGCCCTTTCTGTGCCCCCTGAACCCTCATTCCTTAGCCCTTCATGTACCATTGTGGGGTAAATGGAAATGATCAGGTTTTTTCCGCCCTCCTGACATTAGCATCTATGATGGACACCTGTGGTCTCGTACACATGCCTGATGGTGGACACCTGGAGTGTGGTGTGGGCGAGCGTAGGTGGCTGCACCTGAGCTGAGAGACTAGGCATATAGGTGCGGCAGAGGACCTGCGGGGGAGGGCAGTAGAGAGTGGCGGAGAAGGGCTGCTATTGGAAAGAGCTTATAGAGATTATTGGGGGGGGAGCAAGTTGCTGTCTCCCTGCTGGCATGTTTCCCCCAACCTGTGGGGATGATGCCAAGGGCTCCAAGATTCTTTTAAGCTGCCTGAACCTACCATGAATCTACCCGGTCTGGGATGGTTGTAGAATAATCATGTAATTGTTACATTTCATGCATATACTGTAATTTATTTAACCATTCCCTGAGGTTAAATAAATTGTTTTATTGGTAACAATAAATATATCCAATTATTTGTTACTATAAAGAAAGTGCTGGTGAATATTATTACACATAATGAATTTTATCTATATTTGAAAGCATTTCCTTAGGTCATTCCCCTAAAGTAGAATGACTATCAAGCAGTATAAATATTCTAAATTCACAGTTCTCTGTAGAAGGATGATACAAATTTATCCTTTTCTCAGTAATGAATGAGAATACTTATTTCACCTCACCTTTGCCAACATTTCACTCTCTCTTTCAAAGGTTTTGATGAAAATTGTGCACTAGAACCAAGTACACACAACAAATTTATTATTAGTAAGAAATATTTAACTACTTTAGAACCTCAAAAATAAGCAGCATTAGCTCATTAGTTCAGTAGTACTAATAAAAGAAAAAAAATTAAAACACCCCTGAATTTTAGGGGGTAAAATAGAAGAATAAAGGAATAAAACTAAAGCAGAATGACCAGATGTTTTCCAAACACATGTTCTCTTGGGAATCACACAATGAGATTACATTAACATTACATTACATTGCAATTGGGTGCTTGAGGAAGTTCTAGCCACCTGAATGGAGAAGGAAGAAAAGTATGCTAAAAAAACCTCCCCCACCTCATGCTGCTCTCTCCTCCCCCATCCTTTGGTTGCATGCAGATGTTTCCATGGTCACAGAGGACAAAATCACCGCATGAGGAGCCTTACTTCCTAAATGATCACATGGAATGTCACCCAGCCAGAAAGACACTGAAATGAGAGAGGGATGAATTTATAGGAGAAAGCATATGAAATTCCAGATTCCATATGTTACAGCTTTTGCGTTCTTTTACTGTAAGCATTTTAAATGATTTCTTCAGTAATTTCTATATCCTAGACATCTCGTTACGTTGGATCTCAAGAAATGAAAAGAAGAACACTATCTTTTTAAAAGTAGATCTTTTGAAATGAAGTAATTTTTATGCTTTGACAACCAATAATCTTGTTAATACAATAATGGCAAATATTCCAAATATCTTAATATTATCCAACTTAATATTAAGAAAGTTGAAGGAAGATACAATATTAGTATCTACCAATGTCAAATAAACAATTTCACATATTATGCTTTATTTCCATCTGCAGTCTCACATGAATTTTTAAAAATAACATAAATTCGGCATCCTTGCTAGTGCAGGGATTAAAGTCCCAGCCTTATCAAGCTATCCCCAGCCACTTCAGCATTAGTTCGATCCCCGGCCAGGGAGCTTCCCACATGGCACAGCAGACCTCTCTTGCCTCTCTTGCTGCTCCCCTCAGCTGTGTATTTCAGTCAATCTGCCTGTTGTCCTCCCCCCTCTATCTCTGGTGAATCCTCTCAACACCCCACACCTCCTGCCTACACCCCAGTTCTTGTATGCATGAATAAATAAATCTTTAATAAACTGAGATTTAGTCAATATTATAATAAGGTTGATCTTTACACCTGAAAATCTGTAAAACTCTGGCTCTTCTAGAAAGAGAAAGGGCAAGAATAGAGAGTTCACAGTAAAGGAAATGAAAAGTAATAGTTGATATATTCACCTTTATTCTACGGTAATTCCCTACTCTATTTCCTCACTTATCCCAATTCGGAATGCAACTCTATACTTAGATGAGGTTTCCCTCCTCTTAGATTCCAAACAATTTCCTACCATCCATTTAAAAAACCAACTAACAACAGACTACATTTATGGAACTGCATCCATTGCAGATTGTAATCCCTTAGAGACCAGGTAAATGCATGTATGTATTTCCCAGAACTCAGCTCAGCTACTGTGTGTCAGGGAAAGAAACATTCCTTTTTGAATGTTACTTAGTGGCTATTATCTTCTACTACAAGATAAGTAACAGAAACTGAAGAAAGGATCCAGTTTGTTGAAATTTCATTCCTTCTGTGACAGTATTTTATCTTAGATTTGTCTTATCTCACAACAGGACTGGGAACTAGGATGTTGAACTGAAGGAGTTGCAAGTGAGAAAGGCCCATTTTGGACTCTGTTGGGAGCGTCACAAGATATGGGGCAGAGGTCACGTGGACATTTCTTGGAACTTATCATCCTGCAAACTGAATGATGCTGCTGCATGTCTTGTAAAAATTAAGATAAAGATAATGGTGCTATGTGAAGCAAACTCAGAGATTGAAGCAATCAGAGCCAGGTCAGAGAGCATAATAAGCAAGAATTTCATCATTTAATGGCACTAGAAAATGATGCATAGTCCTAGAATCGTTACTATTTCTAATGTGTAGGAAAAGTGAAAAAATGCTTTCAAAATTTAACTCTGAAGCCTTTTAATACTCTCTTGAAGCAAGTATCTTTAACTAGATAAAAAGATGAGAGATGACACAAAATAGATAATAGATATGATAGGTGAAAGATATCAAAGGTTATGACTACCTAGTCAATCATCAGTATCACAGCATATTTAGGCACTAACAGAAAACCAAGACTTTCAGTAGCTCTATAACACTGTATTCATTACATGTAAATTCTGCTTTCTTATTATTGCATGATGAACTTTTGTTCTCATAAAGATAAGGGTCTCCCTAGTGGCACAAGTGGTTAAGTGTCAGCACTATGAAACTATAGCCAACCATTGCAGCACAAGTTCGATCCCCAGGCAGGGAGCTAACACACATGGCACAGCAGAATCTCCTGTCTCACCCTCTGCTGCCTTCAGCAGTATATTTCAGTAGATCTGCCTGTTCTGCTCCCCACTCTCTGGTGAATCCTCTCACCCCAACCCTGCACCTCTGACCCTCTGACCCACCCCAGCTTTTGTATGCATAAATAAATAAAAATAAATCTTTTTAAAAAATAGGTCTAATGAGAAAAAGAAACTAGTCATTCCATAAAATGATTGAAATTAGAAGGATTTTCCTATTTTTTTTTAAAGATTTATTTATTTATGCATACAAGCTGAGGTACAGGCCAGAGGCGTGGGGCAGCAAGAGGGTTCACCAGAGACAGAGTAGGGAGCAGAACAGGCAAATTGATGGAAATACACTGCTGAGGCAAGGCAGGAGAGGTCTGCCACGCCATATGGAAATCTCCCCAGCCAGGCGTCAAACTTGCGTCGCCGCTTACAACAGCTCCACAGTGCAGTGCTTAACCGTTGCACCACCAAGGAGGCCCCGGATTTTCCTATTTTCTACAAATTCAACAATCCTCTTTTATCATCAATATTCATATCTTAAACCCGTTTTTCTGATTTATAACCATCAGGACCGGGTGAATTCAGCTACGCATTTCTCTTCTTATACACTCAAGTGACTGAGTACAAATGCAGAAATTACTCACCAAAGGGTAAAATGATACCACAACTAATGTGCGGCATCCTCTTTGTTAACAAAAAAACATGTTGTCACTGGGCAATAAGGGTCATTAAAACTGGTCAAGGACAGTGCCCAGTTTTTCAGTCACTGCCTGAGTTCTTCACCTACATGCACAATTGAAAGACCACTCAGGTTCAGGGAACAACAATACTGGGATTTATTTAACAAACAGGGAAACAAAGTGTCACTGAGGCCACAAGTGGCCAGTTATCTCACCCCAGATTGTGTCCAGTGTTTAGAAGTCCCAAACAAAACGATGCCCAAAATGGTGTCTTCCCGCCAAAGAAGACCTGGAACACATTTGAACAAAAGGTTACATTCTCAAAATGATGTCTTCCTGGGGCCTCCCTTGTGGTACAGGGGTTAAATCTCATCACTATCAAGCTAACGCCACCCACTGTGGCATGAGTTCGATCCCTGGCCAGGGATCTTCCCACATGGCCCAGCAGACCTCCCCTGTTTCAGCCTGCTGCTCCCCTCAGCAGTGTCTTTCAGTAGATCTGCCTGTTCTGTTCCCCACTCTGTCTTTGGTGAATCCTCTCACTCCCTGCATCTCTGGCCTAAACCCTAATTCTTACATGCACAAATAAAGAAATCCCTAAAAAAAAAAAAAAAAAGTGTGAGGAAGCTGAGGCTTAAAAGTCAAGAGGTAGGGCCTGCCTGGGTGCTCCCATGTCTTAAGTTACACCCACACCAGAATTCAAACCATGTTCTCTAGATGACCAACATTCACAATACCACCTGATGCTACATTCTTGGGAAATACCATAGGCATTTTTCATGTCCCACCCTCATTCATATTTAAGTACTACGCCCCCCATGTGACCTTGTCAATAGGATTGTTACAGAAACTGTTGAAATCTTTAAATAGACCCTAAGCCAATAGAAGTGGTATCCTTATCAAAAAGGAAAACTTGAACACACACACATGCAGACTCCCATGTAAAGATAATAGCAGAGTTTGGAGTGATGCTTCTGCAGGCCAGGAAAGCCAAATTGCCAGGAAACCACCAGAAGCTAGTGAAGAGAAAAACTTACAGCTCATCAACCCCACCCAACACCTTATCTCAGACTTCTAGCCTCCGGAACTGAGACAGTATCTGTTGTTAAGCTACTCAAATTTATATGGTCATTGTGACAGTCACAATCAAACCAATACATCACCCTTCAATATCATGCTTTTCTTTTTTCTTCCTTAAATGTACGGAATTAAGTGAGGAATCCACAAATGCTATGAATAAAGCCAAACTTCTATGATTAAAAGCAGATCACAAGAGGGTAAGATGATGAATTGTTCAGGTGTTTGTGGAAGGCTGCAATAGTCACCTGATTTTAGTTTTTGGATTATACTATTACTCATTTCAGTTTTCACTAAAAACCAAACAAAAAGTACCAGAATTGTTTAATACCTTTATTTCAGATTAAAGTGCATTTCTTGAAAAATGTTTCAATATTCAGCTTCAATTGGCAAGTGAAAACAGTTAACTTTCAATAGATCACAGAATGTCTCACTCTGTATCATATTCTCCCTCCCTCAACTTTATCATAAAGAACCTGAAAAATACATTTTTAGTATAGGTCTACTTGCTTCAAACATTGTATAAAGCATTACACAAACCCAACTGGCTACACTTATTTTCCAATCACTAGTGAATTCACGATGAACAGAGGTATTTCCATGAAACTTCAACTATTAAATCATTTAATATAAACACTTCCTGAAATGCAATATTAAAGTCTTTAAGTTCATTCAGTGACAGGAACAAAAATATAGGGCTAATAAAGGACTGATTTGCCTTTCTCAGTTTTTTTCTAAGTGCATATTAGGTTAAGTCTATCCATAGGAGGTAGTGTCTCACTGAAAGCAGTTGATTACTCACCAACACAGAAAGCAAATTCCCCAATTTACTTCATAAGTGTGACTTGACCAATTAGTGCCAGATGCCTTTACCTCACATGGCAAGGCCTTTAAGATCCATGGCAAACACATTAACAATATATGAGGCTTTAAGAAGAAAATATTTTATCTGAAACATATTTATATACATATTTGAACAATAGTTAAGTTATACAATCAGGGTAACCTGTATTATTAGTAAAATCTAAACAATGGTAAAAGAAATTAAGGAGTTGAGAGCCTCATTCTACCAGTTAAAGCAAATAAGTCAAATGGCTACATGCCATATATATAAACAAACTGTTCTAACAGGGATATACAGCAAACTTCCTGTAAAAGATCAGATAGTAAATACAGTTGGTATCACATGCCAGTCACGACTATTCAACTCTGCTGCTGTAGTAAGAAAGCTAATACCTAAATGTGCATGACAATGTCCCAGTAAAACCTGGTTTAGACACTGAGATTCTAATTTCATGTATTTTTGCATTACAAAATACCCTCTTACCTTTTTTCAATCCTTTAGAAAGTATAAAAACCATTCTAAGTTCTAGGTGGCATGTTTAGTAGTTTGCTGACCCTTACTCTACAAAACTTACTATAGGACTGTCATCCTTCAGTGGCTATACACAACTCTTCATTCCATTTTTCTTAGAAAATTCCCATTCTATAAAAATAATTCTTCACTTGTTATTCAACTATTAACTACCAAAATAGCTGTCACACATTTAATCTTGCATAATGCTATGTGAAAGTATTTCCACTTATAATTCTTATGTTACAAATTTCTTAACTTACTGCTTTTTGGGGGACAATATTATTTTAAATTATTCTAGGTTTGTGAACATTGTGTTAGTTATACATAGGTAACTCTCAGGAACTGCTGTCAGCTCTCTTCAGAGTATATAGGACAGTTTGATCCTATACTAACTATCCTAATTGTTCCATTGTTTCAGCTCAATCTGTCTTATCACTTATTAGCACATCAATCTCTAACAGCGTATAAGTTTGCTGTCTAAGTTTAGTTTTACCCAGTTATAATTTGGTACCCTGTGGCCTACAAATGTTTCCTCTTCTACAGGTATAGAACAAAATTTTATATTCCATGTGATAATTAAAAATAATGCCTTCAATTTTATACTCTTGGGAAAATGGGGGCTAATATTCTAGTGGCATATTTCAGGATAGTGTTTATATCTTGGCACTTCATGTTTGATCTTAATTGTTCTTTGGTGAAAGGATTGGTATATAAAGGAAAAAAAGGTTAAAAATCACAAGGTAGAATTTAACATTCTATTCCAAGAACTAAGTAAAATCTTGTAATTCTGTTAGGCTATTAAATAGCTATAAATCTGTAAATCTAAATGACTCAGACTTTAATACCTTCTAAGGACAATATACAAAGTCTGGCATAAAATATATCATGAATTAGGTCACTGGAAAAGACAAAACCCAAATTTGTTTACAGCTCAATCAATCAATACATTTTGATATATCAACTGAAAACAATACCAACTTCTGGTTACATTTTTCTTAAGTGCTTTGGATGAGGGCAGCTCTTACAAAAAAAAAAATTAAGTTAGAATAAGGGAAATAACATTCCAACAGAATGCCAAGAAAAACTCAGTCACAGAGAACCAAGTTATTCAACTGTCTTTCAAACTCCAATTGACAGAGAAATAGGGAATTTCAGCCATGTAACATAACAGCAAAGTACCGACATCTTCCATAAAAGGACAAGGCACAGGTCACACGACTTAATAGCATTGCTAGCTTTACTGGTGAATTAATTTTAGTTAGGGGTAATCTGTTTTCCATGTTTATTAATACTGAAGTCCCATAATTTAGGATGTCAGATTGAGAGATTTACTGTTCCTCCATTATCTATAAAAAATACTTAAAAATCAGAGCATAAGCCATACTTATAAGACTGTCTAATCTGCTTAATAAGTTAAACATAAAATACTTTTCTGCCTAATTAAGTTTCCATAGCTTTTAAAAAAGCCTCTAGATGGGCAATATTCTACCTTTAACAACTTCTTTAAAAAATTGAACTAATTTGAAGTCTTCAAAATCAGTGTGTACCCCCAATTCATAAATTTGAACTTACCTAAAAAAAACCCAAAAAACCCAAAACAACAAGCCACTAGTTTGTATATTTTGTGGCAGTTTAATTACAAGGACTTAAATATTGGTTGTCAAACCCTAATTCACAGCTTGTAGCCTCTTTGGTTTACCTTACAGTAAGTGGAGTCCAGAGACAGCATGTGCACGTAGTTTTTAGAAATGGAACTATCAGGCCCTGTAACACAGACCTACTGAATCAGAATCTGCATTTTTACATGTACAAATTTGCAAGGCACTATCCTAAAAGTGAAAATTTCAACCTGTTTGGA
>PVIJ01000813.1:23673-186137 GCA_004024925.1 Scalopus aquaticus
TGAGACACAGGCTTTTTTTTTTTTTTTTTTTTTTTAGTGAACTATATAGTCAGCATTAGAAGAAATGGCATCAAGGAAAAAATGTGGCATGTTTGACCATTTTCTATTAGATTTCAATTGAGCCAGCTTTTAAAACATCACTTATTTTCATTTATTTTTCTTAAAACTCTACTTGTATATTCCACATAACCTTCCTATTTTCCCCTTGTTTCTTGGCATTTTTATGACTTTTAAACATATAACAGAATACTTTTAAGCAGTTCAGAGTAAAAGAATCTGTAAGTAATGACAGGAGCTGCTATGCTTTTAATGTTCAGATTTAAATCTTTGACCATATTATCTGACAGCATTATTATTTAACCTGACTCATTCTAAACTACATGAACTTTCAGCCAAAGTGCCCTGACTTTTGATCCTGGCGTCCAAACTTTTTCAAAATGAGAGCATTTTTAAATGAGTTCACTGAAATATTGAAAATTCACTATGAAACTCATTTTAAAACATGAACAATCACAGTATGCTTCTTCATACAAGTAGTTTCTTTTTATAAATGCATACATTAAAACTCAATTTGTGTGTTCTTATCAACATTTGCCATTTGTTTCATTAACCATTAGGAATCATATGAAAAAAACTGATTTCACCTTAATAGTGAAACAATATTGGTAGTGATGATCAAGAAAATTAATCTTTGGGCTCCCTGGTGGCACAAGGGGTTAAGTCTCAGCAATATCAATATATGGGCAGCCACAACAGCATGAGTTTGATCCCTGGCCAGGGAGTTGACCCACACGGTGCAGACCTCTCCTGTCTTGCCTGCTGCTCCCCTCAGCAGTGTATTTCAATAGATCTACCTGCTCTGCTCCACACTCTGTCTCTGGTGAATCTTCTCATACACCACCCCCCAACCTCTGGCCTACACCCCAGTTCTTGTATGCATAAATAAGTCTTTAAAAAAAATTAATGCTTTATGATACTCAGTAATCATTCAGAAAACACTTTAATACACTTCTATTAGTAATGAAGATTGAGCAAACTGCTTCTCATCCCCAAATATTTAAAAATACATCGTTGCTGAAAAACTATTTTTGAATTAATGCCTATGTTTGTACCAAATTTAGTGATTCAAAAAAATAGTAATCACTTTGGTCACATTTTCTGCTATACTGTTCAGCTTCCCCAGAACCTCCTTCCACTGGCAGCTATGTTTAGTTCACACAAATTTTTAAATACATTGTCATGAATTAAGCAAATTTTGACTCCTCTAAACACACACACTCCTTATACCAGTTCACTAAAAACTTTTTATGTCTCTTAACTGTCAAATATAATTTGGGAAATACAAATCACAATTCTATTTTTAAAATTCCACTTCTTTCATCAGTTATTTAAGGTACAGTCCTGAGTTCAATCCCAATTTTCTTTTAAAACCATCCTCAACATATGAATATATTAGTTAAAACTACAAAGTATTTGTAATAATGATGGATTGTGATTATGAAAAAGACAAACTTTTATTGTGGATGGCTGGTGGTTCCACGGAGGAGCTAAATTAACACAGGAATTAAAATTTCATGACTAGCAAAAGAATGTGTGCCTTTTCAAGGGATTAGTCTGAATAAAGTGTGAAACTGAGGTTATTTTAACTTATTTTCTTCAGAGAACAAATGGGATATGTTCTCTGTTAAAAGAGGAAGTAAATATAGAAAGTCAGACATTAACACTAGTTGGTAAAATTTATAGATGTTTTAATTATATATACCCTATTTTTTCAAATTATGTAAAACATACATACTTCAAAAGAACAGTTCCAAATTTCTTCCAAGTTTGCTTTAGGTATGGGTAAAAAATGATCAGATAACTCCAGATTTCTAATATTACAACTTGTAAATAAAATATTCAAACTAACTCTCCCTTAAAAGGAAATGAGATGAGGCACACTTTTTTGTGGCTGATGCCCTCTTCCAAACCAAATGGGGAAAAAAAGGTAGCAAAGTTGTCATTTAATACTTTCTCACTCTCTATAACTTTACTCATTCTGGTGACTTTACAAAATAAACTCATGTTTTAACTAAGATTATTAACTAAGTACAAAACTACTGTTTTATTTGTACATACAGAATCCTACAAACATCTGCAACAAGTCCACAGAGCACTTCTACTGTCCATACTGATATCTCCAGTACTCAATATATACAAAATGTTTCTATTAGACAAAACAAAGGTATTCACAAGAAGCTGCAAAAATAATTCAATTAACAAAGGCTGAAATTTATAAATTAAAAATGTAATCTATACACAATGTACAAATAGTGGTGCATTTTAAAATGAATACTTTATCTCATAAGAGTAAATCTTCACAGGCAAATACTGCTGCACAAATATTTGCTAATGCAAATGAATGGAATCTTAGTAAATTCAGCTTTAATATTTTAACCCCCATAGTTGAAATTACTAATATTTTTCCTTGAAAGATCAGCAAAGTCATTATTAGCATAAAAGGTTCCACTTCTTTTGTATCTCATTTAAGGTGTTTCACAAGGAACAAATTTCTTAAACCTCAGGCACAGCAATTAACAACAACAAAAAGACTGATAAACACCTTAACCCTTCAGAAGAAAATTCAAATAAAACTCTAAATTTTACTTAAAGATATTTTACATAAAATGTTTCAGCAGAAAATGCATGAGTGTGAATATTTATGCTTTTATCTAAGTTTTTACTGTCACAATTCAGCAAAATATTTAAATTTTGTAAAAACCCATGCACAGTAGTCAAGAAAATCTGTTATGGGGGGGAAACAAACATCTTACATAATGAACTTACAAAATTGAACTTACATAATGGTCAACTGCCCTGTGGAGTTTGAAATGTTATCAACTTTGAAATATTCAGTCCCTGAAATTGTGCTATATTTCAAAACTTATTTTAAAATCAGCAAATCCAGTGATGTCAAAAAAAGAAATAAATAAGGCTTCAATTTTCTCTTAAGATACTAAATAGAATTTTCCTGGGCTGTTGACCTCCAGCGTGACTGCAGATTTTTTATTATAGAGTTTGCCATGCTACCAAGTTTCTCATGCATTTCGAACAGCTGGCTTCCTGAATAATTATAGAGATCTTCTGAATCCAGTTGAAGAGCAAGTGCACTTATCTGTGCCACAAGATTTTTAGTTAATGGAGTTTCTAAAGCAACAGGATCAGCTAAATCTAAAAGAAAGAGAAAAAAAGCACAAATTTATTCGAGATAAAATTTAAATCATATTTATTTCCTAAGTTAATGAAATTTTAAGTGCCTAGGTTTCATGATTAAGAGTACAGGCTGACATACTGTGCCTCAAGAAAACAAGGTAACAACAAAAAAACTACCATTGCCTATTCTGCGCCATAAAGAAACAGCCAGTGTACTTCATTTCTATTAACAGAGTAACTGGGACAATGTTTGGTTTATATCCTAATATGAGGCCTTCACAGAAGTTAACAATTAGAGAAAAACAACTAGACAAAACAGTCATTTTTTCATGTACTCAGCACCACACACACAAGAAATACTTGTTAAATTGACAGAGCATAGTTAAATTAAAAACAAAAGCATTGTTAACAGCATTTCTTCAAAACAGTGAGCCATTTAAGCAAAATGAGTTATCTTGCTTAAATATACCTGAGGCAAGTCTTTCTTCTTCAGGAGGGAGAGATTTATTTTCTATTCCATTTATTGTTTTTTCAGAAATATCAAAAACGGGAATCTCTTCAAGTCCACGAGACTTCATCTTTATTATACATTCAGGCCAGTAAAAACAAAACCAACAAGTTTAATGTTGCTTTTTATAGTAATAACAGTACCAACACTGAAAATAATCTGGCATTATACATATTCCACAGCCTATGACATGACTACTAGCTCAGCTAGTATTGCTTAAAAACAAACAAATTTATGTTCTAAGAATACAAAAAAATAGCATCACAAAATATTTCCTCAAAGAGATGTTAAGAATTTATAATCTGGGCCTCCAAGGTGGCACAACAGGTTAAGGCTCAGCACTATTAAGCTATTTGCAGCCACTGCAGCATGAGTTTGATCCTCGGCCAGGGAGCTTCCCACATGGCACAGCAGACCTCTCCTTTCTTGCCTGCTGTCCCCCCTCAGCAGTGTACTTCAGTAGATCTGCCTGTTCTGTTCCCCACTCTGTCTTTAGTGAATCTTCTCACTCCCCACACCTCTGGCCTACACCCCAGTTCTTGTATGTATAAATAAATCTTTAAAAAAAAAAGAATTTATAATATTCCTCCCCCCAAAAAAAAACCCTTCAAGAAATACAGCCATGGTAGCTAAGAAAAAATACATTCATTCCCCCCTCCCCAAGTTTAGGAACATGGAAAAGAAAAAAGAAAAAAAAAGTGAAGTTAGAGATTTCCAAGTTCAAATAATACATGGGTTTCATTTCAAAAGATTTTATTTTTCAGGAGCATCCCCGGGGCTTTTTGATTACTGATCGATAATATTAAAAACTACTTATGTATATGGTTTTTCACAGGTGAATTTTACAATATGTGAATGTATCTTAACAAAAGAAATGTATAACTTTCATAGATAATCCCAGGGCCATGGAACAGTGAAAATATTTCAGACACTAAACTATTGATCTATGAAACTTAATATCCTTAGTTTCTGAGTTGTTTTTAACTTGATAAATGTTTTTAAAGATTACAACTTAGTCAATACTAAACCAAGGATTTTGAAGAATACCCAAATCGTTAGTAATTAGCAAACTCCAATCTCAGAAATTCTAACATAGAGCACTGGTTTTCATCCTTAATGTAGCCTTATTTTTCATTTAATCACAACTTCAAATATTGTCAATGGATATATAAAGGGTCTATGAAGGGGTTTTAGGAGTTGGTGAATTCTTCTGAAATGGTAACAAAAGTTTCCATTACTTTTACAGGTGAAAGAGAAGCTGCTATCAGGATCTTGAAAAAGGTCCATGACCAAAAATGTTTAATAGGTAAGAAAAAAGAGTTATAAATATGTTTGAACACTAAAAGTTTACAAATTTGCAAGGCTTTTTATAAATGCTTAACTATCTAAGTTTTAGGAATAGCAGTCAAGGAACCAAACAACCCTTTGATGGAAATGACAGGGATAAAACAGTATTCAAATAAAAAGGTATTACACAAATAGTACAAAAATGAATGAGCAAACTTCTCTGTGGAAATTATAAAATCTTTTAAGTTACCTTGACTTATAGAAGAAGGGAAGACAAGGTACAGTATATTAAATTTTCAAACAAGAATAATTTAAACCCAAACTTCTGTAACTGTATTGCTAGATAATTTATTTATATATGATTTGTAACTAATATCTAAGTCTTTACCTGCTGTTCATGATAAATTCTGAGAGCCTTTTTCACATTGGACACTTTTGGAGAACGGATAGGAAGAGTTTTTATTTCCGATGCAGTGAGAGTACTCAAATCACCAATTGTTTTTATATTCTTGGCTCTAATGAGTTGTCCCAGTCCTCTTGCCCTTAACAGACAATGAGAAAAGTAGAAAAATGTCAATATATAGTTTCAACTTCATTTGATTTATGAGGGCCTAGACAGTTGAATCTCCTGATTTTAGCTCAATCATAAGTGAATTTATATAAAATCATCTAACCTACTCTGAGGACAGGCACATGTAGGTTTAATTAAATCTGAATCTGAGGTATACGGGAGACTTAAAAAAAACTAAGCCTAAGGAGTGTCCCATAGTTTATTTTATGACTTATTAGCAATGTGACTTTGGAGGGCTAAACTTTTTAAACTTCATCTCATAAAAATGGAAATATTCATTCATATTCCTTATAAACTTTCTATCACATAATGTATGTAAAGAGTTCAGAGCAGTATTTGGCAAATATTAAGCATTAATCTTAGACATTATAATAAAAACTTTTCCTGTCCTATCTGGCTCATCTTCCCATCTGAATTTTTACTTCTAAAATATGTGAGAACATATAAATCAATTCTTTATACTGAGAACTCTCATTTAAAAATATTTTTTTATAATTATGTGGCATCTTCAGGCTAAGTCAGAAATCCAAATAAACACTTACCACATGTTTGATGTAATCTGAGGTAAAATGATGTCAACAGGTGCCACACAGTTCACCAAAGCTGGGTAAACACTTTCCGCTGGGCATGACATGGATTCTTTAGTCATTTCTGTAATCTTAGAATACATTTTTAAAGTCATTAAATAGAGGGTCACCTGCCTGAACATGAAAGTATAAAGTTACATGAAAACTAAAGCACTACTTACTAAACACTTCTTTGAGCTCTTAAATTTAGGGCTACGTGGTCCTGGGGACAGAAATCCTTTGGCTGAAGTGGTATTATGCTAGACAGGAGAGAAAAAAAAAACTCAGAACTCCAGATAACTGTAATTTCACAACTTTATTTTCACAACTTAAACTGCAATAATTTCTCAAAACCTTTAGAAAATGTAAAATGTATTCCAAAATAAAAACCACAAAACCCAACATGTAAAATGTTAAATTAATTACCCGCGGAATCATCACTGCCTCTTAACACCTCTTTTCTTTTTTTTTTTTTTTAAAGATTTATTTATTTAATTTATACATACAAGTTCGGGTACAGGCCAGAGGCGCGGGGCGGCGAGAGGGTTCACCAGAGACAGAGCGGGTAGCAGAACAGGCAGACCAGAAACACACTGCTGAGGGGAGCAGCGGGCGAGGCAGGAGAGGTCTGCCGCGCCATGTGGGACTCTCCCCTGCTGGGCATCGAACTCGCATAGCGCACCGCATAGCGCACCCTGCCGACAGCTCCACAGCTGCGCCACGGGGGAGGCCCTTAACACCTCTTTTCTGTCTGCTTACTGTGCGGCAGGCAAAGACTACATCTAACCCAAAGATTTGTTTCCTAAATAGTTAATTTCGAGACAGATAATGCAATGCAATTTCGTGTATGCACACATAAATGTGTATTTTCAAGCCTACAGCTTACCTTATATTGTGAAGTAGGTGAAGTTTTAATACTTCTTACTATGGGAGAATTATTTAAAGAATAGGACTTAACTAGAGAACATCGTCTATCAATGTCATCTGCCAATCCAGCTTGGTATATTGGATCTGCAAAGGAGACACGGCGAACCTGAAAACATAGGTCATGTTTTTATTTAACAAAATTAAAGTTTTTAAAAATAAACACCATAAATTCTCATTAGAAGGTTGCCCAAAATAGAATGTTGGTTTGGAAGCTCAATTTATTTCACTAGAAGCCAACCTTACATTGTTTCTTTCACAGATATGACTCAGTACCAGAGGTCATTTTAATTCTCTATGTTCTAAACTGCCTCTGCATAATGTAGCACCAAAGAAAGTGAAGCAGAATACCAATACAAACAATGAAATACCATGTGGCAGTTGTATACTCAAATTATATTACCTTTATGGGCTTACTACACTGACTATAAAGAACAAGGTACAGTGGTCATAATGGTACTAACTGGCCTCGCAATTGGGAGGCAATTTTGCCTTTATTAGCCCCAACTTCAAGTAATTTTGGTCTCTTCTGAACTTATTCTATGATACATTCCCTTGCTCAGCTACTTGATGTAAATACACAGCCAAGTATTTATACCATGAAATATGTATGTAAATGTGTTCTGGTCTTGATCCCCTAGAGTAGGCAGACTCCACAAACCTGCTGCAGAAAACTACAATATGTTGCACTGGTGCCGAAATATTACATATATACTACTAACAAAACATAGCTAATTAAGCTGTACTAACAATATAAAGTATACTGAACAACGATATCAATCCTAGTGCATTATTAAACTTTTCAAGAAATCTTATGACCCATTAAATGTAAGTCACTTTAAAAAATACTAAGAGCCTCAGAACAAAAAGCAAACAAAACCAAAAAACTTGTGGTATTATTAAACTTTCCCAAGTACTAATCTGTGAATTCTCATTTTAAGATTTCCAGTAAATCTTGGGGACGTCTTCACAATGTGTTTGCTGAAGATAAAATTAAGTATCATACATGTCTGTCTATAAATGTTCAATTTTAAAATTAAGGAATACCCACATCTGCTTTGCTACGCAGAAGTTGAGCTTTGTAAGCACATTTCTTTTAGTAAATTTATGTGTTCAATAACCATGTAAGTTAGAGGGATAAGATTTAAAGCACATACAAAGAAAATCCATGTTTACAAAGTAAGAGCTAGTTTAGTGAGGAAGGGTTCATAAATATATAATCAATATAAATGAAATTCAAACTCAGCAACTGATGAAAGCACAGCTTAAAGGTTTTTTTCTTCCTTTTTTAATTAGACAAGATCTGGAAATAAGAGTACATACAAATGTGAAACTGACAGCATGTCACAGTACACAGTAAGAGCTAGCTAAAAATGCTTTATCAGTTTTTAAATGTTTCCTTGTGTATTATGGTATGAAGTACAGAATAAAAATCATGAGATTCTCACAAATTTGTCAAAGGTGAACAATGTGCATAGTTGCATAGAGATCGTTATTGTCCTGAAGTAATGTCTAAAGGGCTTCACTTTCCTTTTCTCAACACCTTCTCTTTTTCCTAGCCACCATGGTAAATATTTTGAGTGATTTTTTTTTCAAACATTCTGTCATTCACCATTTATTACCACAAGGTCAAAATAGTCCAATAAATAAGAAGACTCATTAATACTCAGCCTCAATCCCCCTACCTTGTTAACAGGTGATGAGATCTCATCTTCTTGGGGTCTTTTTAGTCCTCTCTTTAAAATGCTGGTAGATGGAGAAGCCAAAGGAGACCAGACACAGCGTGCCTCCATGCCACTAGAAATATCACATGCTGACACAAGTAAAGGATCAAGTTCCCTTAATTTTTGAGGAGATGCATTACTGTCTTCTGTTATCAGTTCAGAGACAGCCATTTCAGATGTCAAAGACTGTGATATTTCCTCCACTTTCTCTGAAGTATGGTTAGCCTCCTGCAAAATTTCATTATCATTTGCCACTACCACTTGATTGCCATCAAATTTTGTTTCTTCAGGTTTATTAAGTTCAGTATTTGCTTCAGTTAAATTGGAGTCAATTTTTTCTTCTTCAGTACTTATCTCAAGTGTTTCAGGAACAAAGCTATCAGTTTCTATATTCAATCCTTTAGTTACAGCTTCTTCATGTTTAAAGGCTTCAGTAGTCAAGTCTCCACACTCTGTTTCACTGACATGGCCCATTCTAGCACTCTTCGCACCAATCTCTATTTGTTTACTAATTTCCACTTCAGCATTCATTTCTTCAGGTGAGCCTGGATCAGATTCATCACTTTTTCCATCTTGTTCCCCAGTTGTAGTTTGTTCAGAAATCTCTATCTGAGCACTCATTTTTATAGGTGTAACATTTTGAAAATGACTTATACTTGAATTAAATTTCTCAGCTGCTGCTTCCTCAGCATTCAGTTCTTCAACGACTTCTGCTTCAGATTCATTGCTTTTTTCACTATTTTCATTTATTACCTCTTCTTCAGTAAAATCAGTTTTGGCACTTGTTTGTTGAGAGAAACTAGGTTCAGATTTATCATTTTCTACATCCAATTCCATAACTTCTATTTCTTCTGAACTGATTCCAGCTTTTATGTCACACGTATCTGCTTCACCATTAACTTTCTCTGTATTTCTTTCTTTTTTCAAGATAGCTTCTGTTTTTTCTTTGGTCTCCAAAGCAGAACATCCTAGTGAAGTATCTTGAGAATTACCTAAACATGAACCAACAGTTTCACTTTTTGTATTGGATGACTCTTGGATTTCAAAAGATACTGCTTCCTCAGATTTTGCATCACAAGATTCTTCTTTATAATCTACTGAAGAAATAGAGTCTTCAACAGTCCTTTCTTTCAACTCAGTTTCAGATAAAATTAATGAATCATTTATATTATCATTCTCCTCCTTGATGCCCAAATGAAAATTCACATTATGAGGCTCATCTGTAAGACTTATCTCAGAGTACAGATCAGCTTTAGAAGTTTCTGAAACAGTTATAGGTGTTTGCACATCTGTCTTTAATTCACTGCTCTTTACGTCGTAATTTTCTGTGTTCTTTAATCCAATGAATAACTTTTCCTGAGGTTGTAACTTTTCTCCACAGCAATCACAACCTTTAGATCTCCTCACCCTCTTACTTCTCTTATGTTGGCATTCAAGTCCCTGGAGGGTTTTTTCAGGAAGCAAAGAAATGTCTGATGTTCCTATTTTGGAAGATTCTCCTATACTGCTATTTTCTACAGAATCTCGCTTATGTAACCTCTTATTGGCATTTCTAGTTCTTAGATTTGATTCAGATACCGGGGCATTTGAAGACTTCTCTGTGCATTTGTTAGGTTTATTTTTTCCCTCATGTGTATTTGATACATTATCAGAAACTTGAAATAAGTCTGCAGATACCATTATATCATTACAAGTTATAGTATTACTTTCTTTTTCTTCACAAATCGGAGATTTTATGTCTGTGTCTACTTCAGAATATGATTTATAATCATGTATCTGATTTTCCACTTTTATACATTCCTGCTTTACTGTTTTCTCTTGATCTTCAATGTCAACACTGTCACTGCTTTTGTTTTTCCATTTTCCAGATCTCTTCTTTCTAGAACCTTCTTCTTTTGCCTCAGAACTATCAGATTCTGAGTTTTCAATGCTGGAAAGTAAGCCCTGGGAAGCTCTTCTTGTTTGATACCGTGTTCTTCCTCTTACTGGCTTCTCGGAAGACTTATCTGCAATGTCCTGGACACAATCTCCCTCAGATTTAATATTCTCATGGTCAGGATTTCTTCCATTTTCTTCAGTTTCAGCACTAGTGCTGGTTTCCCCAAAAGTCTTCTCCTGTAAATTATTTCCTTTCTCAATTAAATTTTCCTGTACCATTTGCTCAGAAACCGGTTTTTGCTTCGGTAACGCATCATCTTTTACATGTAATGGACTCTTCTGAATGGTCTTTTCATCTTCTTTACGTCTTTCCTTTTTTTGAAGATTCTCTTTATCTTGACTATCGGTGGTAGGCTCTGCTGTTTCTGAACGCCGCCTTAAAGATCGTCTAAGGGTTTTCTGATTTGGAGTTAGCTGAACATGACTATCTTCATTTACTATTTGATCTGCTGGTTTTACAGCCGGTGGTGTATTTTCTTTGGATTCCAAATTAATTCCTAAGGTTTTCTCTTCTACCCTACTGTTTTGTAATAATACAGCATTTTCCATTGTTGGTTTAAGCATTGTGTCCTCATATTCCACTGTAGATTCTGAGAAATAAGTCTGATTATCTATCACACATTCTGCTTGATTAAGTAAGCCAGATGGGTTATTTTCTAAGGCTACCACACCATCAATAGATTCCTGAGTATTTTGCTCCTCATCAGATCTCATCACGGACTTAGACCTTTTATTTCCAGTTTGTTCAACTTTACTTGCTCTCCTACCTGATCTCTTAATTCCATGTACTACTCTTTCAGAATCAGATTTTGAAAGAGCCACTTCTCTTTTCTTGGTTTTTGGTGGAATATCTGATTTAGCTGTTACTTCCTGGTTATTTTTCACTGCAATAGTTGATGACATATTATTTAAGGGGGATGGACTAAAAGGTCTATTTTCTGAACCATCAAACTTCTCCAAAGTAATGAAGGTTTGCCTTCGACTTGTAGGATGTGGGGGATGATTTCCTGAGACAGTGGCAATAGAAACTGAGCTACTGCTGACACGAGAAGTGTTTTCTGCACTAGATGTGCATTCAGGTGGTGCTTTCATTGATGAAATTAAAGCCTTTTTTCTGGTATTATTATTGTTCATGATTTCTGGATTGGTTTCCTCAATAGAACCACACTCATTATTTGAAAGGGAAGCCTTTTCAAGATGTTCATCCATACCACAGTTTCCCGTGACATCTTGAGGAATGACATTGTCACTCTCCATTTGTTCATCCTGCACAGAAATGTACACATACATACAGATTAACCAGCAAACAAGTGTGACTTTCTGGGGAAATTTTAGTGTACTACTTTAGTAATTCAAAACACAACCTACTGATTTCCAGTATTTTACAAGCATTCCAAAGATGGTGATAGATCCTAATTGTAAATAGTCAATGAAGTTAAATACATTTTAAACACCCAAACACAGACAATAATTCAACTAAAGCTTTTTAGTGAGAACGAAGAAGTTATGCAATTAAGTCTCATAATTAATACAAGAGTCTCCACAATAGAAGGGTAATCCAAAAGACCCCAAAATATAAAATAACAAATATACCTTGAAGACCATCTTGGAATCTTCCTTTGATTTTTCAGTTGAAGTAGGACTTTCCCTGAAATAATTAAGTGTGTAAATTATAATACTGCTTCTGGTTAAAAATTAGAAAACCGGTTATTTCAACAGGTTCCATACTTACACTGACTCTTCTTGAGTATATTGAGAAAATAAAGTATCTTGAGAGACATCCAGATTATTATACATAGCTGGAATATCACACCTGAAAAAGATATTATATATACAACTTCAAAATCTGCTACTCCTACAATTAGAAATTATGCTTCTAACTCTGTATCTAATTACGTATTCTTTAAGAACACAATAAAGGGGGCTCCCTGGTGGAGCAGGGTCTAAAGACTCAACACTATCAAGCTATCACAAGCCACTATGGCAATGGCAACAGTTCTATCCCAGCCAGGGAGAACATGGCACAGCAGAACTAACTCATATGGCACAGCAGACCTCTCCTATCTCACCTGCTGCTCCCCTCAGCAGTGTATTTCAGAAGATCTGCCTGTTCTGCTCCCCACTTTGTTTCTGGTGTTCAACCCCTGCATTTTTGGCCTATACCCCAGTTCATATATATACAAATAAATAGAAGTAAATCTTTAAAAAAAGAACATAATATAAAATCAATGTTAAGATAACAATTTTCCATAAACTATTTTCCCTATCATCTCCTATATTAGAGCTCAATAAAAGAATTCAGTTTAGAACACTTGTAACATAACTAAGTAGACCCATTATTATGAAATATAGTTAGGTGTGGTATTTATTTTGGCATTAAAATTTAGCATACACAATGTCTTAATCCTAAATAAAAAGTCACAGTGCTTTGCATCAAATCTAAGTGTGAATTCAGAATAGTCAAGTCAAAAGAACTGCTGACCTTTTTGTTTTGAGTACTTCTTTCTGATGTTCAGTTAGTATTCTCTCCTTTGCTTCTTTTTCTTCTGGTGGTATAAACACAAAGTCGGTAGACTTTTCTTCTTCCAAAGGCATTTCGTTCTTTGTTTTTGGAGACGCAGATTCTAGTTTCAACTGCAAATTAAAACAAACAAACAAAATGTACACTTAAGTTTCCAAATTCTTTTCTAGTATTCTAATCAATCACTATTCTAGCCCTCTGATGTTTTGAATAATGAAAGTTTGAAGTTCAAACCCTTATGATACTCATGGAAAACAAAAATTAGTACGACATCTATAACTTCCATTATGCCTGATACTCAGAAATAAAAATTGTGTTTCTTTTTTTAAAAAAAAATTATTTATTTATGCATACAAGCTGGGGTACCGGCCAGAGGCGTGGGGCGGCCAGAGGGTTCACCAAGACAGAGCGGGGAGCAGAATAGGCATATCGACAGATAAACACTGCTGAGGAGAATGGCGGGCAAGGCAGGAGAGGTCTGCCGTGCCACGTGGGAATCTCCCTAGCCGGGTGTTGAACTCGTTTCGCCGTTGCCGTCAGCTACATAGTGCAGCGCTTAACTGCTGCGCCCCCAGGGAGGTCCAAAAAATTGTATTTCTTTAAAAAGCAGGAAAGTGAATGCCTACCACCAAAGCACAGGCAAATTTCTTTTTAAAATGACACATAAAAATCAAGTGGTCTGGCAAGCACAGAAGTCTTGAAATGTAGCATAAACTAGTCAAAGTAAAAACTGCCAAAATAGTATGCCTTGCATCCAATACATTAGTATTTGTAAAATTTTTCTGTGATTTTTTTTTTTTTACTGAAAGACTTTGTAAAAGTTATTCTTTATTCAGGGCATTCTTGGTGGCGCAACAGTTTAAGTCTCAGCACTATGAAGTTATCCACAGCCACTGCAGCATGAGTTCGATCACTGGTCAAGGAGCTCCCACATGACGCAGTGGACCTCTTCTGTCTCATCTGGTGATTCCCTCAGCAGTATATTTCAGTTAATCTGCCTGTTCTGGTCCCCACTCTCTGGTGAATTATCTCATCTCTATGCAATAAATAAATCTTTTACAAAAAAAGGTTATTCTTTATTCTATTACTCCTGCATTTCATCAAAGTAATGGTCTCAAGATTCTAAAATATTCATTCTTCTTGTATATTGCCTATATAATTACTTATATCAAGTTGCATTCCATCTCAAGCGGGTTGCTGTGGAGGAAGTTTACTTTATGGATGTCAAGTTTATGAGACTTAAACTTTACTAATAATCATCCTAGACCAAAACCAATGTTAAATGTTCCAATAAATACACTTGAGAAAAAACAGTACCTTGGCCGATACTTTCTTGTTTTCTTTTATATCCTTTGTTTGTGACAAAAAAGAATCTCTCTTTCCACTTGATTTTCTTTCCATGCCACTTATCTTGATATTTAATTGGGAATTTTCTGTCTGTTGTATATAAAAATAAAACAATCTCAGTAATTTTAACTGTTCTCTTCTGTGCGCTTTTCACATTTTGTAAATTCCAGCGTAAAGTATACCCATTTCAAATTTAATTACTCAATCCTATTAAAATCATGTCAAGGAAAGCAATTGTCTTATAACATATTAGTTTGTACCTCGAACTTATATAGTAGCTATTTAGCACCATTTCATTTTATAAATTCTGAAAATACTATAAAAATGAATCAAATGACTAGATTCATATACCTGTCTTCTATTACTGGAACTATTTCTAAACAAATCAAAGTCAATAAACCTTAAAGCATGCATGATAAAAAGTATTGTCATGTACCTCTCAACAGAATATATGACTATGTTTGTCTAAATTATATTCAACAAGTCTGAATAAGCTTAGGTAATTATTTAATAGATATTCCTATTTTAGACAGAATTCATATAAAGGGACTAATTCAAATAGAGAACTTAGCTAGCTATAACTTTTCTTTTGGTCTTACATATTAAAAATGGTCTTATATATTAAAAATAAAAAGACAGGTGGACTTCAATTGTTAGATCTAACAGAAAAAAGAAGTTGTCTTAGGATGTGTCAACTCGTGTACTGTGCACACATCTTTTACTCCTCCATCCTCAGAGTAATAAAGACTTCTTAGCCAAAGTAACATTTGTCCAAATAGATGATGTGATGTGTTTTTCTGACAGAATGAGACTTGATGGAAAGAAAAAAATGCTTACACAGACATATAACTACTATTCCTAATTTATATAAAGTAACACTGAGCCATGTATTTTCTTAATTACAACCTTTGTGAAACAATTGAGGTGTTATAGTTCAAAACATCACAAATGAACAGGAAAATCACATACACATGAGAATCTGGTGAAATTTATTGCCTTTAATTCATAAATATATTTTAAGCCAGACAACTTAGCATATGGAAAATTTTTTGTACATTTTAAAATTACAGTGAAACATAGCAAAATATTCAAACATCACTGGAAAGTAAAAATGCCAAACTTACTGCATCTGAATATGGTCCACTGGATTCTTCCAAAATTTCAACATTTTCCAAACCAGGCAGCAAAAGGACAAATTTTTGTTTGACTTGTCTTAGTACTGGTCTTTAAAAAAGTACAAATATAAATACTTTGAGTCAAATGGGACTGATGAATACTGATGATATATTAATAAGAACACTTTATAAAGTGGCAAAATAGTGCAGCTTAAGACTGTTTCTTACTCTACATACACAAAACTGAGATATATTACAGGTAAGATTTGCATATTTTGCTAAACTTTTAAGTTCTCACATTTTCTTTTTTTAAAAATAGATTTATTTATGCATACAAGAACTGGGGTGTAAGCCAGAGGCTGGGGGAGGGGGTGGTCTCAGAGGATTCACCAGAGACAGTGGGGAGCAGTACAGGCAGATCTACTGAAATACATTGATGAGGGGATCAGTGGGCGAGATAGGTTTGCTGCATCATATGTGGGTTAGCTCCCTGCCAGGGGATCAAACTCAGCCATAGAAGTGACAGAACTGAGACTTTACTTCTAGGACAACAGGAGGGTCCCAAATAATATTTTAACTAAGGGAATCCTCTGCAATGATACTTCATTAGAAAAACTTATGTTAAAACCAAAATACCAATTAACATGGTCATAATAGGATAGTTGCATTAAAAACTTTTCTTTTTAGCATACTTTAACTCTTCAGGATAAATCAACGTCATCTCTTTAGCAAATGTGGCATTCCAGAACTGTGCACTCTGTTTTCGAATCTGTTTACTCTTGTGCAAAAATATTATGCATAATAATGGGGAGATATGTTCAAGAAGTTCACTGTCATAAGTTCCAGAGTAGCTGAAGTGTAGACAAGCAATAATTTCTCCCAGTAGCTTTTCTAACTAGGAAAAAAGGAAAAGTTTATTAGTCTAACATTTGGAAACATTAGTTTTAAAACAGGAAAACATAAAAGCACAATACTGAATTTGACAATTTATAGAATATATTATTCTTGACTTGTAAAAATTCTATTTTTTAAAGGCTCCCATCACCTTAAATATATATCCTTTTTTATAAGCTGACAAATTACCATGTGAATGTAGCTTGATTACAGACATTATAGCTTAATTTCAAACTTACTTTCCATCAATTGCAATTATTCTTTCAGAGGAAACAGAAATGGGTCACATATGAATTTAAAGCCAAAATTATTAAACCCTTAAAAATAACCATCCTTTGACTATGTCCTTGTCATGCTAATAAATGTCCATTAAGATGGAAGCACAATAATCCTTTTAAAAATCAGTAGTTATATTTAAGGAAGACAACAATCAAAACCCCAAGTTTTAACCCTTTGCACTCGAGCGGCGCCACTACGGCGCCCGGCAGTTTAATGCGTCCACTCCAGCGGCGATCCTATGGCCTCTGGCGGTTTAATGCATCCACTCAAGTGGCACACCTAGGGCGCCCGAGCGGTTTGGAAGTCAATATGTTTATTTCCAATGTGTGATAAGATATTCTTATCTCAATTACTTTTATGGACCAGGCTCGGCCTGCATCCTTAGCTAATTCTTAGCTTAGATTAGTTAATCTCAGCTTAGCATTGTGATACGTGTCCTGACAAACTGAGGCTGCATCTTGGGGTTTGTTTTACTAAATATCACACAAAAACTAATTACAGAGTGTAATATTTAACAGATTTTGTTGTATTCAATGTAAAAATAAATAAATTGGTGAAATTTTATTATTTGTATACGTTTGTTTGAGTATAACATGATTTCAAAGTACCTGTAAAAACGCTTCCCTAATATAGCTGAAATCGTCTCGAGTGGCTGGTTCGCCCACGTGAAAAAAGCCTCGAATGCAAAGGGTTAAAATCAACATTTTTTCCCCACCATGAAGGTATATTTTATGGACAATTATCTTGTTTTACCTTGTTGTTCATACAACTATACACTTTAGGAACTTCATCAAGCCTGGGAAGAAAAACACACAAGGTGCCATTTTTATTTTAGAAAGTTAACACTAAAGTCTATCAAGCTAATCCGATGGCTACTTACAATGTAGTCATACGAATGAGACATGTATGATAATATGAAATTAGGTGCCTCTAGACTTTATCAAAAATATGTCCAATTTCCAAACAGTAAGCTAGAATAAAATCTCTTTAAACACAAATCAGAGAAAAAAAACATGTGGAACAGAACTGAAAGTATTAATAGCTGGGTTTTTTCCCCTATACATTTTTTAACAGCATGAACATTATTTTTGATAAACTATACACTATAAAGAATTTGCAAAGTTAATGGATTTGGGGGTCGTTTTGTATTTATAAAGTTTATCCCTAAAAACTTTTATCTGTCAATTTAGTTGGTAAAACATAAGTCATGTTAATAATCACACAAGTTTGCTATTAAGAACCCTGACAAATCCTTTTAAAATGTTTGTTTGGGATTTTTCAGGTTTTGCAAAAGGAGCTGTTTGCTTCAATTCAAATGTAATAGGTAACATAAATTAATACAAACTTTTGAAGGTTAAGTCAGGAATATAAACATGTATTCTTTGAATCAACAATTTCATGTCAAGGACCCTGTCCTGCAAAATCAACAGCAAATGTTGTCATTTTTGTACGATTTAACTATAATATTGCCAATTACACAGGACAACTTGACTAAATTAATATACACCTACCAACAGGAAAGTGGGTAAACTTTCATGGAACCCTATGAAAGCGTTATAAACAGTGAGATTCTTAGTTGTATGGTATAATGTGAATATCAATACGTAACTGCAAAGAGCATGTCAAACATGAATTCATGCGCATCATACATTTAATACACTTGTCTGTATAAACAAATCTGAAAAGCTGCCCTAACTTAAAAAGGGGGTTGGACTAATAGCAAAATAAAAGGACTTCCAAATTCCACTTCTGAATGTGTGTTGTTTGACCAATCTTTTTTTTTTTTTTTTGAAGATTAATTTATCTATGCATTCAAGAGCTGGGGTGTAACCTCGGGGGCGGGGGGAAGCAGGGAGAGGATTCACCAGAGACAGAGCAGAACAGGCCTACTGACTGAAATACACTTATGAGGGGAGCAGTGGGTGAGACAGGAGATTTCTGCTTCGCCATGTGGGAAGCTCCCTGGCTGGGGATACAACTTGTGCTGCAGTGGCTGCCAATACCTTCACAGTGTTGAGACTTTACCCTTTGCACCACCTAGGAGGTCTGAGCAATCTTTTAACAAAAGCAATGTTTAATATATTATCCTCTCTAGTAAACTGTAAAAGATTACTATTCACTATGACAAAGGTGACTGGAAAGCAAGAGTTTGCTACCTACATCGAAATTATAGACATTTAATTCAAAACTATTAAGCCCAAAATACTTACTTTAAGTTTTCATAAAGTAATGTCAGAGGTCTTGTTAGAGTCGCAAATATCTTTCGGATCATAGAAGGCAAAGAAATATGTCCAAGCACAATGGAAAGAATGCTGGTGATTGATTGGCCAATAGTGAGGAGAGTATCAGAATGTATTTCCTTCAGGCTCAGTGTGTGGAAAGAATAGATCACTCTCACAATAAGTTTAAATAATGAAGCCAATTTCCCTAGTGGCTCCTTCTTCTTTTTGGACCAATCTGAAGGTCTCTGTGGTGCTAAGATAAAATTGATTTTATTAAAAACTCAAGTATTTTGAAGAGTGTCATTGTTCAGCTTACCATTTATACATCGCATTAAATGTCAGATTTACCAAGTACATGCTTCTACAGAGTGATACCCACAAATCTTGAAATGACATACCATTAATGGACAAATGTTACTGCATTATCTTTAAAATGTAATCAAATACACAGGAAACTTCAACGATTTAAGAAAAATTCCAGAACAATGAAATGCATTTTCTCTAAGGAATTATAAAAATACATTTCAAATTTCTCATATTTTTGAAATTGCAACAATTTGTAACAAAGTACTAAATTACATAAGATAATTAAATTTTAGTTCTTTTTAAAGAGTTATCATGAAAGAACTGGGGTGGAGGCCAGAGGTGCAGGAGGTGAGAGTATTCACTAGAGAGAGAGTGGGAGCAGAACAGGTGGATTTACTAAATACCATGGTAAGAGAAACAGCGGTCAAGACAGAAGAGGTCTGCTGTACCATATGTGGGTTAGCTCCATGGCCAGAGATTCTACTCAGTGGTAGTGCTGGGATTTACGCCTAGACCACCAGGGAGGCCCTACATTTTATTTCTTTTTCCGAATTATATTTATAGAGGTAAGTTAAGTTTACATGTTTGTACTTGTTCTGGGGGTAACCTCTACAAATGTACTTCCATACCTTGCACTCAATCAGTGCCCCAGCAATCCTCCACCATGTCCCGTTGGACCTCCTCCCTCCTATACTATCAACCTAACCACTCCCCTGTTCTGACTGCCTCAATTTTGCAGTCAGATGTTAGCAGTTTATTATTAGTTTTGTCCTGACTGATCCTTTGTTACGTTTCTCTATATTCCATGTAAGTGAGACCATTCTGCATCTTTCTCCTGACTTATTTTGCTTAGAATTATTCTCTCCAGTTCTATCCATGTTGTTGCAAATTTAAAAAATAAAATTGCTTTTACAAATTAAATTTTAAATGTTTGTAAAGTGAAAAAAGTTTCCTTCAGAAATTATTGCTTCCTGGCTCTTCTATAATACAATGAATGTACAAGTAATACTGAACAAATCACCCTCAAACACACAAGGAAAAAATGTATATATTTAAAGAAAAAATGTGACTTATAACTACTACATGACTTTCCTTTGTACCCTTGTTAGATCACACCATCCTCTCCAGATACCTACCTACAGGGGATAATCCCACGCTTGTCAAGAGAATTGTGCCCATTCCAAAATTACCTTTAATCTCCTCAAAGAATGGATTCATTTAAGGTAAGATGTGTTATATTTAAGAAATGCTTATTCAATGTTTGTTAACTAGAAGATGAACCTGAATATCTTGTGCCAAAGTTCTCCAAGAATGGGAACACATGAAAAGGTCACAATGACATTTAGTGACATGAATATTAAGCATTAATAGTAATGAACTGTAATCAACTGAAATATACAAATCTGTATTGGTAAAAATAAAGAGACAAAGGAATCAGGGAGATTCCTTCATAAATAAGGACAGATTATATTAGGAAATCACTTGCATGGAGAAGTGACTGATGTCTTGTAGTGCTTAATAAATGTAAAACAGGAATATCATGAAACAGTCAGATACTAACAAATTTAATATAAACAGGTGAATCAGTATGAATTACTGCTTTGCAGTATGAACTACCATAGTTAATCTGAGGCAAAAAGTAGTAGCAACTGACAAACAAGTCAAAGTTTTCTAAGTAACAGGTTATTTACAGTGTCAGAGCATCTGCACAAAACATTAATTTATTATTATAAGAACATTCCAATTTACTTTATAGTGCAAAACCTAGTATACACGATCTTAGTAACCAAATAATGTTAGCATAACCAGTTATCAGAGAAACTGACCTCTCTGCTGGCATAAAGCACTGAAAAAACCCCAGAGCTTTACAGCAGATCCTCGAATAACAACATTAAATTCATCGTCACTTTGTTAAATATAATGCTGATGGGGGGAGAGGGAGTTATCTATTACCAGCATGGCCATTATCTGTGTGGAGTCTATACTTTATCCAGAAGTCTGCATGGGGCATCTTCAAGCATTATGGTTTCCACGCAGATCTCAAAGACGGGCATTTTAGGTGAATTAGCATGTCTAAATTGTTCCGGTTTAAGTGGGTGTACATGTGAGTGTGCCCAGCAATGGAAGGGCATTCTGTTTATGGTTGGTTCCTGCCTTGTATTCTGATGACCCTGGTCACCCAAGACCCTGGAATGAAATTAGGAGGCTGGAAAATTAATGGATACAAATCACTGTTTAATATTATAGGTGTTTGGAGTCTTTACTTAGAAGTCTGGTGAAGTTTTTGTGACCAGAAATATGCTGTAGAAATTTGACTTGTTCCTATCAATTAACTTCTAGTAGAACTGATCTTGTTCCATGTGGTTTCATTTACATATCTGTACTATAAAAAAATGGATGAACACGAAATCTAATCTTGAGGAAATATTAAAAAGCCCTTTGAGAAACTCTTAAAAAAATAAGTTTGTGCTGTTCATTATTGAAGGTCATAAAAGATACGACTTGGGAAACATTCTCAGTTGAAGACTTGTGTCATCTTATTATGAAATGATTCAGGAAAAAAAATAAATGGAGGGGGTAAAAATGAAGCCAAATGCAAAACAACTGCTGACTGAGTCTGAGTAAAAGATGTAAGGTGTCTGTGTATAAGTCTTACAATATTTCTCTAAATCTAAAATTACAAAATACAAAGTTATCAAAGAGAAGTCTCAAAGAGATCCTAATGGAATCAAGGTAAAGTGATACAAAATATGAAAGTTATTTTTAATTATGGGTTTACAGATCATGGATAGATGGCTATTGGTTCAATTTTTTCAAAATAAGGAGTAACAAAATAAGCTAAATGTCAACATGGAGTCCATCATCTTGATATTATCCAACTTATTGGCTTACAAAGTAATTTCTTTTTTTTTTTTTTTAAATGACTTACTTATTTATGCATTCAAGAGCTGGGTACAGTGTAGGCCAGGGCTGGGGAGTGAGAGGATTCACTAAAGACAGAATGGGGAGCATAACAGGCAGGCTGACTGAAATACTCTGCTCAGGGGAGCAGTGGGAGAGGCAGGAGAGGTCTGCTGCGCCATGGGGGAATCTCCCTGGCTGTGGAGATGGAACTTGTGCTGCAGTGGCTGCAGACAGCTTCACAGGCTGAGACTTAACTCCTTGTGCCACCAGGGAGGCCCTTACAAAGTAATGTCTATATCCTTTGGTACATAACTGTTTTAGGTTACAGTGAGCTCAACACAGAAGCTGAAATAAAAACTCAAGCACACCTATATAAGCTATTTCTGTGGCAATTAAGTTGGAATGCTCTGATCTGTCAATATACTTAGGTACTAAACTTGTTTCTATTTATTACTGTTTAGTAAAAGCAGAAACAGAAAATTCCAGAAATAATTTACATTCTAGAAATCTTTACATTCATTCATTAATGGCAGATCTCAGAAAAGGAAAATTGAGTTCCTACTCTTTAACAAGATAAATAGCTTTAAATGTTAACATTTTTTTAGCAAGGGAAGGTTATTTCCTATATAGTATGAATATATGTAGTCATTGTTGAAAATATTTACTTTCAGAGTATGAATTAGTAGATTCAAGTAGTTCAGCACTTATTACAATGTAAATTGGAATTAGTAAGTTTGCAGCTTCAAAAATCAGAAAACCTGGGGCCGCCCTGGTGGCACAAGGGGTTCAGTCTCAACACTATGAAGCTATACACAGTCACTGTAGCATGAGTTTGAGCTCCAGCCAGGGAGCTTCCAACATGGCACCATAGGCCTCTCCTGTGTCACCTGATGCTTCACGCAGCAATGTATTTCAGTTAATCTGACTGTTCTGTTCCCCACTCTGTCTCCGGTGAATCCTATCACCTGCCCCCTCCCACACCTCTGGCCTAAACCCTAGTTCATGTATGCATAAATAAATCTTAAAAACAAACAAACCAACCCCCTCCCCCCAATCAGAAAACCTGTTATGATTTTAACTGCCTAATTTTAACTAAAATGGTAAAGACTGAGCTAAAATGTTTAGGATTTAAAAATTCCTACAATGGTATATAAAACTATACTCAATTAACCATTCTGTGACTTTCTATTCAATTCAGTGTCAACTCGAATTATAATTTCAAATCATACTACCATATTAAAACATTTTAACAAGCTTCAAAATTTCTTGCCCAGCTAATCCTTTGTACCAAGGATACACGGTAACATTTATCTGGTATTATAGAAAGGAGTAAATTCATTATGTTTTGTGGAGGGGAGAGGTGACTGAGTTGCCCAGGAGGAAATGAGGGAAAGACACAGGGTACTTGGCATATGAGTTCTTAGCATAGTTAACTGGCACAGCTATATTAAATCACAGATAAAAAGAGATGGGAAAAGCAATTAGTATTAATTATTAGCACTGACAATAGTTCAGAGAATTGTGTTTAAAAAATACTGAGTGAACAAATAAAGGTTAAAAAAATACTTACATTTAACTTTGGGCTGATACTTAATATTATATGGGGAGAAGTCGATGCAATCAACCATTATAGTAATAATATGAATGATTCTATCCAAGAACAACAAGTTCTAGAAAAAAAAATTGTATTAGAAATTTTCTACTGGCATAGTTTTCAAAAATAATAGGCATCAACAAAAAAAACTAAGCTTTTACCTCATATATATACCATTAACACACATCACAGCTTAAACCACATAAGGTACATCAAGTATATAGTTACATAAAAATATAACCCATAGACACATCAGGTCTTCTGGGAATTGTCTTTTTAAGAAAAGGTGAGGAGGAGACTGAAAACAACAAAGGAAGTCCCAGCACCGAGAGTCAAACAACACCTTAAAAAGAGAGCTTTCCCAGCAGAAGATCTCAGTAACAGAAGACACATTGAGGGTTCTGATAAAAATATCTGACGGGTATTAAAAAAAAAAAAAATCAAACAGCTAATTGAAGACTTCTGATATTAAAGACCTATAAAAACAGCTGCACACTCTCCATTTATTTTCCTCTTGTCTTCTTCATTGACTAATTCACCTATCTGTTCCCTCCCACCAAAGAGTGTGTTAAGGGTCATGTGGAGGAAGGCAGTGTGCCAGTTATCCAATGAGAACAAACTATCAGTGCAGGAAAACAATTTACATACTCATAGGAAAACATTTATGTTCCAGGTACTTTCTTCTTGCTTACAATTATAAGGCAAAGGATGCCTATAACTACAATTTGCTACCAAAGCCAGAAAAACAGGGGTTCTCTTCCAGGTTAGGAAACATAGTCCAGCTTACAATAATAATCATCACCTTTATTAACAAATACACACAATCATGAGGAAAATCAGTACCATGAAGAAAGTGTACTAAATACCAACTGAACCAATACATGAGGAAAGAGCTAATAACAGAAATGGAGCTAAAAGTAAATCATATTCAATTAAAATATTAACTGTAAAAAAACGATTATAACACACTGCATTATACTGCACAGGAATGCATATAGAAATATCAAGTTCCCAGAAAGCAGTACCATAACCAAACACAAATACACAAAGATAGAGAAAAGCAAGGAACACAGAAGATAAGCCCAAAAGGTCTAAAAACTACCCAAAATGGCACCTCAAAATCAGGACAAAGGAACATCACTAAAACAAGGCAATTTTCCTGTGATGAAAGCAATAGCCCTTTAGAGGTAAATGGCCTATTAAGTACTTAGAAGAATAATTTAAAAAGTTTCTCTAGGATACACCCATTGTGTAAATTCCAAACAGTAGAGAAAAATACTAACGCTTTATAGAAAAAAGTAATATAAAAGAGGCTCATATCAAAACCACACATTTGTAAGAGCACAAGCTATTAAAACAAATGAACAATCTTTAAACCTTTTGATATAAAAATCATAACCAATGAACTTAAAACGCAAGTATCAGGCTATATATCAATACATGTAATTTTGCTGACAAATACAGTGAATTAAAACAAAGAGTGAAAATGGACATAAGAAACAAATTTCTGCAACAAAATATCTTCAAATCTTAAAATATTTTCTAAACTTTATGGTACCCTCTGTAATAATAAAGTAACTGCAACTAAAATTGAGATTTTTAAGCAAAAAAAAATGTGTGTAGTTATAGCCTATCAACGTCCTTGCTTGCAGCGGTAGAATGTTAATGAACATTAACTCTTCAAATTTGACACAAAAACATTGAGCAGTAGCTGAAAAGAATTAAATAAATTAGATATGTAATGCAGGAAACTAAGAACAAAGCTTAAAGTATTATGTAAAGAGAAAAATAAAGCAATAAATATGTCAAGGAATTGAATATATACTTATTATGAATGAAATGAAATACATGAAAACACAGATTCCCATATTTACTTAAATGCTAAATAAGACATTGAAGGGTTAAAATAAATTGGTAAGTATATACAAAAAACCCTAAGTCCACAGAATGGAATAATAGGTCACAAAAATGAATAAACTCAACAAAACATAAAATGGAAAAATCTTACAACTATCAACTCTGGCTCCAAAAGACACACAGTAAAATTTTATTAATATAAAATTCAAAAAGAGGCGATGCTAAACAAATGCTAATAGTGTATGTGTGTGCAGTAAAAAATATTTTAAAAAACCCCCAACAACAAGTAAGGGTATTAATTCACACTTTCTGGACAAATTATTGAGTCAAAATGCACATGAGGCACTTCTGAGATGCTGATGATGCTCTAGTGACTGACATTGGCAATGGTTACAAAAGTATTTCATCATAATTTGTTAACTGCACTACTGTATACAATTTTCTTCATATTGCCCTGCATGCAAGTTGTTTTACTAAAAAAGACATTCTCAAAATGGCACAAAATATTAAGTTCAAGTTTGTAAAATTCAAGAAAAAGGCAATAAAGAGTAACTTTTTACCATGAACATGTAAGTCATGGCACCTTAGACACAGCACACTAACACCAACATAGTATCAAAATATATATTTATATACATCAAGTTCATAATCTGAGACACTATCAAAAGTCTCAGAGAAATGGGTAATAAATGTAAAACCACCACAAAAAGCTGTAATGTAGGATTCCTTCCTAAATTAGAAGTTATGTAAGACAATCCTCTCTGATCACAACCAAAAATTAATGGCAAAACAGCCACACACTTCTATAAACTATTCTCTTATATGATAAGTATCACCTCATATAACCCTATTCTAAAAAGAAATCAAAATTACTGTTCTAGGATTATTGACAGCAGTTATAAGAATAGTCTTGGGGCCTCCCTGGTAGTACAACAGGTTAGGCGCAGCACTATGAAGCTATCCAGAGCCATTGCATCACAAGTTCGATACCTGGCCAGGGAGATTCCCACATGGCGCGGCAGACCTCTCCTGCTTCGCCCTCTGCTCCCCTCGGCACGGTACTTCAGTTGATATGCCTGTTTTGCTCCCCACTCTGTCTCTGGTGAATCCTCTCATCCCCCACACCTCTGGCCTACAACCCAACTTGCATGCATAAATAAATCTTAAAAAAAAAAAAGTCTTGGGTGGTACTGAAAAAGATGGAATCAAAAATGCAGAACAAAAACTATGTTTAGTAATGGCAAATAAATTAAGAATTAAAAATTACCTTTTCCAAGTTTTTATAATGCACTATAGTATTCCTTTTATAAATATTGCTATAATTCTGACTATTATATTCTGATACTATACAATTTGCCAGAGGGCTTAATGTAGTGCTAACCAGTAAACTAAATGTTGTTTTTTAAAAAGATTTAAAATAGGAAAGTCTTTATCATCAAGCCCAACCAAAATCGAATTAAGATTTGATAAAAAGGACAATATAACTATGGATATGGCATTCTTCTTACATTATTTAAATTGTTGAACATAGTATAACTTTTTAAATCATTCAAAAGCTTAAGTTTCTTCACAGTAAATAAGCTGGAAAATGAACTCCAACCTGATTTCACAATAAAGATATTTTCAAAAATTATAAAACACTAACTTGCAACATTTTAAAATTTTGCTGTGACCAATATGGCTATCCCAAAGACACAAGATTGGGTTAATGTAAAGAAATGCAGTTTAGCAGCACTTTTTATGTAGACCACTTTGGGGGGGGGGGAGGAAAGGGGGAGAGTGCTGGTGAATAGAACCATTTAAAATAACTGAAAAATAGGATTGAAACTAACACAAATTAAGTTAGTTTGGTTAAGTGACATTAGAGAGAGAAATTATATAGACAACACAAGTATTTCTGGATGGAAGAGTCAACATTTTTTCAAATTAACCTATGAACTCAATATAATAAACCGATGGCAAGCAAAATCTCAACAGAGTATTTCATAAAACTTGACAAATTCTAAAATTTCTCTGAAAGATAACAAATATGTATACCTAACCAAGACAATACTTAAGAGGTAAAAACTGAAAGTAGGCATTCTCCCCATCTGTTATAAAAGCATTAAATGAATTCAGTGTCTAGGTGCTAAATAAAAGCCATGGTTACACATCAACAAAACAAAGTCCCAGGGTGTGAGGGTAAAGTAAAACAATCAAGTACACTGATGATTTTGAGCTAAGTGCCAAAAAAGGAAATAACAAAGTGCTATGACCAAAATTAACAAGTCTTCTTAAACAAGAGTCCTAGCAGAAAGAAGGAATTGCAAGCAGTTTAGATTATATTTCAAATGCAACATAAAGTTACATAAATGTCTTTAAAAACTGACAAAAACATTTTTAAAGGCACTGACAAATCTTATCACATCAAAACGCACTCAGAATTATGCCAGCATTTTAAAAAATTTGAACTGAAAATTATAGCTCTTCATAGTCTACTCTGCAGTGATTAACCACTATCAAGAGATACACAGCCATCTTCTTACATGAAAAAGACCAGTAATATATGTAGAATTCAACTGGCAAGAAAACCACATTCCTGTACATATATAAGCATCAATATGTAAATTATGTGCAAAAAATGCAAAGAAAGGTTTTTTCCCTAGCATGTACCTCTATTTCCTAGCTGTTACTCTATTGAGAAAGAAGTAAAAAGGAACCTATGTCTAATTTTCCAAAGGACTCACTTTAAATCGAGAATGGCACAGGCATAAGCAGGTATATAACAGAGTAGTAAAAGTACATCACTGGAAAAGGCCCTGGAAACATGGGCCTTAAAGTCCAGAGACACAACTATTTTGAAAAGTTATTACATATTTAATGTAATATCCTTATAAATTAAAGGCGTTAGTAAACGACAGTTCACAATGTTATCTCCATTTAGCTGAAAAGAATAAATACAAAGATCAGTACAGATACAAACTCACTGCAAGGTCTTCAGCTTCCAAATTGGACATTATCTTGGAAGAAAGCTCCTCACAACATAAATTCTCTTCTGCTGTTGCCACCAAAGCTGCACATCGGGCAAATGCTCTATATAATTCTGACCAACTTCTAAGTAATGTTTTCATGGTGGCCTAATAACAACAATAAAGAAATTTCTGAAACATGCATCGACCTTATCAAACACCCAAAAGTGTATCTTTAATACTTTTTTATACAAAAGTGTAATGTTTAAGGTATCAAAGAAATGACAAATGTAGGGTAATAAGTTTGTAGTCCCGGCCTCTCATTAAATTTCTAATTCAAGAATTTTAATAATGCTGCTGTTGAGCATTAATACACGAGCAATGATTAAAGGTCAAGAGGAATTTCTCTTCCCTTTTGTTACTTTGCTTTTCCCTAATCTAACAAAGTCAAAATGTCTTATTTTAGAAAAAAATAATGTGGGAGTTTATTAGTAAAGGATAAAATAACATTCAGGAAAATGCAATTTCCTCAAGCAAAAATTTGATATCGTCTTACCACTGGAAATTTCTGTACTGAAAAGATATGATTTATCGGTAAAGTCAATGCACCGTAGATAGCACTAAAATTATGTTCTAAGGCATCACCTTGATTCACTTCATTGGTCTGAAACAGGAAAAATAATGAAGTTTAGCAAATTACCATCTAATTCCAGTTCTAAGTAGTAATATCTTACTATGCATAGAGTAGAATTGTGTCCCCCAGTATTGAGATGGCCAAGAGATGGTGAACTCCTAACTCCTGACAATGGTAAATGACAGTACTGGAAAACAGGGTCTTTGCAGATATAATTAAAAATGAAGTTATAATGGGTTGGGAAACTAACATCCTCATAAGAAAAGGGGAACTGCATTGACTGAGGAGACACAAGGATGAATGCCATGTGAAGATGGAGGCTGAGATTGGAGAGATCAACCTACAAGCCAGGAAATATCAAAATAAATGACAGGTATTAAACAGATTCTCCTCCAGAATTCCAGAGAAAGCAACCCTGCCAACATACTGAATTTGGATTTTTGGCCTGTGGAGTTATCAGAGAATTCCTGGTGTTTTAAGCCACTAGTTCGTGGTAATTTGTTACAATAAGCCTGGAAAACTAATACAGTATGTTTATGTCTTTAAAAAAGAATCCCAGAGGTAATTAATCTTTACATAAATAGGTAGCATTTAAGCAAGATCTTAGGAGTGCCTCTGCTAACCTTTAACATTGGGGACCTTTTTAGGACTGTAAATGTTTTTCCTTGAAAGGAAAACTACATGAAAGGAAGACTACATGCTTAAAGATGAACTGACTTAAAAGCAAGATAAGGGTCACTGTGCAAGTACTTATATTCCTTGATGTTTTCACATTATTCCAGAGTCAAAGAATTATTACCCAGTAAAAACTTTCATTTAAAGATTGATAAAGCAGCTGAGAAGTCTTTAATATCAAAACAATTTGAACTGTGTGTCTTGCCAATATTGCTCCTTTCCTAAGTGTTTAAATATACAGATTACGGGCTTACGGACTAATATGTGGCTTTGAGGTAATCACCAACATGATTTGACCATGAGAACTCTAGATTATACAGCCCGGTCAAGATGACCATTACTATTCCTTCTTCACTGAAAAAATCCCAAGACATAAATACGAGAATTTATATGTTTTATGTGTTATATTCACTACTGTGGGAAATGCAACAAATTAGTTCTCATTACATCATGTGTTCCTGAGTAATGAAGCTGAAATGGATAAACAACCAGCTAAACTAATGAGTAGAAAATGAACCAAACCACAAGAAAAAAATCTTTACTCAATCTCCTGTTCAAATTAAAACTACTATTCATTTCCTCATTCTTACAAAGAAGGGAAAATATTCCATAAATTTTGGAAGCACAATGTAGCATAAGTGTCATACCTGATTAATTAATTCGGTTAATGGGGTAACTATAATACTCCACATTCTCCAGAGATGCTCCTTGTTTTCCAATTGCTTTGCATTTTGATTAATAACATTTAAAACAGAGTCACTGAAAGCTAGTGGTGAAGTTGGACCAGAAAGAACACAGCTTACGAGTACTTCCAGATTGAGAAAAAACCTGAAAAAAATTTTTGAGCCATGCTTTAACCTAAAGTTTTTGCAAAATTAAATTATGTGTAATAAAATTCTAAGCTTAGCTGCCAAGGAAATAATGAACTCCAGCTCTGTAATTTAAAAAAATCTTTTATAATACATATATTCAAAAGAATCTCATTCATAACAGCCTTTACAAGATAAACATAAAGTTTGTTCAAATTACCTTTGATCTTCTATACCACATTCCAAGAGATTATTGTTGAAAATTAATTGAATTAAGAACAATGCAGGAGTTCCCTGAAGAGAGATTAAGACTTTGGTCAATCTTCTTGTTACCAAAAAAAAAAGATCTTATTACATCTGGTTTTTACATCAATTTTATGACATATGGTCCTCTCAAATATCAGAAATTTAACTTTGATTATTTAGATGGTAAGTGGTAGCAAATGCATTTCTATAAAGCACAGAGAAGTATCATTGGTGTTTCATCCACATTGCAGATACAAAAAAATTAGCTTGAAACTCAGAACTTAAGTTAAAAATTAAGTTAAACCATGTATCTATATCTTACAGTTACTATATACATTTCATATAATTAAGCCAATGTTACTTAGTGTCCAAAATTTATTCACAGTATCCAGCAATATTATTGTATGTAAGCAAACAGAAAACATTCCAGAATCCTTTGTTTAATCTTGGAAGAGTTCCATTAACCCTTATTCTTATCAGTGTCTCCCTTTCACATAAGCAGCATATCTAAATCCAACAGTCAGATTTTACAATCTTTTACTATTTTAAGGAAGTGAACTACCATGCAACTTTTTGTAAAATTTAACTTTAATCAAATCACTACATTTAAGATACTTGCATTAAGAATATCCATATTAGCGACCTGATATGCTGGTGAACCTAAAACTTTCTCAGGAAGTCCTTTAATTGTGATTTCCATGAGAACCTAAAAAAGATAAAAAGGTTTTACTGTATATTAGTCATAAGACAGCAATATACTTAGTAAAAAGCTAGTAATTTTCAATTTATAAGTAAAATTTATCAATGGAAATACATTCTTATAAGTAAAATTTGTTAATGTAAATACATTCTCATTAGTTAAAATCTCAAATATGGTAATGTTTATATATTGTGAATATATTTACATTAGTCTAGAAAGTTAAAAGCAGAAAAATAATTAAAATGACAGAATCTTCCTTGATTTCTGAGATAATCAAAGCTCAGTTTGGAGTTTTTCTAAATTTCCAGAAATCTAAGTACATGGAAAAATACCAGTTTCTGAGTTATATATATCTGCCTTATATATCGGTGTATGTGTACGTGCAAATGTTACACATTCTTTTCTATCACTGATGTCATATTGTGAAAAACTCTCGAAGTGCCCTTCATTCAACTGTATTATGGAGTTTTCAAATACATCTATGTATACACATTCTCAACTGCTATAATAAAATGTGCAGTTTATTCAAACATATTCCTGGATGTGAAGGAGCTCTGTCTGTGACAGTTGTCACATTTGCTGATCTGGTGAGCTAGGCAGAAGTCTTCCCCTTCCTCTCTTATTGTTCCATGTGCATTCCTCCTGAAGCTTAGTGCTCAGAAGAGAATGGCCTTCTCCAAATAGAGATGGACTGTTATTCAGTCAAAGGTATGCCAAGTAGCTACACTCCCTACTAGAACTTTCAAACATGCTCTCAAAAGTATAACTGTTAATGGCCCTTGAGGCTTTTCTTTTTTTTAATTACTCTAAGAAATTCTACAATGAATTATGTACTCATTAGAGTCAGAAGCAGATATTTCAAAGGATGGTTAAGACAAACCTCTCAAATGTGACAGTGTACAGAATTGCCACACACAAAAAATACAGATATTAACATGAACTGTATTACTTGAGACATAATGATATCACAAAGGGTAATATTAGTGAAAAGACTCACTTCAAAGAGAAACTAAAGGAAATAATTATTAAATCATTGGTTTTTGGTCCAATGTTCAATGTGTTTGCTCATATAATTATAAACTGCCATAATTATAAACTTCTGCCACATTTCTTCTTCACAAGAGTCAAAGAGTAGATAAATCACCCAAGTTCACTCATTTATAGCTGAGCTAAGAGTCAACTTAGTCTCCCAGAGCCCTTTACTATTATCTCCACTATGCTCTACTGCCATGATATGGCACAGTTCACATCATCTGCAACTTATTTTGGGAGATTAACTGTATCTGATTAACCTTTTTTTCCCATCTCTAGCATTTTAAAAGGCATTTAATACCAAAGTCATCATCTTAGTTAAAAAGACAGCAAAGATACCACAAAATTACCAGATTTTTTAAAATTACAAGTAGAGCTTAGTAATCTTGTTTAAAAATTAGCATTCATCTGGTTTCTTCATCTCACATTTCATGTCCTTTAGCCCATTTTCCCATATCACTTATCTTTTATCACATCGAAAGATTTTTTTTTAATTGCCCTTATGTAATCACTTACTTTAATAAGGTTACAAATAATACTAAATTCAATAGACTAGCATTAAGGTTTAAACCACTAATAAATACTTGATATGAAGTACCTTCCTAAATCCTGACATGTGCAAGTTAGTTTCAACTTAAATTCAACTTCAGCATATGGCTTCTAAAATCTAGTGTGTGGGTACAATACTTACCAGTGTTTTCAATAAAGGAAATACTTCTGATTTGACTATACTTTCCAATGATTTCAATAAGAGGGTCAGAACTTCTGATCCTGGTCTCTCTTTTTTGTTACCTATCAAAAATAGTAAGAATATGCTTCTAAACATTTTTAGGAACGAAAATACAGTACACTTTTAGAAGTAAAATATACTCCTCACCAGGCCTCCGTGGTGGCCTAGGGTTAAATCTCAGTGCTGGCATCGCTAAGGCCTGAGTTCGATCTCCGGCCAGGGAGCTGACCCGCATATGATGCAGCAGACCCTGTCTCACCCGCTGCTCCCCTCAGCAGTGTATTTCAATCTGCCTGTTCTGCTCCCCACTGTTTCTGTTGAATCCTCTTACCCCTCCCTTACTTCTGGCCTACACCCCAGTTCTTCTACACAAAATAAAAACCACACACACACACACACACACACACACACACACACACACTCTCTCTCTCTCTCTCTCTTTCTCTCTCTCTCTCTCTCTCCTTACCTATGAAACTAATTTCTATTAAATCAAAATTATTTGTTTCAGAGTAAATTAAAGTCTGGAAGTGCTAAGACTTCAAAGATGATTTAAAATATTTTATATATAAGGGCCAAGTCATTTACCCCATGCTATAATCATTTGATCAGTGTTACAGTAACTTACCTGATTCAATAACTGATTTCACCAAGCTAATTAGCTTCTTCCAAATAGCACTGACAACTACATCTGTCAAACAATATAAGGCGTAATTACAACAAAGTAGACATAACCATAAAGGCTCCTCCTTTCATCCCTTAATCTAAAGAAATAAATTGAGCAATACTTAGCTTAGAATATAATTCTCTCTATAACATTCAATCTTGTAATTAGTTTACAAAACTATCACCATTTTTATTTAAAAACAAAATGTATTTTTTCAAAAGGACTATAACATAACACTGGATCATGAAACTGAGGGTAATTCCCTTTTTCCATCATCTATAACTTCTATATTAAATACCTATCCCTTCCAAGATGAAGAATTAGGTTTTGAAGGATACCTGAATACCACAAGAAAAAAACTTCCTAGCAAATTAAATAGCAAACTAATGTTCAAATTTCTTCTCATTTTTTGATAGTTATAGAACACAGTATTTATTATGTAGTAGCTAGAGGAACATATCCTGGGTTTAAATCACAGCCCCAACACTATGTGAATTTGTTATTACTTCTTTATAACCTAACTTCCTCATCAGCAAAATTGATTAACATGGGTTACTGTGAAGATAAAATGATTTACAGTAGTCCTTCCACCTCTTTTTACCCACAGGGAACACAAGACCCCCAGTAGTTGCCTGAAACCAATTAGTACTGAACCCTATGCATATACTATGTTTTTCCTCTCTAAATACATTTCTAAGATAAAATTAAAATGACAAAATTAGGCATAATAAGGGATTAACAACAAGGACAGATATAACAATGCAGTAAGTAATTTATGTGAAGAGTGGTCTCTCAAAATAGTTCACTGAATATAATTTAATTTGAACCAGAGTAAACTGCAGACAACTGAAACCAAGGAAAAAGAAACTGGATAAGGAAGGGACACTTTTATATATACAAAACTCATGTGGCATAATTCAACCAATAGGTGGCACTATGAAATATTTGCTATTTTCTTGCTAAAAAATAAACAATTTTCAGGCCTCCCTGGTGGCACAACAGGTTAAGTCACAGCACTATGAAGCTATCCAGAGTCATTGCAGCACCAGTTGATTCCACATGGGAGCTTCCCACATGGAGCAGCAAACCTCTCCTGTCTTGCCCATTGCTCCCCTCAGCAGTGTATTTCATTAGATGCGCCTGTCCTGCTCCCCACCCTGTCTCTGGTGAATCCTCTCACCACCCCACACCTCTGACCTACAATCCAGTCCTTGTATGCATAAATAAATTAATCTTTAAAAAAAAAATAAACAACCTTCTCTTAAATATTTACCAGAAGCATCTTTTCCAACTGCAACAAAGCTATCGTGAACAGCAGAGATAAGTGTACTTGCATGTTTAGAAAAAAAAGAGGAGCTGCTGATTAACGGATGTTCAAGTGGCTCTAAAAGAGAGAAAAAAGACAGTCATGGGAAAACATGCTTTATGACATAAATTTCTCAATACAAAATTTCAGGTCGTTTGACATGGGTTTGCTATCGAAAAGATTTACCTTCATTGATACATAACCACAGGCTAATTTGTTGTGGGAAAATAATAGCTCGCTTCACTTCAATGCAATATATTATGAACTGTATTAATAACAAACTATTTAAAAACAATTAAATACCTAAGTTCAGTACAAGTTTGTTTTGCTTAGCAAAACTCAAGACTTCTGGACCCAGTAAAAAATGAAGTAACATTTCAAGTCCCAAAAGCTGAATAGAGGGAATTGTGGCCATTCCACCAAAATTTGGACTCAGGTTAATCCGGGGAGTTCCCTGTGATCCATATGGGGAAGCACCTAAAAAACAAAAATTACATAAGCTTACATTAAATATCCAAATATCATATTTTGCCTACTTTGTTTCACTAAAATGTACCTTAGAAGTAAATAGTTCTTCAAATTAAAGTTGAGTTTTTGTTTAGAGCACACCACAGATTTCTTAAGTAATCTTAATTGATGACACAAAACATTTAAGATAATTCTCAGGAATTACTCAATACCTTGAAATAATTAACACGCATATATTCCTGAAACATAATTATATTTGACTTAAAATATTTATACAATGTATATATAGCAAATAATCTTCTTTCAAATGTGTACATACTAAGTCACATTTCTTAAGATATTTCTATTTGATAGATCTGATTCTCAAAGAATTACATAATGTAGCTGAAAAAGTCGATCATTTCCAAGTACAATAATGCAATTACAACAGTAAACAATCGCATTAAGGAAAGAAACAGGTGTAAAGGAGCTTGTGATAAGGGAGCAAAAATTATGAAGTGCTGCACTGCAACTACCACTGAGCAAACCCTCAATCAGTTAAAAAAAAAAGAAAAGAAAAAGAAGTATGTAAGCCTCTTACCTTTGTGTACAGGAGTCACAGGATTTAAACCTGGAGAAGTAGCTACACGAGATGAAGTGTTTTGAAGTGAAGTATTAGAATCAATGCTTATTGTGCTTTGAATCAGAGGCACACAAACCTACAGGGGGTAAAAACAAAAGGAAAACCGTATGAAATCCTCATAACTCACATTTTTTACAAGTCTTACATGATACAGTTAAATTATTTTAAAGAAGTCTAAATTATTTTGGTATGTTGTTTTACTGACCGCTTTGATACATAGAATAAAAACACAAATTTGGAAAAGGAAAAATTTTTATTGTAACTGTTTGCCCTAAGTGCATAATATCTAAAAATTTCAGTTCTAAATTCCAGGTGGACAGTTATACACATTATAACTTCTGCAAATAACTTCTAAGTTTTAAAATTATTGATAGACATTCATATTAAGCGCTGAAAAAAATGCACTGTAAGAAAACATGAGAGCCTTCCCTGGTGGCCTAGGGGAAAGTCTCAGGGCTATCACCAAGATAGTGTGGGTGTGAGTCTGAACAACGCTGTGAGTTCAATTCCTGGGCCAGGCAGCTAACCCACATGGCACAGCCGATCTCTCCAGTCTCACCAGCTGTTTTCCTCAGCAGTTTATTTCAGTAAATCCACCTGTTCTGCTCCCCACTCTGTTGCTGGTGAGTCCTTTCACTTCCCACACCTCTGGCCTACATCCCAGTCTTTCTACACAAAAGGGAAAAAAAAAAAACACCCATGAACTAGATTCAAAACAAGCCTGGCAAAATTACAGTAGATGGTGAGGTATCAAGTTTATTATATAGCCTGTTTATGGAAGAATAAAACAAACAAAAAAAAAATACTGTTACTATCATAAGAAAAAGCAAAACACAAATTTGTATATACAATGAGAGTTCAATCATGTTTGTAAGGTAAATAAAATGAGAAACTACCTCGATACATGGAGTAGTGTGTATGTTTTGCTTCAAATTTTTATAATAAACCTGTATCTGTTCTGTAGGGGGAAAAAACTGTTATCTTAAGCATTAAAAAAAAAGACAACCTCAAGCTCATGTCTGAGATCATTCCCTGTCAAATCTACTCAATTATGCCAATGAGTATGTGAGACAACTAGACAAAATTAGTGTACTAGGACCCAAGAATGGAAAAATTATCCCAATTACATATTACTATCAATGCCCAATAACAACTAGTACATGTTGTCACAATTTTAAACATCTCGATATACTAAACGATTAAAGATTTATTAAAAATTCAAGCATACTAAAGTCTTCCTTTCTAAAAATATACTCACTGCTATTCTGTTATAAAAACTAGATAACAAGGACTATAGAACCAAAATAATCGAAAATCCAAGAAATACATGAAAAAAGTTATCAGAGCTACATATGTAAATGAAAAAAATTCATTCTAGAAACTAAATGTTTTAATACCAGAAACAACAATCCTTGAATCTAAATGCCAGCAAGGATATCAAAATCAAAAGGAAATTTATAAAGCCACCAGGAACAATTTCAAAATGCTCTGACAGTAAATGATTATTGCTATTTAGCTTAGAAAAAGATATACAAAGGAAAAAACAAACATAAAAACTCTGCTGCAAGGACATCTATATTGAGAACAACTATGACCATAACTTACTGTGCTCTGATGAACCTATAACAATGGCCTTCTGGCCAAGCATCTGTGATTTCAGGTTGTCAGAACATTCATTGTTTCCCTGTGGGTTGAAGCTTTCTGTAAGTTTACAGTAGCTGAACCAAGAAAGGAGGCACATATAGGTAGATTTCAACAGAAATGGGTATTCCATGAAAGATTTTAAGGAGATGAAAATCAGAGTGCAAAGTAATTTGGAAAAGTATTTTTTGAGTTGACTTTCACGGAAGTTTATCACTGATCTGTGTTTCCTGAACTATGAAACATGAATATCCGAGCCAAGGAATAGATTCTTCTGACAAACAACTACTAAAATATGGAACCACAAAAAACCCCGCACAGCTAAAGCCCTCCTGACTAAAAAGAAAGAAAATGGAGGAATTTCACTCCCTGATTTCAAACTATACTACAAAGCCATAGTAATTAAAACAGCATGGTAGTGGAACAAAAACAGACGCAAAGACCAATGGAACTGAATGGAATGCCCAGAATTAAAGCCGCCTATCTGTGAACAACTAATCTTTGACAAAGGAGCAAGAAAATGCAGTGGAACAAGGACGGTCTATTCAATAAATGGTGTTGGAAAACTGGACAGCTACATGCAAAAAAAATGAAGCTAGACTACTACTTCACACCCTGCACAAAAGCCAACTCCAAATGGATTAAAGACCTGGACGTAAGGCCTGAAACTATAAAATTTATAGAATACAGGCACAACTCTACAAGACATACATCTCAGCAAAATATTTTTTTAAAGATTTATTTATTTATGCATACAAGCTGGGGTACAGGCCAGAGGCATGGGGCGGCGAGAAGGTTCACCTGAGACAAAGCAGGGAACAGAACAGGCAGAGCGACGGAAATACAGTGCTGAGGGGAGCAGGGGGCGAGGCAGGAGAGGTCTGCTGTATCATGTGGGAATCTCCCCGGCAGGGCGTCAACCTCACGTCGCCGCTGCCAACACAGCAGCGCCTAAAGGCTGTGCCACCAGGGAGGCCCATCAGCAAAATCTTTAAAGACACATCCCAAAAAGTGAAGGACAAGATAAACAGATGGGATTACATCAAAATAAAAAGCTTCTGTACAGCAAGAGACATGAACCAAAACTAACAGACACCCTACCAACTGGGAAAAGATCTTCCCACACAATACAACTGATAAAGGACTTGTAACAAAAATTCACAAGGAACTCAGCACAAGTCAACAAAAACAAAGCCCATATCCATTCAAAAAATGGGCAGAAGAGCTAAAAAGGCACTTCTCTAAAGAAGAAAAGCAAATGGCCAACAGGTACATGAAAATGTGTTCAACATCACTTATAATCAAGGAAATGCAAATGAAAACCACAATGAGATACCACCTCAAACTGGTGAGGATGGTACACATTAAAAATACAGGCAACAACAAATGCTGGAAAGGATGTGGAGAAAAAGGAACTCTTCTACACTGCTGTTGGGAATGCAAACTGGTCCAACCACTATGGAAAGCTGTATGGCGATTCCTCAAACTGCTAAAAATGGAACTTCCATACAACCCAGCAATACCACTTTTGGGAATCTACCCAAAGGACACAAAAAGGATACATGTTCATTGTGGCACTGTTCACAATAGCAAGGTATGGAAGCAACCCGGATGTCCAAAAATAGATGATTGGATCAAGAAGATGTGGTACATATACACAATGGAATACTATTCAGCATTCCAAGAAGATAAACACATGCAATATATTGCATTTGTATTTGCAGCTACATGGATGGAATTAGAGGGGATCATACTCAGCAAAATAAGCCAGAAAGAAAGAGAAAAATAGCGAATAGTTTCACTGGGGGGCTGGGGGGGGGAGATAAGGGCACAAATGGAGTAGAAAAGGACACAAGGGACCACGGAGCTGTATCACGGGTGAATTGGTTGTGGGTTACCCAAGGGGAATACAAAATGTAAAAGATATAAATAACAACATATATAAAGAGGTTTAAAAAAAAAAAACTACTAAAATAATAACTGATCAAATCTCCTATTTATCCACTATAATAATTGATTTTAATTCAAGAAATGGTGCTTTTACTAATTATATTCTAAACTGCAGGACAATCCTTTTGAAAAATCTCTTATATTGCTTCTAAAGTAAGAATAATTACATTTACTGACTGAAAAGGCATTAGGAGGCTCCATTTCAGACAACTTACAGAATATTCTTTGAAGACGTAAACTCAAGCTTTGTGTCACAAGAACTTACATATTGTGATCTCGCTTACACATTAGTAAAAATTACACAAAGATTAAACTGGTAAGAATTTCAGGGCACATTAATAAAATAAAAAGTATAATAGTCAACACTTATAAATAATAATATTACCTGTTCAAAATTAGCTGGAAGGTGAGGTCCAAGTCTCATCAGTAAATACCACCAGACTTCCAGTTTTGTTAGTGCTAGAGCTTCTGTTCTCACATGAATGGAACTCAAAGGCTGCATTAACAGCTTCAATCTTTTTGCACTACATAGTATTTCTTAAAATAAAATGAGCACAGGTAATGGAAATGACATTTAAGAAGTAAAGATTAGATTTTAAGAATGAATATGCAACAGTTTGCTTTTACTATAGCAAAAGACATTAAAAAATTTAAAGCCACTAGGTGTTTCTGTACCAACTGAAATTTTCATTTTGATAGCCCCAATACACCTAGATCACAACACTTAATAAGTCAACAACTAAAAAAAAAGGAATATTATTTATGGATACTGTGTGGCCAGGGATGACTTTCCCACCAAGAGACATTTGGAAATGTAACTCCTATCTTCGGTCACTACAACTAAGAGGTAATACACTGTATGCTAATATTATCTAGTAGGTTGTGACTAGGGATGCTGCTAAAACTTCCCACAACACATAGGACATTCCTCAACAAAATGTCCAGTCTCATATGCCAAGGTGTTGAGAAACTCTGTCTAAGCTGCTTTAGATCATTATTCCCATTTTCTAGATAAAAATATAGAAGCATATTTTACATTGTTATAAAAAGTTGTTATAAATTTTTACAAGTTATTTTATAAAACGTTATTACAGTTAGTGCCATTAAGTGAACTTTAGAAATCTAAGTTGATTCATTCAAATTCAGATCTACCATCCACTGACAAAAATCTTTGTTAAAATACAGCATAAAAATTAAATCCAATTATTTAAACAAAACATTTATATCAAAGGTGTGTACTATGTAGTGTGACTGGGATATATAAAATAAGACTGTTAAAAAGAATTTCCACCTGGGAGGAGAAAGCATACATTGTACAAAAAGGAAGAATGATGTCATACATACATACATACATACATACATACATAAGAACTTGGAACTATTTTTCCATTCAGTTTTCAATAAACATTTCTATAAGAAAATGAGGTCAGAATGTCGTAGGAAAAATTAATTTTGTCTGAATTGCTACTTTGGAAGAGCACCTCCACAATAATATCCCTACAATGAAGATTACCAATTTCCATGCAATAATCCATTTTACTTTAGTTAAAAGTCCTATTTTTCATTTAGGATGGATCATGCTAGGTACCAAATTTTTGACTTTTTTATTTTGTCTCTCATTAAGGCACTCTGTCTAATGTGATTTAAGATAAAAGATATGCGTAGTTTCTAGAAGGCTCCTCAAGGATAACAGATTTAGCTGGAAAGCAGTTCATATCTGTTCTGTCTTCCTGCCTGCCTAGTCTCCAACTACGTCATATTGAAGACTACAGAACAGACAGGCATCTGATTCTTTAATGACTTCCGAATGCACAATACCTGTCATAGACTCTAGTTCTGGCTTGTTTCAAATAAGATAGCACTTAACTTACTTACTCCACTCCCATTTTATGATTTAGCATTCAACCATATGGTGTTTGATCATTTAGGCACAAATATTACCTCAAACTACCAGTTCATAAACAAAAAGGTGATTTTTTCCACTTAAAACGTGTGCTTTGTGGGCCTCCCTGGTGGCATAGGGATTAAAGTCTCAGAGTTATCAAGCTATTGCCAGCCACTGAGGCATGAGTTCGATCCCTGGCTAGGGAGCTATCCAACATGGCCTGGCAGACCTCTCCTGTCTTGCCCACTGCTCCCCTCAGCAGTGTATTTCAGTAGATCCACCTGTTCTGCTCCCCACTCTGTCTTTGGTGAATCCTCTCACCCCACCTCTGGTTGATACCCCAGTTCTTGTATGCATAAATAAAATCTTCAAAATGAATAAAAATAACACGTGTGTTTTGCAATGTACTTTTACCAACATTAATAAAAAAATTAATCACTATAAAATACATTAAAAAGGAAGAAAAGGGATTATTGACGGGGAAGATACACAATGAAATCAACACTAAGCAGATCTTGAAAACATGCACCATCAATTATAATGAAGACTAACCAAGTAAGTACTCAAAACGACTCATATTTTGGGCTAAATAGTCTTTTTCATAGATAGACAAATACAGATTTATCTTCATGTATCTCAAACATCTCTGTTAGACAATAGAAAGATATGGTTAAAATAAATCAACAGGAATCATTTCTATATATTAACGTGAACCTACTATTAGGTTCTTTTTTAAAGGTTCTGAAAGAAAAAAGGTCACTGATACTTCATAGCAATCACTATTGTTTCTTATCATCTTAGCTATGTGACCTTTGATAAATGACTTCACCTCTCTATTAACAGTAATAATGCTTAACATCTTAGGTCTACTTACTCGTATGATTAATGACAGGTACATAAAGAGTTCAACTAAGTGCTCCAAAATACTAAAGGAACTGCAAATGGCATATGTCACTCTCTTCAGTTTTTTGCAATAGCTTAACAGAAATTGTATATCTGATTTTCAATAATGCCTGCCCTCTGGATTCCATTTTTAGCTACAAATTTATTCCCGTAACATAAAAAAATTAGATAGGCTAAGTCAAAAATCCAGGAAAGTTATTTTCATCTTAAGTTAAATTCATAGAAACCTAAAAGTTGAAAATATTTACTAACCTGGATTTAATGCAAAATTATCTATCAAACTCTTCCAAGCAATAAAAGCTATTTTTTTAATCATGGGTGCTCCACTACGAAATCCCAGTTCTTCCAGCTGTAACAGAGAATTAATGAAACTCCCACTTCTATGCAAAGTCTAAAAGAGAAAAAAAAATCAGTTATTTACCTGTATGAAATAATATAAAGACATTACCAAAATTCATCTAATTCAGTGTTAATTAAGTAAAATGCCAGAAATTTGTTTGTTTTTTTAATTTTATGCATACAAGCTGGGGTGCAGGCCAGAGGTGTGGGGCAGTGAGAGGGTTCACCAGAGACAGAGTGGGGAGCAGAACAGGCAGATCAACAGAAATACACTGCTGAGGGGAGCAGCAGGCAAGGCAGGAGAGGTCTGCTGCACCACCTGGGGATCTCCCCAGTCGGGTGTCGAACTAGCGTCGCCATTGCTGACAGTTCCACAGTGCAACACTTTCACCTGCTGCACCACCAGGGAGGCCCAGAAATTTAAATTTTAAAAAGTATTTAATCAGGCTTGGATAATCAAAAGTCCAAATCACAAAATAGAAAGCTCTATGAAGCAAATAATGTATAACACAAACATTTCTAAAACATTAGAGAAAATTAGTGAGATAAATCTCAAATTTCACCCAAAATACCAAAATAACATCAACATTAAAAAAAAAAAGAACAGGGCCTCCCTTATGGCGCAGCGGTTGGGCGCTGTGCTGTGGAGCTGTTGGCAGCGGTGATGCGAGTTCGACGCCCGGCTGGGGAGATTCCCACATGGCGCTGCAGACCTCTCCTGCCTCGCCTGCTGCTCCCCTCAGCAGTGTTTCCCTTGATCTGCCTGTTCTGCTCCCCACTCTGTCTCTGGTGAACCCTCTTGCTGTCCCACGCTTCTAGCCTGTACCCCAGCTTGTATGCATAAATAAATAAATATTTAAAAAAAAAGAACAGTTAAAAGCTAACATTTTTTAATAAGAGCTAACTCTGAACATGGAAAAGAAATGTACGGCAATATCTGCTGTTAATACAAATGAAATAATCAGGAAAATGAATAACTTTGAAACTATTTTCAAATAATATAGATGATTCAGTTGGGAATAACAAACAAAGAAAAATAATGGGCGAGATGGATAAATGACAAATAAATTCAAAGAAAAAACACATAAAAATACATCAAGAGTCCTAAGAAGCTAAATCCAGATGTAATCTAAGCACCACAAAAATAACTGGCTTTTTAAAAAATAAATCACAAAGATTCCACAAGAAAGCTACTGGAGTCAATAAATTAATTCTCCAGTGTTGCAGAGCACATGATCAATATATGAAAAAATTCACCAGTTTGTACACACCAGCAACCAATAGTCTGGAGGAAATTAGGAAAGGAGTTCATTTTCAACAACCACTAAAGGAATTAATGTACTTAGAAATAAAGTAACCTATGGTTACTCATCTAACCAAGAAAGTAAAAGATTTATACATATAAATCTATAAAACATTGTTGAAAGAAATTTTAAAAGACCCTAATAAATGGAAAACCAACCATATTCACAGATAGGTGTCAATACTACTCAAAGCAATCTACAGATTTCCTATAAAAATCCCAACAGGGCCTCCGTGGTGGCGCAACAGGTTAGCGCAGCACTGTGGAGCAGGTGGCGGCTAAGGCACGAGTTTGATGCCCGGCCAGGGAGATTCCCACATAGCGCAGATGTCTCCTGCCTTGCCTGCTGCTCCCCTCAGCAGTACTTCAGTTGATCCACCTCTTCTGCTCCCCACTCTGTCTCTGGTGAACCCTCTCACCGCCCCTCACCTCTGGCCTGCACCCCAGTTCTTGTATGCATAAAGAAATAAATCTTAAAAAGAAAACAGGAGTGTGTATCAAATTATACTAACAAAGGGGACAACCTACAGAATGGGAAATTATTTGCATATCTACTGATTGATAAGGTACTAATATCCATGGTATAAAAAAGAACTCCCATAACTCAAAAACAAACCCAACTCAAGAATGGGCAAAGGTTTTCCTGCTGTGGTTTGTAAAGTCAGTCAGTGGGTCTCTGAGACCCCAAAATTTAGATCTTCTTTGCACCTAGGAGGCCAGGTGTTTGGCACCATGCAACAAGACAAATTCACTGATTCACTGTAAGGCTGAAGATAAATCTTGGACAATCATAAGGAAAAAAAGGAGGTCAAGTCAAGAGACTCATGAAAGCAGACAGACAAGTCTGGTCTGAAGGGTAGGATCTAGAACTCCATGCTGAGACAATACAAATGAAAAATACTACTATCAATACACATGAAGAAAACAAACAAAAATGGTGAAAGACTCCACATAGTTGCCGGACACAGAAGGATGGTCCCAAAATAAAGTACTTTCAAATATAAAGCAAAAAAAGAGAAAACAAAAATGAGACAGCCGTCTGCTCAAGGTTCACGTCCAGAGAGAAACAGTAATACTAAAAATTATTCAAATAGGAAAAATAAAAGAAAAGGCGTGAAAGAAGATGCTTACTCAAGTCTGCTACACTGAAAATGGTTTTACACAAAAACCTAAATACTAAAAATCCACTAGGCCAATGGACCTAAGTTTCAGAAAAGGCCACGTATTCCATCCTGAACTGAAAGTCAACTTTTAACCGTCAATACTTGGTATAACATAAATCTCTATGTCCACTGTATACAACTTTGGGTATTATTATGTAGCAAAAGTATTATTATTAAGTTAATGTGGGCAAACTGGGCCTTATGACACAATAAGGCAAGATTATTTGGAAATAAGCCTAGGTTACCAACAATCCTGAAAATGAGATGCATAAATGCAATCTTACTGGCGTGACAGCAATTTCATACAACTAAGCCTTGTAATTATTACTGAACATTAAACACCAATCAGGAAAATCACCAATATTACTGTGATGTTTCTGAATACTACCCAACAGTCCTATGTATTTGCAATAATCACAAGAACGATTATATTGTAAAAACACCAAAATGATCCAGTTTTACATAAAAAATTATAATATGACCCAGCAAGACAAATAGCATCAACAAATGATTCCTATAAACCACATTTTCATCAACCAATCAAAACACAACCTTGCTTTACATATAAATACAACCTTTTTTTAATGACACCTTATTTAATATGTTTTGCTGACTCACTAATATTGAACTTTTGCCTGAAAAAGCTTATCTAACACACCTATTTTTCTCCCCCTAGGACACACCAGTCTTCCTTACCATGTATGGTTCTTCATATATACTTGGGGATCATTTAAAACTGAAATCCCTCAGAAAAAGCACAGGAAAGTGTGGTACTACATCAATTATGGAAACCTTTTATATGAAGAAAACTTTTATACCAGAGGACATTTGTATAAAGAACACTGTGAAATGAAATAAAGGCAGAGCATAGTATCTACATACTGAGATACTCAAATTGTCTGTAACTGCATGTCTGTGACTGTTTAAAAGCAGCAGTACTAATGCTGGCTTTGCAAATAAATTTCAGTCAGCACGACAATGTGCATACATGCCAAGCATGAATGAGGATCTACTATAATATGTAGAAAGTTAAGAAATAAAGTTAAGAAATGAAAGGGTGTACAGCATGTGAAAAGCTGAAGATTTTATTAATGGTGAACATACCTTTCCAAGAAGTTTGACAAATAAAGGCCATAACTTTAACACGTAAGTCTCATTTTTACTCATAAATAGCTTTTGGAGTTCTGAAAGTAATTTCTGCAAACAAAACAAAAATATTCACCAATGACTCCTGGACAGGGAAGAAATATGCTCTATCAAACTGACTGTCTCAGCCAAATAACTTTCCCTAATGTTTTATTAGGAAAACCTGCTTGCATATAGCAAAACTGAAAGTATTACAGCGAATGTTCAAATGTACCAATAACATTTTACTAAGCTTGTCTTGCCACATATCTGGTTATTCTTCCACCTAGCAATTCAGCTTTTTTCTACCAATATACTTACCCTATAAACTTCAGCATGCATTATCATTTGGAGTTCAAATGATGTTTGAACCTACACTCTAATAACTTAAAAATACATTAATAACTTCACGGATAAGACAGCTGAGAAAATTTTAACATGAATAAGCAACTTTATATATGCTCTTCAAAAATGAATCAACTCATTAGAATAAAAAAACTTAAAGAGATACTGAAGTTACTTTATTAGACTATGAGTAGTCCTGAATTTTTAAACTAAACCCCCAGGTTTTAGAAACCGGAAAGACTTCTTCACCACCTGGACTACTAAGTTGCCCTGCTCCTACTCATTCCTTTCTAGTCCTTTCTAGTCTATCCTCAACATAGGCAGAGCAATTCCTTAATACCTAGTTATGTACATGTATCACTCCTAGACTCAAAATCTTCAAATATGGTTCTCAGTATAACCCATAGTGAAAGCCTAATTCTTACAATGGTCCCCAAGATCCTATGTGATTTGGCCCTATGTCCCTCTGTCTCCTACTCTCACTCTCCATCCTACCCTACCTCCCACCCCATTACTCCCATTATTATCATATTGCTCAGTGTTCAGTGCACAAACCAAGTACCAACAGCCTCATGATTCCTCCTTCTGCTTGTTGAGTTTATTTCATATCATCCAAATATTTAACCTCTTTAATATCATCAAATTTCTGTTAAAATATCCTATTTCTTTTTCTCCCCTGACCACCTCATTTTCCTTTTATGGCATTCTCTATACAGTCCCTACTGTTCTCCATAATGCTTTTCACTTAATATAGCCTTATAATTTATTATCCCTCCACTAGCAAATTAGCTCCACAGGTTCCTTTCGTTCACCGCTGTATTTACAGTACATGGACAATGTTCAGCCTATAATGGTGCTCAAATATTTGCTACAAGAACAAAGACTGAAAATCCTAAAACCTTGGATAAGTAATAACTTTTAAGAAGCTATACACACTAGATATACTTTTAAACTGATACTGGGATTATGCTATAACAACTCAAATTAGTGCTGAATCAGCCAATGTTTTTCAAGAACTGTAATTCCTTTCAATTAACCATTCATTGGGGACAGGGTAAAATGCCTGAATCATAGTAATACTGAATACTCCCTCTTCCCTACTGAACGTAAAAGGCGTGTGCTACATTAAGTCAAGCAGTTCTTTGTTTTAATTTCTCTTAGATTCCAGTACATTTATACCATTATGGGACCTCTGAGTTTGGTGCAGAACATTATGCAGTATCCAAAAAAAGTAAGACTTACAGTAGTCATAAGTTGCTCTGTGATAGACGCTATTTCTTGTTGTTTCTGAAGCAACAATGGCATTCCCATCTCCAGAGCAGTCGCTCCTCGCAAGTGTACTTTTTGGGCTGAATGAACCACTAAAGGTATGACCAGTTTTGCCCACCTAACGGCTTCTTCTCCCATTTGAACTGGGGCTTGTTCAATTAGCCTATAATAGAGAAATAATGAATAAATTCACTTGACGTCATTTTAAAGTCAAAACTACCAAGGAAATAAGTAGCACACAGAAATATGCCTAGTGTGGTACATCTGGTTTAGCATACAGACATACATGTTGAAACACAAGATTAACTTTCACTTAACTTACAGATTTCTGAGTTTTGTTTTTTTTTAAGATTTATTTATTCATTCATGAATACAAGAGCTGGGGTGTACGCCAGACGTATGGGGGGAGTTGCGGCGGGGGGTAAGGGTAGGTAAAAGGATTCACCAGAGACAGAGTGGGGAGTAGAACAGGCAGACTGACCAAAATACACTGCTCAGGGGAGCAGCAGACAAGACAGGAGAGGTCTGCTGCACCATGTGGGTCAGCTCCCTGGCCGTGGCTTCATACTGCTAAGACAACCCCTTGTGCCACCAGGGAAGGCCAGATTTGTTTGTTTGTTTTTTTAAATATTTATTTGTGCATACAAATGTGGGATGTAGGCCGAAGGTGTGGGGTGGTGAGAGAATACACCAGAGACAGAGTGGGGAGCAGAAGAGACAGATCTACTGAAGTACACTGCTGAGGGAACAATAGGTGGGTGCGACAGGAGAGGTCTGTTGTGCTATGTGGGAAGCTCTCTGGCCAGGGATCGAACTCTTGCTGAAGTGGCTGTGGACAGCATCAAAATGATGAGACTTAACCTGCTGCACCACAAGGGAGGCCCCAGATTTCTGAGTTTTATTTTTTAGAAAACATAATTTTGTCTTGAAAAGACTAAGAAATATTTAATTCTAATTATTTTTATCTAAAACTCCATGTTCTTATGAGGACCACCAGAGAACACAGGTAAAATGCAAACATTTAATCAGGGCAGAACACTTAAAGAAACCTAGTAACTTATGCACATCTACTTACTTCCTGTTATCTTTCCTTCTCTTAATGACTCATACTCGTTTCCAAAGTCCATTCCCTGAATGAAGTAAATTTTAAGTTTACTGAAAATATTCTTCCAATTTGCACAGCATTAAAACACATACCTTATGATGACATTCAATGCTTCATAATCAACAACAGCAGAATGCATCTCTCCTCTACTAAGTATTACTTCCAGTGAATCAATTATGCCAGGAACCTGACAGACAGAACCAAATAAGTACAAATCAGACAGGTCTGAATTTTCTGGCTGCCATGTAGTTAAAAAGATATATAGAAAACCATACTCACTATTTTGCCAACAACTTCAGTGGGAAATGTCTGCTTGGATATCACCCAGAGTGCTCTAGTACGTACATTTTTGTCTGCACTCTTAACAACATCATTCAGTTTTGAAAGGAGTTCTTCAATATTTGTCTCTGTAAAACAACCAGCTTTAGTTAGGTAGAATAGTTTTACATCCTTTAAAATATAAAGAGAAAAATAACACCCTTCATTATCAAAAATTTAAAGGCATATCCAAAGACTGACTAGAGAACCAATGTGGTTATCAAACTTCTTCCCAAAACACAAAATTGAGGTTAAATAGGATGGCATAAATCAGAGAAAACAAGTAACAGACCCCCAAAATCAATTTCACAGATACCATAAGCTTGTAGACAGTTTTTGTCAATATACTATGGACCCTACATCTTTGCTCCAAAATGAACAACTTCCACTAGCATTACTATATAAACAATGCAAATACCTTTGCCTCAGAAAGTGTAACAGCTTCTGACATCCTTATTCCTCATATCCCCTCTCTAAAGATCATTTCCTAAGTTTCTTTATAATGGCAAAACAAGTATAGAGCAACAATTAAGGTTATCTGAAAACATCAGGTCCTGTGCTTTCATTACACTTTTAGCTCCAAATTACTCCATTCATTATTATGTAAAAGAACCTTTCAATTCAGCACATTCCTCAGTGCATATGCCTGTATAAATTAAATGACCATCTAAATAAGTAACTTCCAAGGCAGATGTGTTTTATAAAGGCAAAGGTTGAGTTTTCCCAACAATCATTTTCAAACTTGCTTATTTTTCTTTAGACCAAATTTTATACCATCTAATGTAGAGCAACATCTTGGAAAAAAAAATCTTCCAACAAAGATAATATGAACTTTATTTCTTGGAAGCGAATCTTACAGTACAAGTTTTGAAACTAATAAAGAGATAACAGTACTCTTAATGGTTTATACTTATAAATGACTTATTCATATAAACTCGGAAAACAATGTTATAATAAAATTTAACTACCTGATAATCCTGAGGTTATTTTGGGATTATATAAGCAAAATCCCAAAGCCTGTAGAGCAGCACTACTGAGTTCTGAGTTCTGACTGGAAATGTGAGTCTAGAAAAACAAAAAACACATTTATTAAAAAATCAATTTCAGAGAGCAAAAGCTGATTAAAAAACCATTTTCTTGTCAAGCCAATCAACAAATCTTTGAAAGTAGGTAAAAAGGAAATACAGCTTGGCAAGTACAGTTCAAATAAATTAAGAACACTTTCTTAAAAGATCAAGAACATCTCCACACATCTTAAAGCTCTAACCTGTCAAAGGCAATCTTGTTACACCCCTCAACCCTAAATTTAGTTGTAAACCCTTACTTATCTTTCCTGATACCATTCCCATTTTCAAAGTGATTTATCTTTATTTTTTAATACAAACTTTTTTTTTTTTTTAAAAAAGATTTATTTATTTTACATATAAGATCTGGGGTGTAGGCCATAGGTGTTGAGGGTAAGAGGATTCAGAGACAGAGTGAGGAGTAGAACAGGCTGCTTACTGAAATACACTGCTGAAGGGAGCAGCGGGCAAGACAGGAGAGAGGTCTGTTGTGCCATGTGGGTTAGCTCCCTGGTCAGGGATCGAACTCAAGCCAACTCAGGCCATAGTGGTGATAGCACTGAGTCAACCCCTAGGCCATCAGGGGGGGCTGTAATTTATTTTTAAATCCCTTTTCTCTGAGTCAAGTATCCAAGGATCTTTGGCAATCAGTTCAGACAATCACAAAGAGACAAAGTCTTAAACACTTAAGACTTGGAGAGCTACTATTCAATATTCAGCTCCCAGTTAACAGCTGTTTACAAGTACAAAAACAGGATCATGAAAATAGGACCTTAAAGGAACCCTGCAGAATTAATTCAGCCTCTTCATCTAAACACAAGAAAATTAAATTAGGTGTTAAAGAAGGGCACAAATGCCACTATGCTCTCAAGTGAGGACAAAAACACAGATCCTTAAAAGATAACCTTAAAAGCTTTTTAATCAGGCAAGAATGGGAAAAAATGAAGGTGTGTGAAGATAACAGATGGCACCTAGAGTAGACGAAAGACAAAATTATACAATCATTTACTTAGAAGTACAATCCTACAAAGAGAGAAAATACTAAATAATCTCTGAAGATTGACTTTAAAATAATTCAAGTGACCACTGGCAACTTTAGGCCAAGTTAAATCAATTTCATATGCAAAGTGGGGATCAAAGACTAATCTCATTGAGCTTTGAAAGATTAAGTGAGATAAAAGCATGTAAGGTAAAGAGTACTTGGCACAAATACTCCATAACTCACAATAAAAAATGCATTATGATAATCCAGTTGCTATTACTGCTGTTATATTATTTTAATCCGAAGCTTTTTATCATTTAACTGATAATACTTCCCCCACCACACACACAAAAACCCTGATAAACAATAAATACCGATATAACTTTGTAAAGTCGAGGAAGTTTTTTCTCAATTTCTGTAATAACTTCTTTTCCATCTTCTCCAGTCATACGACTTAAAAACAAAAAGAAAACAAGTTATGCAAACAGCAGACCAAAAAAGAGTTATAATCACTTCCTAAACGAGTTGCATAATCTTTTTAAAGTTTGTTATAACTCTAGCAAATGTTTAAGAAACTTAATTATACATATACTATACAATGCAATATATATCTGCTATAAAGACAAAAACCCTCAATCACTTGCACCCAGCATATAAACATTTCAGTTTCACTAAGGGAAGAGGGAACAGAGAAACCATCCTTAGTTACAAAATTACTAAGTCTTTATCTTTTTGTATCAGTTGTTACTCTTTCCTAGCGATTTCCAAATAACGAGGTAACTCAAAAAAATATAATTTGCAGGAGGAAAAATGTGAAACATTTGCAATTAAAATAAATCCAGGGTATTTCTCTTTATTAAAAAACCAATTCTGAGCTGCCACATTGTCCCCAATACACGGGAGGCTTGCACTGAAAACCACCCCTTCAGGATGTTCACTTCCATGTCATGTTTTTCAAAATCCTTGGCCTGTAAGACACACATGCAGGCTTCCTCATTCTAAACACACCCTGCGTGCCGCAGTAGCAGCACCCCGGACGTCACTAGCATGAGTACCGGCCTCCAAGCCCCCGCAATTCGCCTGCGACCCTGGGCTTCACGGCTGCCAGACTTCTAGAATACACAACTATTCTCACTGCAAACCGCACCAGAACGCCGCACCCCTACTCGGCCTCACCTGGTTAAAGTCAGGTAAGCGTCGGTCTGCTCTCCAAGGGAAGCGGAAGGGTCTTCTAAAGTCTCCAACAGCGGTGCGAAGGGGCTCTGACCCGGGGCCGTCATGTCGGTCACCTGAGGCACAGACCGGAAAGGGAAAAAATCCAGTGCCCTAAGAAAACAGCCTGCTGCGGCCCAGCGCGAGTCAGGGCCCCAGACCCGCGCGCCCGCGCCCGCCCCCGGCTTTTCAGCCCCACAGCGGCCACACACCCGCCCGAAGCGCTCAAACCCAAGATCCTGACCTCCTCCTGCGCCCTGCAGCACGCACCCGGGCCCACACCGCACTCCAGCCCAGGCCCGCTCCCGCCACCACTTTCCCGGGCAGCTTTCAACAGGGGGAGGAGACCGGCGGCGGAGGGGGCGGGAGAAACCCAGGGAGCCAGGCATCTCGCCGCGAGGGGGCGGAGGTTGCGCCAGACTCAGCGTTCCCCGCAATCTAGCACTGTGACCCCGATAGTCGTCCTACCTGCGAAGATCCCGACCGCGTCCTCTTCGCCTCTGCCCCGCAACACCCGGACACAGCCAGAGCTCGACTTCCCGGATCCGGCTGTTTACTCACGCGCGCGGCCCGCTCCCTCCTGGACCAAGATGGCGGCGGGGGCGGGGCGCAGGAGCGCGCGGGAGAGGAGCAGGCCTGGAGGGAGAGGCTTGAGCCAATCCAACAGTCAGCGGCGCGCAGAAGTCATCGATCGCCACTCCAGTCTGCTGTCCCGCCGCGCCCCTGGGGCCACCTCGCTGGTACGGGTGCTTTGGCCTAAATTAAACACACCAAGGATTTGAAGTTTAAAATGGGAGAGAATCCACAAAGTTCACCAGACTAAATTCAGACTTAGTTTTCAAACTCCATGTCCTGTGCGTGAAGAAGTATTAGCAGCAAATCATTTAGCACCAGGAAATAGGATATTATAATACCGAAGACTAACACTAAGACTCACTGCAGCTACGTTGGTCTTGAGTTCCACTTTAGTTCTCTGTGACCCTAGCTGATCAACATTTCTAAGCTCAGTTCCTCCGCTGTAAAATAGGCATGATAATAGTACCTCTGAGGGGTGAAAGTGAAGTGAAAAAAGGTTGAAAAGGCCAAAAGTTCTCAAGCTATGGTTGTACATAACAATGGCCTGGGATATTCATGATTAAACTGCAGATTCTTGACCCCGCCCTTAGACATTGTGATTTAGGAGATTTGGGATCAGCAGTCTTCTATTAGCCTCCAGGTACGGAAGGGTGGGACCTAGCTAGAACTTCACGCTTGAGGAAACTAAGGTATACCCTTAATGAAAGTCAGTACCGATTACTAATATGCTTCTCCCCTTTTCACAGGCCTTTGAGCACTCTACACAGCACACAGAATTTTATCAACTTCAAAACAGGCATCTAAGGGTCCAGCAGCAACTGGTCCTTCCACCTTGCCCTGGCACATTTTCTCCATCCAGGTTTTCTATTGAGCCTCTGCTTATTACAACTATCAGCTCCAGAGCTCAGAGTGGCCTCTTGTCTTCTCTGTGTCATCTGCACCTAGCAAAATGTCTACCAAACCGAGCACTCAGTACATAACATGGTTCTTCAATGAAAAAATGGAAGGAGAGAGGAAAGGAGATACAAGAGGTTGTGTGCCAACCCTATAGAAATTAAAGAGTTTAAAAAATTGTGAAGAGTTGTAAATTTAGAGAAGCTATGGTAGTAATGGCAGAGAAGTGTTCTAGAATTTAAATTGCTTGAAATATATGGAGTTTTATTTATTTTTCCATTTCTAATTTTTTCCTAATTTCCTAATTTTTCCTAATTTCTCATTTATATAGAAGAGGTTGGGGTGGTCATGTTGCTTGTACATCTTCTAAATACATTCTTATGATCTTCCAAAAACGTTATAAAATTTTTTTCATTGTCACTCCTTTGCCTTAAATGCTCAGTGTTTTCCATCAATCTCAGATGTATTTCAAAACATACAAGCCTGTCATGATTGGTCTACTGCTTACCCTTCATCTCCAGCCTTACTCCCATTTTATCCAAGTTTTGAACTGGATCTGTCAGAATCTCTAACTTTTCTGTGTCTTTGAAAGGCTGTTGTTCTTTGTGTTTAGAAAGTTAATTTCCTTGTCAAATGTGATGTTATCACATTTGTGATAGTTGGAGTCAACTAAGCTTTCACCTTTTAGTGAAATCTTTTCCTCATCTATTCTCCCATCTTGGAATTTTAATGCTGACATAACTCTTGAAGACAGATGACATGAGTATCTCATTAATTTATAATTGTTTGGTCTATATGTCTGCAGTGGCAGAATTAAGGGTTAGCCTGAGGAGAATATGTCTAGCCAATCTTTGTCAGTGTTCCCCTTGTTCTTTGGTATTTTCTTAATCTGATCTAAAATACTAAGAGATTACAAAGTCAAATAAATCCCTTCCCCACACAGACTTCTCTCTACAAAGCCTTCCCACTAGCTTGCTGCTTAAAAGGTTCTCTTTTATAGGAAATCTGAAACTACTCCCATAGATCTGCTCCCACTAGGCAATAAACTCATAGTACTGTAGCAGGGTGGTCCCTAGAAAAAGGGTAGGTTCCCTGCCCCACTCAAGGAAAGGTGGAGCTGAGCAGGAAAGAGAGGATACTGGAGAAGGAAAGAAGCAGGCTGGAGAGCCAGAAGAGGCACAAGTTGCAGAGAGACAAAGAAGCTACATTGGCCTGGACTAATTGAAACAGATGTGGGTGAGAGACCCATGGAGAGCTTAACAATGGCAATGTTGATCTTGACTTTGATTTCGCTCTTTTCACCACAGACTTTTCTGACTGTTTCTGGCCCTTTTCTATGGGTTCCCACCGGAAGATGCTTTAGACTTGTGGCAGGCTTTCGGCCAATCCCATTGCTTTGGGCTAATCCTATTTGCATGGACTTTAACCCACAGGGGATAAGTAACGATGGGTACTTGATTTGGAAACTATATTCTTTGTCTTTTCTGTATTGCACACTGATTGTATTAAAGTTTCTTTCCAGTAGAAGTCTTGTATGTTTTGTCTTGATACAGCAGATGGCAGAACCTATTTAGAGCCGGCAGGTTTGGGGGTTCCAGGGTGCCCCTCTCCCTGCACTGTAACAATACTTGGCACTAAAATACAAAATGCATTTTGAGTTAATTTGCTTATATGTTAATTCATCCATCCTTTCGTTGATTAGCTCAACTAATTCATAATTTTTGCTTCTTTCCAAACCCTTTCTCATTTTCTCCTCAGAACATCTCTTTCAGGATGAAAATCTTTGCACCCCTAGTCCAATGTCCACGTATCACTCAGCAAATGTCAAACTTATAATATGTCTATGGGCGATTCTTCTATTTGTGCCCAGTGGTTCTACTAATTCATTCTACCTAAAAATTCTTAGAACTCTCCAACTAATATCTACCTAGGACCTCAATTTATGGCCTTAACTTATCATTTCAAGATATTAACAGTCCTTTTATGTTTTTTTAAAGATTTATTTTTATTTATTTATGCATACAAGAACTGGGGTGTAGGCCAAAGGAGTGGGGGGAGAGTGGTGAGTGGATTCACCAGAGACAGTGGGGAGCAGAACAGGTAGATCTACTGAAATACACTGCTGAGGGAAGTAACAGGTGGGTGAGACAGGAGAGGTCTACTGTGCCATGTGGATTAGCTCCCTGGCCTGGGATCAAACTCTTGCTGCAGTAGCTGGTGATAGCTTCATAGCACTGAGACTTTAACCCCTGAACCACTAGGGATATTTTAGTTCCTGGGAGACATTTTAAACAATACTGAGCATGATAATAATGATTTTACTGAATTTATTTCAAGAAAGACATACTCTGAGGTCTTTTTAGTGTTTGAGTTCTGTGTTGTTAAAAGTTCCCCAGATGGACTTTTCAACGATAGATGGGAAAATTTGTTGTTTTTTTTTTTAAGATTTATTTATTTATACATACAAGCTGGGGTACAGGCCAGAAGCGTGGGGGCGGCAAGAGGGTTCACCAGAGACAGAGTGGGGAGCAGAACGGGCAGATCAGAAATACACTGCTGAGGGGAGCAGCGGGCGAGGCAGGAGAGGTCTGCCGCACCATGTGGGATTCTCCCCGGCTGGGCCTCGAACTCGCATCGCGAGATGCCGACAGCTCCACAGCACAGCACTCAACCACTGCGCCACCAGGGAGGCCCGGGAAAATTTGTTTTAAAGATTATTTTATCCCATCATTATTTTACATACAATTAATATACACAGGTAATAAAATGCCCTAGGACTACATAAAATCTACCCTTAACATTCAGACCTACTAAAAGAGGGTGGTCCCCAGGAAAAGGGGAGGTTCCGGTTTCCTGCTCCACTCAAGGGAAGGTGGAGCTGAGCAGGGAGGAGAAGAAGCTGGAGAGGAGATGGGAGTAGGAAGGAAGCAGAATGGAAGTAAGAAGAAGACCTGGATGAGGCATATGAGCAGAGAGACATATGAAGAAGCTGCACTTGCTTTTTTGGTCCTGGACTGGTTGAAACAGATGTGGGTGAGAGACCCATGGGGAAGTTAACGACAGCTTTCATCTTGATTTTGATTTTGCTCTTTTCCTCACAGACTTGTCTGACTGTTTCTAACCTTTTTCTATGGGTTGCCATCAGAAGGTGCTTTAGACTTGTGGCAGGCTTTCGGGTCTTGCTTTGGGACAACCTTGTTTGGGTGGACTTTTACCCACGAGAGGATGGATAACTTTGGGTGCTTGATTTGGAACCTATACTCTGTCTTTTCTGTATTGCACACTAATTGTATTAAAGTTCTTAAATGTTTTGTCTTGGTATGGCGGATGCAAAACCTATTTAGAGTAGGCAGATTTGGAGGTTTAGGGTGTCCCTCTCCCTGCCCTCCAAAATGTTATCAAATTGTATTAACTAAGAGGTGCTTTAATCCTTTAACAGACCAAAGGCTTTATCTGGGCAAACAGTTTTACTCTTTACCCTGAACTGGGCAGAGTTCCTACCTTTTATGACCAAAACAACCTGATTTTAGGTGAGGAAATTGAGCCCTGTCAGTTAAATCACATAGAAGTAACATAATATAATGGATAAACCTACAGCTCAATTTATATGGTTTGAATTCTGTCTCTACAACTTAGCTATGTAACTCTGGGAATTATTCAATCTCTTGTGGCTCAGATACCATTTGTAATAAGGGGGTACTTGCCCTTACCTGGCAAGTACCTGGCAAGTAATTTATTTAACATGGGTACATGTTAAATAAATTATTAAATGAGTAATTAAATATGCAGAAGTAGAGAAATGTTTAATATATAAATATTAAATAAATAGAAAAATGTTAGCCATAGAAACATTGGTTTCTTGGGTTTAGTAAAACATGGTTATAAAATTTGAGTGCTTCAAAAATATAATACTTTATTGAAATAGGTTTCCTAGCCCACATTAAAAATATGAGAATTAAGGTAATCAGCAATAATTAAGTGCTGTAGTTCTCAAAGTGTGAGATGTGGCTCCAGGATCATTGCATCAGAATCACAAAAAGGCTCCTTTATATGCAAACATACAGACTGCTTCCTGGACCTGCTGAACCAGAAATTCCAGGGCAAGTCCAATAATCTGCATTTTAAGATACATTCCAAATAATTATTTTCAGTACCTAAATTTTAAATTCCTATTATGTTCAGGGCACAGATCTTCTGTAACTTCTATAGGAAAGATTTTAACTATTAATTTTATTTGTAATTGGAATATAAAACTCCATTTTTGACAGAACCCACCAATGTATGGCAGAAATCCTTTGCCTGTATCTCAAAACATATTAATAGTGAGAAAACAAGGATTTAGAAGCTTCTGAGTTATAAAAATTGAAACTGACAGGCCTGAGGAGCCAAAAAGGAAAATAACTCAATGTTATGCTGCAGACCTTTTGGGGGAAAAAGATCACAAATTTAGAAAATTAATCCAGCTTGAATTCATCATCAGGGCTATTCACGAGTGGGTTCAATGTTCTATTTTTTTTTTAAAGATTTATTTATTTATACATAGAGCTGGGGTACAGGCCAGAGGTGTGGAGCAGTGAGAGGCTTCACCAGAGACAGAGTGGGGAGCAGAACAGGCAGATCAGAAATACACTGCTGAGGGGAGAAGCGGGTGAGGCAGGAGAGGTCTGCCGCACCATGTGGGATTCTCCCCGGCCGGGCGTCGAACTCGCATCGCTGCTGCCGACAGCTCCACAGCGCAGCACTTAACCCCTGGTGCCACCAGGGAGGCCCCTCTATTTTTCTTGATTACTACATAAAGTGATTTTTTTCTTAAACTGCTTGTTTTAATAAACTAATACAACTGAAAATTTTAGATCCTCTAAGTTTACTATAGATTTAACAGAATTTTGACCAAAATGTGAAGCTTCGTTGTCAACTTTCAAATGATACTGGTGAAGATATTAATTAGTACAATTTCTAAGAAGGACAATTTGCCGTATTTGTCAAAATTACAGATTCCCAAAGTCCTTGGTGCAGAAACTGCACTTCTAAATGAATACCCTATAAATATACTCATTCACGTGCAAAATAAAGCATGGAACCTTTTATTCATTGCAGTTATTTGTAAAAAGAAAAAAAAGATGAGAAACAACCACTGAGAACATGTTAAGTCGATTATGGTGTATCTATATTGAATAATACTATGAAGATATTTATGTACTATATAGAGTAATAACTACAATGTATTTAGTGGAAAAAAGATTCACTAAAAATAGCTAGACATCCTTTGAGAAATGTTGGAGCTGAGAAAATACAGGAAAAGCCTGGAAATATTTTTGTGCCAGAAAGTAAACAAGTGCTTTAAAATGTTGGAACATGTTAAAAAGACTAAGTAAGGAGCAAACCTGAAGGACTCCTACTGGATAAGCTTGGAGCAATGGATTATGTACCATTAAGTAAAATGAGAATACATGAATCCCTACTGATACTAAAGGTTTAAATAAACAAAGGAACAGAATTAGGAACTAGACATTTTGTGGTCAGGATAGTAATAATCGATTTAGACAATCACCATCAGTGGGTGCAAAAGCCATTGAACAAGCCTGATGGTGTGCCTAGTCTCAAAGTAACTCCCCATATTTATCAAATAAGAAGGGATAAATAGTAACTTTACAATAAAGACATCTAAGAATACCACCAAAACTGGTATAGACTGATAACATTGAGATTCCCTGATGTGGTTAACTAGGGAAGCAACATCACTTCTGTGGTACACATGCCCAAAATTCACAACCTGAACCTATCTTTGGGAAAAGAAAGAAAATTCATATTGAAGGATATTTGAGCAAAACAAAACGGAACCAAAAAATAAAAGTCAAACAAGAAACTGACCTGTGTGTATTATTCAAATGACAATATCATGAGAAACTAGAACTGTTTCAGAAGATCCAGGAAATGTGACAAATAAATTGCTATGTATGATTAAGAATCAACACATTTTAGAAATAATTTTGCTTTAAAGGAGTGGTGAGATTTAAATAAGAATGAGTTTTCTACATTGGATAGTTATGTTGTGGTCATGTGAAAACCAGGAAAGGAAATTATCACATACTTTGGATAAGATTGATTGTTCTAGAATCATAGAACCAAGGCACTACCAGAACAAGTTTAAAGATGCTCATCTGATAAATACAACTCATCTCAATCAACCTCCTTTTGCAAGCCAGACTCCTTACTGTACCTATTATTTTATCTTAGGATATATAACCAAGTAAAGATTGGCATTATGTTAGGCTTAGGTCTTTGTTCTAATTAGACCCTTAGGTTGGAATAGCATTATTTGATAATTATACCAAGGTGTTTAATAAGTTCATTGTGAGATCTTTTATTGAGGCCACCGGCCATTTGTAAATATTTGCCATTAACCTATTCTACTGCTTGCTTTGGCTTTTGTTTTGTTTTCAGAAATCAAAAGCAATAATGACCTCATTATATGTTAACAAAAATATTATATTTTAATGACAAGATTTTATGAAAAATTTAGAAGTGTTGCATTGTTTTAAAGACAGCTAAGTTCTCATAATGGCTTCTACCTTTATGTTTAATTTTATGCTATGTTTTTTCATTGAAGAATAGGAAGAAAACCTAGCCTGAAAGTTATTTAGTTGGAAGAGGGAGTCATATTTTAATAGCTTTTTCAGATAATTGTGGAAATTTTTTTTGACCTAACCCTTCAACTTGACAATACTTTAAAAAAAAAAAAAAGGGTGAGGGCCTTCCTGGTGGTACAAGGTTAAGTCTCTGCACTACGAAGCTATTAGCAGCCAATGCAGCAGGAGTTCAATCCCAGGCCAGGGAGCTTCCCACATGGCATTGCAGACCTCTCCTCTCTTGCCTGCTGCTCCTTTCAGCAGTGTATTTCAGTCAATCTGCCTGTTCTGCTCCCCACTCTAGTGAATTCTCTCCCTGCCCCTGCTACCCTGGCCTCTCTGGCCTACACCCCAGCTCTCGTATGCACAAATAAATGAATCTTTAAACAGAAAGAGAGAGACTTATCTTATTTATTTATGCATACGAGAACTGGGGTGTAGGCCAAAGGTGTGGTGGCGGGGGTGATGAGAGGATTCACCAGAGACAGTGGGGAGCAGAACAGGTGGATCTATTGAAATACACTGCTGAGGGGAGCAGCGGGCAAGACTGGAGACGTCTGCTGTGCCATATGGTCTAGCTCCCTGGCAGGAGATCAACTCATTTTGCAGTGGCTGGCTCTAGCTTGATAGCGCTGAGACTTTAACCCCTGTGCCACCAGGTAGGCACAGGTTCTTTTTTCTTGTTTGAAAATCATCCTCTTCAATGCCAACCCAGAATCAAGATTAATTGATCTGTAGGGTTATTTGTGAAATAATTCCATGGTTATAACTCCCCTACACCTTCAATGAACTATATTTCTTTTCTTTTTTTAAGGAGTTTTAAAGAGTAAAACCCTTTCTGGAAAAAGAGGTTCAAGCATGCTTTCTCCCATCCATAAGCCCAAACTGAACTGGTAATAAAAAATGCGTTTATTCACTTTAAACACTATGAGGAATAGAATGAGACTGAATAACCTTAAAAAAAATTTTTTTTTGATTAGCCAGGAAGGAATCTGCCATTACCTCAGGTGAAATAACAGCCAATATCTGAGCTAAAAGGCAAACTGATGACATAAGACTTGAATCAGACTTGATATAAGCCTTGAATCATTAGGCTTTGTTTTATTAATTAAGCTTATGGTTATGGAGTATCATCCTTTACATCTTAATACTACAACTACTTCTAGTTTTACTTGTTTGTCTCATTGTCATTCAGTGTTCTACACAGTCACTGTGCTAACAGTGATTCCACAAATAATTTAAAAACCAAAAAAGAAAAAAATCATAATGATCAATGTGCAAATTGAAAATCATATTTCATTCAAATGAACATCATCTTAAAGAACAGACAATAACACTAGTGGAGATCCTGACTTGTCTCTCTTTCAGTCTTGGTTAAATGAGGACCGAAAGGGGAGACTGAGAGTGAATTCCCACAAATGTAGGAAAGCACTGCTTATTCAGAAGCTGTGATAGTAAGGACTATTAGAACTGGTCTCAAACCTGTTTAATTGAACAGTTCACCTCATGTGAGCATGATTTTAAAAGCCATTTAATCAACATCACCTCCTCATTTCTAAAGATCAGCCAACCAGGTATGAACTCACCCTAGCAAACTTACCGGAGGAGCGCTAAGCAATCAGTAAGAGCCTCCCCTAAGTAACCATACCCCTAATGATGACATTAATTCATTTATGACTCTGAAGTTCTGCCATTCCCCAAAATCCTGTTAAAAAAACCCAAGCCCTTTCTATAGTAAGGAATTCAGCATTACTTTTATGTCAGTATTGAGTGTTGGTCTTATCATTATTTGACAAATATTACCCTGTTCTTAAAGAATACACATAAAATATTTAGAGTAAAACTAGTTCTGCAACTGAACCTCAGATGGTTTAGAAATTATCACTTATATGAGAGACAGTGATAAAGCACAGGTGGCAAAAGATATTAACAATATTTTACTAGTTATCTAAGTGAAAGTTCACTAGTCTGTAGCTTTTCTGTTAGTTTAAATTATTTTTGAAAATTAAAACAATAAAACCAAAAGAGGTACATCTGCAAAATGGCAGAATAGGAAGATTCAGGCCTTTGTCCTCCCAAGGAGACAGTGACCTAACAACAATATAGGTGCCAAATTGCATTCGTGAGAAATCTAGAAACCAATTAAGAGGCGCAGCACCGAGGCAAATACAAAAACCTAGAAGAGAAGCTTGGAAGCAGGTAGGAAAGTTCTTTGCATTTGCTTGTTCTAACCTCTCCTCCTCCATGTTATCTGAAACGCAAAACAAAAAACTATCAACTTCCAGTTCCTTCCTTGGGAAGGAAAGAGAATAGCTGATTGTGCATCCAGTATTCTGATTTTCCTAGGTGATCCAAGAGTCTGGTTCCTACCGTGCGAGATTCAGAGTGCTTGTGGGAACAGAGAACCACCCTTAGGACGCTAGGTTGGGGAGACTGCAGTACTGCACACAGACACTAGGGGGAAACGGAGATTATGTGCTCTTGAGAAAAAGCAGGGGGTCCCCAAAGTGATTGGTTTGTCAAACGCCCAAATCTCAGAAAATAAATACAAGGCATAATGAAGGCAAAAGGCATAAGGAAACAGGGAAACATGGCCAAATACAAGGAACAGGAACCACAAAATAAAAATGAGAAAATAGCCAAAATAATCTTGAAAGATAAGCAGAGATTTGGAGGGCTTTACAGGCTGATTTTAGAATTTATTATGTAGCCACAGCAATCAAGATAATGTGACCACATAGCAAAGGTATGGAAGCAACCCAGATGTCCAAAAATAGATGATTAGATCAAGAAGATGTGTTACATATACACAATGGAATACTATTCAGCATTCAAAGAAGATAAACACATGCAATTTGCAGCGACATGAGTGTAATTAGAGGTGATCATACTCAGTGAAATAAGCCAGAAAGAAAGAGAAAAATATCGAATGGTTTCACTTATAACAGGACTATAGGGAGGCCGGGTGGGAGAGAGACAATCAGCACGGTTGGGGGGGGGGAGGGGCTGGGGGAGGGGGAGGGGAGGATAAGGGCACAAAATGGAATAGAAAAGAACAAAAGGGACCACGGAGATGGATCACGGGTGAATTGGTGGTGGGTTACCCAATGGTAATACAAAATGTAAAAGACATAACAATAAAAATATATATTAAAAAAAAAAGAATGTGACCACAGATATAGCTATAAAATATGTACACACACAGAATAGACTCCCGAAGTAGATTCACACGTGAATGGTCAGTTGCACTATCACAAAGATGCCTATGCAACAGATTTAAATCCATTTAAAAAATCATGTTGAAACAACTGTTTATCCATATGAAAAAGAAAAAAAGTGAGAAAGAAACTTGACAATTACCTTACACCATATACAAGATTGACTTACATTACCTGACCTAAATGTCAAAATAAAACCTATGAAGTTTCTGAAAGTATAGGAGTTTCTTTGGAGTAGACAAATAGTTCTTAAATAGAACTTAAAAATACAACTATAAAGAAAAAAAAGATTAATTAGACCAACATTTAAAACCTCTTCAAAAGACAGTTAAGACATACCATAGACTGACAAAAATTTTGCAAAACATGGGCCTCCCTGGTGGCGCAATGGGTTAAGGGTAGCACTATGAAGCTATCCAGAGTCATTGCAGCACGAGTTCAATACCCAGCCAGGGAGATTCCCATATGGCACAGCAGACCTTTCTTGTCTTGCCCACTGCTTCCCTCAGCAGTGTATTTCAGTCAATCTGCCTGTTATGCTCCCCACTCTGTCTCTGGTGAATCCTCTCAATTCCCTGCCCATACCTCTGGCCTACACACCAGCTTATGTACATAAATAAATCTTTAAAAAAAAATTTTTTTTTTTTTTGCAAAACAGGGCCTCCTTAGTGGCACAAGGGGTTAAGTCGCAGCACTATGAAGCTATTGCCAGCCACTGCAGCATGAGTTTGATTCCCGGCCAGGCTGAACCACATGGCATAGCAGACCTCTCCTGTGTCGCCTACTGCTCCCCTCAGCAGTGTATTTCAGTCGATCCATTTGTTCTGCTCCCCGCTGTCTCTGGTGAACCCTCTCACTGCCCCACACAAACCTATGGCCTACACCCCAGTTCTCATATGCATAAATAAATTAATCTTAAAAATCATTTTTGCAAAACCAAAGGATTTATATCCAGAATAAAGAACTCTTACCACTCTGTTAAAATACAAACAATAAACTGAGAAGTTTATATCAACCTCAGTTTCTTTCGTAAGTATGGAGAATTTAAAGGCAAGATGTGGATATCCACAAAGAAGCTAGGGAAGAATCTTACGTTACAATGCAAACCTGTATGCTGGAAGAGGAATGGAGGACTACAAAAAGAAACTCAGCAAAGGGACCAAATAAAAAAGTAGAATGAAAAAGAACAAAGTTTCCCATATATCAAAGACAGTGCAAGACAATGACAGAGTAAAAGTTTAGAAGAAGATGCCCCTTCTTCCATTGCCCTTGAAAATGTCTCTGGTGGGGCCTCCCTGGTGGTGCAAACGGGTTAAGCGCAGCACTGTGAAGCTATCCAAAGCCACTGCAGCAAGAGTTCGATCCCCAGACAGGGAGAGTCCCACATGGCGCAGCAGACCTCTCCTGCCTTGCCTGCTGCTCCCCTCAGCAGTGTACTTCAGTCAATCTGCCTGTTTTGCTCCCCACTCTGTCTTTGGTGAATTCTCTCACCACCGCACACCTCTGGCCTGCACCCCAACTTGTATGCATAAATAAATGAATCTTTTAAAAAAATTTTAAAAAAAAAGAAAATGTCTCTGGTCAACCTGCTCCACTGAGACATTTTGTGCGCCTGGTACCATGAATTAAAACTGAGCACCGGGCCTCCCTGGTGGCACAACGGGCTAAGCGAAGCACTATGAAGTTATCCAGAGCCCCTGCAGCACAAGTTGATCCCCGGCCAAGGATCTGGCCCACATGGCGCAGCAGACCTCTCCTGCCTCGCCCACTGCTCCCCTCAGCAGTGTACTTCAGTCAATCTGTCTGTTCTGCCCCCCACTCTGTCTCTGGTGAATCCTCTCATCGCTCCTCATCTCTGGCCTACACCCCAACTTGTATGCATAAAAAAAACAGATCTTTAAAAATAAATCAATAAAATTGAGCCCCAAAGGCCACAAATGAGAAGCTTAAAGGAGAATCTGCAAATATGCACATCTGAGTCAGAAGGACATTCTTGACACAGCAAAGGAGGCCAGAATCCTGAAGCAATCACAGAGAAAAGCAATGATGTGTAAAGGGAAAATAACTCTGGAAACTTCTGAGGGAATAAATCCTTCTACAGTTACTGCTTGTCCTGTGGAGGGGGCATCTGCACCTGTCCTTTAAAAGGTCTAGTGCTCTTGAGGGAACGAATACAGTGGCATTGACAACTTGTGTCCCATGCTGTGTTTGTCTCCTGAACCAGAATTGTAGCCATGGCTAGAAAGTTGGAGGAAATGGATGTACAGTTGCCTTAGGAATTGAATGATATCAGGTAGTGTGTGGTCTATGGGAGAAGACTCCCTGTGTAGAGGGTTGGGTTTTCGGCAGTTTCATGTAGGACAAGGCTGTGTACCTGAGAAACAAGGCTGAGTATGTGCTTTCTTCATGCTCCCTGCCTACAACGTTCCACCCCCACACCTGGAGGACATCACGCCATTTTGAAATGTGTGCAAAGGAATAGGGTATTGAGGAATGAGATTATAGTACCAGGAAAAAGGTCACACCTGTGATTAATTAATGATAAAGGACAACAATCAACTCCATGTTGCCACTGACAGCTTAACATCCACCATGCTTCCTACATTATGTTTAATGATTTCACACTGTTAATTGTTTTTAAAGATTTATTTTTATTAACTTATGCATACAAGAACTGGGGTGTAGGCCAGAAGTGCGGGGGTAGGGAGGTGAGAGGATTCATCAGAGACAGAGTGGGAGCAGAACAGGTGAATCTACTGAAGTACACTGCTGAGGGGAGCAGCGGGTGAGACAGGAGAGGTCAAATTCAATCCTATGCTGTATTATAATTTCAGATTTTCTTTAAGGCAAGAGATATGTCTTACGTATCTTGAATCAGCTTTTATAAAATAGAACCTGTGAGAAGTGCTTTGAGTTGAGAACCCTCGAAAGAGAACATTTAGCAGCTTTGCCCAGGAATAATTCTGGTCAATTTGGATTAAATAGAAATAGCAAAAAACAAAACAAAACAAGTTAGGAGAAAATACTGTTTCCATGCCTGACATTTTTCTAGTGGACTCAAGTTTTCTTAGAATTGATGTATCTTAGATTGTTCAAAGTCTAACACTTTAGTATTTTAAGCCTATCAGTATTACTGTAACTCATATATGGATACTTCCCACCAAAAATGACAACATGGAACATTTGTAATTGCTGCAGTTAATGTGAAATATTTCTAAACAGTTTCTATTCATTCTTTATCATTTTTTAATTTGCCATTCCTGAACAGCTTGATAACTTGTTAGTGCAGCTGCCAGTTAATAACATTGAGTGAATTTGTCCAGTCATCTCTGGGCACAGATGGCATTTTCATTTTAGCAAGTCCGAATACTCTGCCTACATATTTCTCATGCCTACATATTTCCAGGAAGTAAAATACTGACATATGCTATCTAGTTTTCTAAGAATATAGGTTTAGGGTAGGAAATCTACATTTCCTCAAATACTTAGGGGTATGAAACATAGTGTGGTATTTATTATTTTGGGATGTAGATATTGTGTCAGTATTCAGTTTATTGCTTTTCTAGGCAATTGGAGATGGATCCTTTAAATTTATCTTTTTTGCATCCTTGCAGTGTTAAACTTTATCAGTAGAAGGCAGTGGAGAGACAGGGCAAGGAACTTTTTAGATTTTCTCATTTGTGTGTTTGCTCAGCAAACTCCTGCAAGTTTCAGCAAGTGCCACCAGATCAACAGCACCCAGTTTCCCCAACCTCAGATGGTTTTGCAATGAAGGGTCTTCTATGAGACGCCTCCTTATGAATAGCTTTCCTCAGCAGGATGCTTTCCAGCAAGGTCCATCAGCAATGAACTATAGTGACTTCTCTGCCACCCAAGAAACATGGTCACTTTCTCCAGGAAGGTCTGGATCTCACTCCTAGGGGGACTATTCCCTGGGTCTTCTATCTCAACCCTAAGAGTCAGGGCTCTTCCATATCTGTGCTTACATGCTTCCATTCCACAAACCCATCCCTTGTTGCTTTATTCCCCTGTATTAGTTCATAATTCTTTATATAAACTTTCTAATGCATTCAAATTACTGTGTGGCTTCTATCTCCTCACTGGATCTTAATGGATATAAATATAAAACATATATGCTCTATTACTTAACTCAATAGTAAAAGTATTTAGAGTAGCCCACACAAACGTGTTTTCCTCTTGGCTCTGGGGTTTTTGTTCTAATTATATTTCATACTGTACTTTATTTTAAATAAAAGGCTAATACTCATTGGTTCTTTCATTTAATTGAGTACCTTCTATCTGCCAATCTCTGTTGCAGAGCCTGTGGATATATTAGCAAAGAAAAATAAAGCACTGTGTTCATGGAGTTTATGTTCTAGCATGGTTTCATACCAATGTGAATGAAAATATGTAATATGCTAATAGTGATAAGTTCTAGAGATAAAAATAAAGTAGGAAAGGAGATATAAAATTTGGGGGAGAAGATAGTTGAAATGAAGGGCCCAGGAAGACTTTACTGAGACCAGGACTTTTAAGTAAAGATCTGAAAGCAGTGAGAGAATGAGCAATTTGACCATCTGGGGAAGAGGATTCCAGGCAAAAGGAACAGTTCTGATAAAAGCCCTGAGGCAGGAATGTGCTAATATGTCACAGTACAGCAAGGACATCAGTGTGGCTAGAGTAGAGATAATGGTGGCAGAGATCGTAAGAAGCAAAATAGAAGATGAGATTGGGAGGTGGGGAAGAAAGTTGTTGTCAGATCAGGATATGACTTTCAGGCGTGTCTCATGGGAATGATTTTGCCTTTTCTTCTGAGTGAAATTGGAGATGATTGCTATTGTCATCATCAACATACTGTTATCTAAAGTGTTGTTTATGCTTGAAAAATATTAGTTACTTGGAATTTTAGAATAAAAAGACAAAAAGAACCCTTTTAAGACTGTTTTGAAAGTGAACCTCATTTGCAACAGCAAAAGGAAAATTAGCTTTTGTACTGAATTATACATGTAATTTTATTTGAAGTGAACATCTTGTTTCAATTAAATCTAGACCCATGTAGCTTTTCCTTTGGCATCATGCGAATCATTGTGAGGTTATTAATGCTTAGGCAAGTAATTATGCTCTTTGTAGTTGTTTCACAGTCAAATAAATGCTCAAATACTATTCTTTGTATGTTACAAATACTGCTAAGGATGTGGCTCTTCCATTGGATGTCCAAATGCCTATGTTTTTAGAGAACTTACTTTTATACATTTAGGTTTTGTGAATTATGTTTTATTCTAATGGTTTTCTTTGCTGGGCATTTATTCAAAAGGAAATATTGCTGACTTATTTGTTTTTCCCAGAAAAAGTTTTTTTAAAGCTGATTTATGACCTGAAACTTTGTGATAAGTTTTATCTTTTTGTGAGCGAACTGAAATGTTTGCTTTTCTCTCTCCCTGACACACGCAAAATATGAAAACTTTTAGTAAGTACTCTTATTTCTCATGGAAATGTGTTTGCTTTCATAAATCCAAGATTTTTTCCTTCCTGAAACAGATGGTTGGAAATGTAACAGGGTGGTCCCCAGAAGAAAGGGTGTGTCCCAGGTTCCCTGTCCCACCCAAGGTAGGGTGGAACTGAGCAGGATAAGAAACTTGAGAAGAGAGACAGGACAGAGAGGGCACACACAGAGGAGAGACGCAGACAGAAGACAGGAGGAGATGGAAGAAGGATGGAAAGCCAGAAGAGGCCCAAGGAACAGAGAGACTTGTAAAGAAGCTGCACTGGCCTGGATTGATTGAAAGAGATGTGGGTGAGAAACCCGTGGGGAAGTTAACTATGGCTGTGTTGATTTTGGTTTTGATTTTGTTCTGTTCCTCTCAGAATTGTCTGTTTCTGACCCTTTTGGATGGGTCCCTGCCAAAAGCTGTTCTAGACTTGTGGCAGGCTTTCGAGACTTGCTTTGGGCCAATCCCGTTTGGGTGGACTTTTACCCGCGAGGAGTTGGATAACATTGGGTGCTTGACTTAGAAAATATATTCTTTGTTCTTTGTCTTTTCTAATAGTATTAAAGTTTCTTTCCACAAAAGGTCCTGTATGTTTTATATTCATGCGGCGGATGGCAGAACCCATTTAGATTAGGGCAGGTCTGGGGTTTCGGGGGTGTCCCTCTCCTTGCCCCGTAACAGAAACATGGTTGTATTACTCAAGTTTTGAGTGATATCTCATATTTGAATTTAGGCCACTTTCAGCAGCTAGATTGATCTCACAAAGCCAACAATGAGAAAACAGTCTGATACCGTCTTTACATGGATCCAGGTCTATCAGAAAGGGTGAAGAAGGTCATCTCTTGGCAAACCCAGAAAGCCTATGCTTTTTGGGGACCCATTAAAGAGAGGAATTTACCCAAAGATATAGGTATCATAGGCCAAGTCTGATGATGAAACCTTACTTTGACATGACTCCCAGCCCCTGAGAGAGTGACTGCTATGAGCCAGTATTTTAATAAAGTCAAGGATGGCGTGCAAGGGCAAAAAGCTCAATCTAAAATTCCTTATGAAAAGTTCCAGGAAAGCACATCAAAATAATCAATAAGCTTATTTTTGTTCTTACTGTGCTTATACAAGAAAACCAAACCAAACCAAAACAAAAAAACTGACCAAGTTTATTGGAACTATACTTAAATTACAAATGAATTAATTTTACAAGATTTTTTGGATAGAACTGGGGTGAAGATGGAGAGAACAATATGTTTAGTGACATAATTTTTATAGGCATCAAACTCTAGTCCATTTAATCATTTCTATGTATGATCTACGTATAGACTTGACTGGATCCTGAATTTTTCTAATATGTCTGGCTGTGACTTTCCAAACTAACATTTCTAGTTTTTTTCTTCCAATCTCTTTGATTTCTATTGGTTAAAAACCTGACCGTCTTTTTTCTAAAACCACACAGGTTAGAGATGGAGAACTTGATATCAACTTCAGAAATATCACCACAATGGCTATGCATGGACAATCCTAAATAATATTGCTATTTTCCTAAATACCCATAACATCATCTGCAAATGGAGAAACCATCACCTACTATCACCCTATTTGATGCCTCCAAACACACATCTAGAAATCTCAATTGACTTCCCTCAGGATTCACAACTGGACTTGCGGTTTGCGCTGATCTTTATCTTTTGTTTTTCTTTTATTTCTATAGTAATGCCTCTTATTGCTTGCACAATATAGCCTTAACTTTGGGGCCAACCTATTGTATATCTTCAGAATTTGGACACAATGGTTTAATTGGATTAATCTTTTCTGAGAAATAAGAAACCGGTTCTTTTAAATAATTGAAGATTTCAAGGTGGGACAGTAGGAGAGCAAATATCTGCTACCTCAAAATATGTCTTTGGCAAAAGGTTGATTTCATGGCAGGGACTTTGAAGTGTGGGTGAAAGTTGCATTTGAAAAAAGACATTTATATGTAAACTGCTTTCTGTAAGCGGTCTTCCTCATTGTACAGGAAAAACCTAATCTTTTAAAGGAGAAGGCAGAACTGGACCTTCCCTCATTCTTCCCTCCACCCCAAACTCCCTTGTCTTAATTAAGCTATTTAAGATGGAATCTGAAGTTACGAGGCAAGTTACTCAGTTTGGCTGGGTCTCACCCATGTATAAAGGAGTTATACATGCTATTATTAAACTTCTTTTTGACTTTTTCTCTTATCAATATGTCTGGTGCTTATTTGATTATTTGCAGTCTAGCAGAACCATGAATGGTATGAGATAATTTCCTTTGTGCTCCAACACTTGTAATGGGAATATTCATTCTAAATATAAAGACAAGAAAAGACTCTGCAGTAAAATCAGTAAGTAGATAGCAAATAAGATTGAACCTTTAGCACATTAAAAAACATTATAAAAAGTTGAACTTGAAAATTAAATTGCAACAAACGACAGACATGAAATTATGCATGTGATGATTTCTTATAAATCAATAAAATAAAAGATTATTTAAGTAAAGAATTAAATGAAAGTGGTGGAAAAAAATTCACAAAAGAAACAAAACTCACCAAAAACATATGTAAGCGTCACTGCTGATTCAAACTACATGTCATTTTTGCTTATCAAAAAAATTCCATTTTCATTAATCTGTGATCTAATAATTACGCTTCTACTTTTACAAATACACCCCTGTGAAAGGGGGAGGAGCAAAGAGCAGACTCCATTTTCCCCACTCTCACTTACTATAGACAGCTTGGATTACAAGTATGCCATGAACCAGATTTCCTGAATGAGGACAGCTGGGGATGAATGAAGTGAATACAGAGAGAGGGGACACAAACGAGGAGACTCTTGGAGGAGGCAAATGGAGAAGAGATATGTAGAGTCACTTGGAAAAGACACTTGGAAGAGACATGCAGATGAGAGACGTGTGGGGAGATTGCTCCTGGACTTTGGCAGTGAAAGTGGCAGCCATCATCTTGACTTCTTGTTAGATTATTTGGTACATTTTGAATTTTGAGTCTCGCCTTTTGTCTCAGCTCTCATTGGGCACTCACCAGAAGGTACCTTAGACTTGTGACAAACTTTCAGGTCTCAGTTTCCCCACTTCAGTCTGATGCTGTTTGGCTGGCCATTTGCCAACTAGGGGATGGGTAGTTTTTGGAGTTTTATTGGAAAACTATTATTTAATTCTCTGTCTTTCTCTCTCTCATTTTGCACACCAATTCTGTTACAAATCTTTCACACTATGAGTCTGCTTCCTTTGCCTCTGTGCAAAGTCTGCAGATGGCAGAATTCACTTTTAGAGCATGTGCCCTTTAACAGTTTGGGATTTCCTGGTATTCCTCAACATGCATTAGCACTATGATCCTATCCAAATAATCAGAGAGAGGAACATTTAAATAGATATGTTTAAGGATGATCTCGGTAGCAATATTTATGAAAACAACCTAAAATTCTCATAATAGAGATATGCTTAAATAAAATATGGAGTAATCATATCATGGGATATTTTACAGTTTTCCAAAAGCAATTCCTTGCATAATACTCAATATGGGAAAATGCTAAAGTCATAAAGTTCAAAGTTTAGAACAAAAACAAAATGTAAAACTGTACATAGATTAGGATTCCAAAATTCCAAATACAAGCACTTTTAGAGACATATATACATGTATTGATAGTGGGCAAATGGGGCTTCAAAATTTGGCCACGGTATCACAAACCAAAAACTAAGAGAAAAACATGTTAACATTTGTTATTTTTATGCAATGGGATTATGAGAGGTTTTATTTTCTCATTCAAAGTTTTCTATATTCTCCAATTTTTCCAACATTATCAGGTATTGCTTTCACATTTAGAAAAATAATAAATAAATGTTAAAAATAATATAAAAGTAAAATTAAAAGGTGTCCCAAAGGATACAAACATAAGCCCAGAATGTCCTGTTTTTTGTTTTCGTTTTTGTTTATAAATGACTAAATCTTCCTGCTAAAAAGTTTTTATTTCCAGTAGAAGTGGAAGTTGTATTTTTTCCTTGACTGGATTTGCCTAGAGGATCCACTGCAACATATTTGATTAGGAAACCTCCTGCTGTCACTGAAGCATCACTCAGAAACTTCAAGGTCATGACATTTCCTAGGGAGGGAAGAGAATGTAAAAGAACAACGATGTTACTTTCCTTCGATTTGCCGGACAACTCAAACCTTCTTCATTCTCATATGAAAATATAAGATTTCAGTGAAAAAATACTCCAGAATCCAGTACTGAATTCTCAAGCTGTGATTCATGGCCAGTGGATCAGGGTGAGAGGTTCAGATTTTTGACTCTGGCTCTCCAGTATGTCCTACAGGAAATTATATCCTACAGGAAATTTTGTTCTGTTTTCATAGCTATTCTTTTTAAAGTGCACAGCCACAGAATTACTGAAAAATGGCAGGCAGTTCAAATCAGTGAGGCATGGACAGCTAGCTTACTAAGTGATGAAAATACAAGTTTTGCATTTGCAAGAAACAAAGCCACAAACTAGATTCCCACTTTACACATTGTATCTAAGTATATTTCATCTGCATTAAAGAGCAAAAAATGCAAAAATAAAAAGGAAAAATGTTATTACATATAATAGAATATGAGGATATTTTTAATCTTTTTCAGAAAGGAAAATCCTCAATGTAGATTCCAAATCCAGAATTCATTTTAAAAAAAGCACCCAGGGCTTCCTTGGTGGCATAGGGGTTAAGTCTCAGTGTTATCAAGCTATCACCGGCCACTGTGGCATGAATTTGATTCCTGGCCAGGGAGCTGACCCACACGGCACAGCAGATCTCACCTGTCTCAACTGCTGCTCCCCTCAATGTATTTCAGTACATCTGCCTGTTCTGTTCCCCACTCTGGTAAATCCTCTCACCCCCCCACACCTCTGGTCTACACCCCAGCTCTTGTATGCATAAATAAATAAATCTTAAAAAAAAAAAGTAGGTGGTTTAAAAATGTCTGATGAAACGTTGAATAGCAAAAGAAAAAAAATCAGTAGCAACTATCTGCAGGACGTTAAATATTTGTTCATGACATTATGGTACGTTTGTACAATCACCTATCAGGCTGTCATTAAAAAGAATTTAAAATATCCAAATATTGTACTCTGCCTTGGAAATAAAGCCATGGATCCTTGTATGTATGTATATAATGTTTGTATGAGACAGGAAAGCACCTGAAGTAAAGTCACTACACAATTGCCCAGTGCCTTTCTGGTTTGGGGGCGGGGATGAGGAGAATGGGCATATTCTTGCTTTTAATTTCATAAAAGTGGTGTAATTATAGGTAGTTTTAAATTTATTTATTTAGTTCTTGCATTTTAATATAAATATCCTGGGGTGTTTTTCTATTCCTCTGTAGCAACTTCCTCTTGTTGTTTTGCTAAATATTGTTTTGTTGTTGTTTAGTTATGTCCTTTTCCTATGTTTATGTCTCTTTAAATGATAAATTGTGTGGTTTTCTTTTAGTTTCTGGTAGTTGTAAGAAAAAAATTGATTTGATTATGTTTGTGGTAAGTCTTGTCTGTTTCAGACAATAGAAGAAAAATGTCAAGTTTCAGGCTTCCTTTTGACTTTCCCTCTGTTATTTTTTCCAATCAGTTTCTCATCCCTCAACTGCCTCCTATAGCTCACAAGACTTCTTTCATCTTTCTGTTAATATGAAAGAAGTTTTCAAGAAAGAAATAAGGAATAAAAGACAAAATCCCCCTCTTCCTAGGGAGATTGCAACAGAGTAATGAATTATTACATCTCAAGCATTAATCATTCAAGGATTGAACAAGAATCCCCATCTCCTATAATTATGATGCATAAATGAAATGTGAGTGCACCACAAGGCCAGCGTGTAGGAGTGATCTGAGTTTAGGATTACTTAGACATTGCAACTCATTGCCTTGTTTTTAGTTGCAGAAGCATTGTGATGACTTTATGACTTGGAGGGAAAATAGAGCAAGTAAGAATGTCAACTATTAGTGCTGGTGTTGGAAATAAAAAGAAAAAAATGAAGACATCTAAGAAAGTAAAAGTTTAGCCAGAAAATAACAGGGGGGCAATATCAGGGGTATTGCTTGTTGAGATAAATTTATGTTACTTATAAGGACATTTCTTGAGGCACACTTCATGGAACAAAGTCACAAAAAAAAAAGTTTGTGTGTGGGGGAGATTTGGAAAACATTGCTATTACAGCTATTTTTTGAACTCTACTATGTATAATTAGCATATTAAAAGCTCCTTAATATCTTTCAATAAAGAAACCTATTTAACATGCTTAATTCAACCCAATTTCCTCCAATTTATTTGATTTTAGAGCCCTTTTCTCATGTAACACCTTTAAAAACAGCTCACAGAATTAGTTTCTTCACATTTCTCTCTGGGGAGTGCTGCACTAAGATAAAAATGCAATGAGTGCAATGAAAACATTTTTTTCATGGACAGACTTTTAATGCTTTTATAATTTACTTCTTTAAGAATAAAGAAGTTTTGGCCTTTTATTGTCACATGTTATGGAAATCAGAGACTACAGTAATATTCACAGATTTTCAGATTCAAGACAATCGCAAACTGGATACCTGAATGTATTGAGTCTATGAGTATTTAGCTCGAGGAATTGCGGCAAGTCTTAAGTATAAATAAGTACTACCTATTTTACCAGGTAACGAGCTACATCTGTCCTCAGTTCTCTCCACTTTAAAGAAATAGTAGTAACTGTTGGGTCCTTCACTTTCACTGACACAATGAGAAAACAAAACATAATTTTGTTCCTTAATTTAGGGCCATTACCTGTACTAATGATGTCTTCTGGAAGTTCATCTCCACAGTATCTGAAAAATAGGACTTTTTTTAAATGAGAGGTCACATGAAAGAATATTATATACCCACTGTAAGTAGTTCTTGTTGATAAGAGCTTTGCTCCCTTAATGACTCATTTTCCTATTATTTTAAAACTTATTTTTTTTTAAACTTGAGTTTGTAATGGAGAAGAGGGGTTAAAACTTAGCTTGTTGTTTGAAATGACCTTCTCACAGTATTAATGAGATTTTAGAGAAAGGATATGTGGCTTACAAAAAACTATTTGGGCAGTAGGTAATTTGAAACTGGAAAAATTAAAGATTTGTTTCCAAGAAACCTCATAAAGTTTTCTTCACAGCTGAAGAATGGGTTTGTGATTGGTGCTATTAGTATTTTGAATTCCCTAGTAGGCTGATTTAAACATGAAAAAGAATGTTTGATTTTTATCTGAATTGTGATTTTTTTTGTCAGTTTTGAAAAATATGATTTATTAAAGAGGAGGGAAAGACTATTTAAAAAGTAAATCATTCAACATTTACCCAATAAATTGAAAATTAGCCTGTTGAAATAGTTCATGACTTTACATAGGGTTCTACTTGAATTCTGGAACTAGGCTTAGAATAGAAATGTCATCTCAAGTCACAAAATAGGAGGTTCATTTTTCAAAATATATTTTGTTTTTAATTTCTCCAACCATATTTCAAGCCATCTTCAAACTGTTTTTCAAAATACAATTTTTTCTATAGCAATAGTCTGTTAGGCAAAGAACACAATAAAAAAATCACTTTCCTTCCAAAAATTGTTCATTTTTATAAAAAGTGCCTTTGTTTTTCTTTGTATTTGAGTCATTCATTTCAAAATCAACATAAAAAGTTATTGAGTCTATAATTTATAATTGTCACCACTACCATTTTCTTTCATTAAATTATTATTACAGATAATAGAGAACTAACAGCTCATTGATAATGGGTAGTCTAAAATATGCATTATTAAATGGGGACCTGAATATATAAAACACTTAATTTAAACTCTTTAATTGGCAAGTTTTGTAGTGTAACATTACAAGTTACACTACAAGTTTTGTAAAGAACACTAAAACTATGTTAAAGATTTAGGGTGAAACACAAAAACATTGTATTCAGGCTTGTTGAAAAACCAAGGGAGAAATTTTGAAGAAAGGAACACTTTCTTTTAATGTCATAAAAAGTTATTTATAAGATGAAATCCATCATATATTTAGCTAAATTGTATTAGAGGTGGGACTATATTTACCTTACATCTATAATGCCTAGCACAATGATGTGTACACAGAAGAAAGGTAACAATTACTGAGTTAATAATTATTTGGAGGTTTACAGAAATGAGAACACTCTAAGACTCCAACAAATTTCCCACTTCGTATCCTTTTTCCTCCTGTTGTTGGTCAAATCTTATCATAAATAGACTTACTAATGCTTATAACTTGATAATAATAAAAAAATAGCTGAAGGAGTTCCAACAAACCTCCCCAGAATAATTGGAACAGGTTTTTTCCAATAAAAGTCACCTTTCCTGTGGAACTAAGGTCACCTGAAGCCCTGCAGGCTTCAAGAGAAACTGTTATCATTATCTAAACTACCTAGAAGAATTATGTAGATTTAGGGTCATCGCCAGAAAATAAATTTATCAGAAAAATCTGTGACATGGTAAACTTCTAGAGCATCTGGTTTTGTCACATGAATCGCCCTCTCCTTATCATGTGAGACTCCCTCCTCTCTCTTTGACACCCTAAGTCCCTCTCCCATTCATTAGCTCAAGAACAAAACCCTTGGTCCATACTGAATACTCTGGAATTTACAGCCATGTTAATTCTTCATACATATGTAATTAAATGTGTTCTCTTTTCTCTTGATGATCTGGTGTTAATTTGTTTGCTTGAATAAGCCAAGAAGAACCTGGAAAGGTAGTGGAAATTAATGCTATTCCCCTTTATAGCTATCACGATTTTAATGATAAGTACATGTAGCAGTTGATTATGGCTTATCATCCTAAGAAACATCTTTCTTAAAAAAGGATGTGGTATTGGGCCTCCTTGGTGGCACTATCAAGCTATCACCAGCCACTGCAGCATGAGTTCTATCCCTGGCCAGGGAGGTAACTCACATGGGGGCAGACCTCTCCTGTCTCATCCACTGCTCCCCTCAGCAGTATATTTCAGTAGATCCGTCCGTTCTGCTCTCCACTCAGTCTCTGGTGAATCCTCTCAACCCCCACACCTCTGGCCTACACCCCAGTTCTCGTATGCATAAATAAAATAAGATAAATCTAAAAAAAAGATGTGGTACTGCAGAAGAGTAGAAATAACACAAAAACAGTATTTTTGATTGAGGAAAATTAAAGAAACATCAAAGAAAAAAATAGATGTTCATTTAACTCATTTATAAAGAAATGACACATACCTCCCCACAAAGCCATGGATGTCGTCATAACTGTCATATATTTCAACATAGTCAGCTAAGCAAGCTGGGTCATCTTCAAGATCAAAGTCCAAAAAACTCAGATGAATGCGCTGACCATACTTGAGTCTAATATGCCAGTAGCAGACTTGGTTATCATCATACTCCTTCGGGAAGCCTGGAGATTTAAACAATCTCTTTGGCTCAGTGAACACACCACCACATTCCTTTGCTGAAATGAAAAAAAAAAAAGAAAGAAAACATTAAAAAAAAATTGTGCCTTTAAAATGATAGTCACTTCTTAGTGTCTATATATTAAATATTTTTAAAAAAGCAATAGTAGAGAAATGCCTTAATATATGCCATTCATAGTATATTATGTACACATGTAGCTAAAGAATAAATGTATTTTCATCAAAAGTTGCTAACTTCTCTAAAATGAACATAAACTATTTGGGGTTTTTTTTTAAAAGATTTATTTATTTATGCATACAAGCTGGGGTACAGACCAGAGGTATGGGGTGGTGAAAGGGTTCACCAGAGAGAGAGTGGGGAGCAGAACAGGCAGATCGATGGAAACACACTGCTGAGGGAGCAGTGGTGAGGCAGGAGAGGTAGGCCATGCCATGTGGGAATCTCCCCGTCTGGGTGTGGAACTTGTGTCTCCACTGCCGACAGCTCCATAGCGCAGCTCCTAACTGCTGCACCACCGGGGAGGCCCGGGATTTTATTTTTTAAGCAAGTAGCAAGAACAAACCACTGTATACCTGTTTCACATTTTTGGTTCTTCTAAAAATAGAATATGCAAATTTTTATGGGTATATCAGTAAGTATTTTGACAAATACTTATATTAACTTTATCAACAACTCAATCAAGTCAGGAATCTGTTCTGTGGTGTCTTCACTATGTCAGATATTCAAACACTTAAATAATGAGTCCAATAAATTATGTTTAGAAATAAAGAATTTCAAATTGAAAGGATCTTAAAGGTCACTGCAATCCAGTTAAAAGAAGTAATTTGTAGCCATTCTGCACTCCTTTCACTGGTTTTAAATTAATACTTTAATATTTGAGGATTTGATGGAGATTTCATACTTATTTTTTCAAATCATCTCTCTTTTTTAATATATAATCTGTTATAAGAGTAAACAAACACCCTCTGCTAGAAGCGGTAATTTTATTCTTTTTTTTTTAAAGATTTATTTATTTATACATACAAGCTGGGGTACAGGCCAGAGGTGTGGGGCGCCGAGAGGGCTCACCAGAGACAGAGCGGGGAGCAGAACAGGCAGATCAGAAATACACTGCTGAGGGAAGCAGCGGGCGAGGCAGGAGAAGTTTGCCGAGCTATGTGGGACTCTCCCCTGCTGGGCATCGAACTCGCATAGCGCACCCTGCCGACAGCTCCACAGTGCAGCGCTCAACTGCCGCGCCACCGGGGAGGCCCTAGAAGCGGTAATTTTATAGTACGTCCTAGAATGAAAGCTCTGGAGGGACTCTAGTTAATTTTAATTCATTATCAAATAAGTGTCTAGTGAATTGGAAAAAAGTGCAAATTGGAAATTCATATGCAATCTGAACGATGGTAGTGGTGATGAGTCTGAGTAGCATTCAAACATAGTTTTCATTTTATCAATTAAAATGTTTTACAAGAATATTCTCCTTTAAAATAACCATTTAAAAAAATTGTGTTAGAATCCTTAATGCCACAGAAATTAAGAAAGTTTTTCTTCCTGTTGCAGAACAGGATTTTCGGAAGGTTAGAAAGTAACAGAACGTCAGGGATCTAGTCCCAGCTTTGTGATCACACTCTACCTCGGATTTTTCATTGTTAAAATAAATATAATTTTTCACTTATTATCTACTTCATATGATTACTCTGAGAATAAAACATAGAAGATAAGGGTTTATACAAAATGAAACTACTCATACAATTAAATATTATCTAACAATTTATATGTGTACATAAGCATACAGTGTTTATGTAGAAAGTTTTACAGAGCCATTTTTGAGGTGACTTGCTATGTCCCATAATAGCCTATCTTTGTTGCATATATCATCAGATTAGAGAAAATATTTAAATCTTGAATTAATTTAGTTGTTTATTTAGCTATATGTATTCAACTATTTTATATTATATATAGCTATCAACTCATCTCCTGCTTATTTAAAAAATGACAGATTCACAAAGTAGATTGGGTCCCCAAAGACTATTAATTGGTAAAAAAGTTATTCATATAAAATCAGTTAATATCATGTCATACATTCAAAACTTGAATCAGCCAGCAAGTTTTCTTTTAAACTTTTTTATGACCTTATTCGTATTTACTTCAATCAGACCTAACTTGTGGTATTGTTTAATTAATTGTTCTATTTTTCTAATACTGTTAAGATTTTTTCATTTCAATTACTTTCAATGAGCAATTATCTTAATACTAGTTTAATCTCCTTTAGGTTACTCACATTCTAAATAATCAGCATATCACTAAATCTGAAAGTAAGCTAAATATACTAAGAAATGAGCAAAAGCAGTCTCCTGGAGTTCTGTACACATATTCCCAGAATTAAAAAAATTCAGCCTCTATGAGAGACAAAAGGAACTTAAAAAATAATGCACAAGTTAAAGCAGAATTTGTATAAAAGGACAATGAAATATTGTAAGAACCTTTCCATTAGCACTCCCTCCTTCATCTTCCCTAGACATTGACCTGTGAAAATGATCAAATAGGAGCTCAGATATCCTGAAGTTGAGTGAACAAAAGAAGAATCAGAGGATATATTTGGAGATAAAAAATAATTTTTGAGAGTAAGAAGAGTTGTCAGTATAATGAAAAAAGGGAAGTGAGGATGAGAGGGAGAAAGGAAAAGAAGATATGTGAATTATTAACAATGACTGTAGTATGAGCTAAATAAGCTTAAAGTACATCAATGTGATCTAAAAGTTATGATCTCATATAAATACACTGTAAATATTTATTCCTATTTTGCCTTAAGTAGGACTAGCTGAGAGTTTTAGGCAAAATTCTTTTCTACTTGGAATACACATTATTTTGAAATACAGGCTAATTACAAAAATGAAAAACTCCAATTATTAATACATTGAATAATAAATAATATGCTAAAACTTCACTCTAATCTTCTACTTTATTATAGGCTTTCTCACCAGCTAGATCTAAATGAACCGCCGCTTTAGGATATTTATGGTTATAAATGTAGGAAAATTTTCATAACACATTGTAACACTGTGTGACATTGGCCTTAGGTGGTGGTGGTGATGAGTCTATTTTTTCTCTAAGAAGATGAACAAAGAATAACTTTATATTAATTATAATGAGGGGGGAGGGGAAGATAAGGGTAAAAAAGGGAATAGAAAAGAATACAAGGGACCATGGAGATGGATCACGGGTGAATTGGTGATGGGCTACCCAAGGGGAATACAAAATGTAAAAGATATAAATAACAATAATAAAAAAAAAACAGCCCGAAAAAAAAATTACAATGAGTTAATTTTTCTCTAAGTTTTTCTTGCTACAGTCAACCATGGAAAAAGACTAGGAATAAAAATATATTCTATAATAAAAACTAGTATATATGGTACATAATTGTTAAAATAAACCATAGCATGAGTGTTGCTTAGATTGGAAGTTTAAGAATTTATGCACAAACAGAAATTCAAGAGTTTTTAAATTTTATCTCTTTTGCCCTCATTCTATTGAAGGGATATTTTCCAACAGTTAATATGGTGCTATCATTTTATTTTTTTAACTAATTAGCTGTGCCAGTTTATAACCTCATTGTTTCCTCTTGTGGACAAGAAGTTACTTGGCACAGAAAAACTGAGGATTATTTGAGAATTTGTGATGTCATCTGCCTACTAATTATTGACTGTCTGATCTTGAGTGAGTTACTTAAGTTCTTAAGGTTTCAGTTTTCTGATTTGTAAAATGGTATAACAATACCCATTTGTAGAGTTGTTAACATTAACAGTTTCTTATAGAGTTGTGAATACTGACAGTTTAGAAAAACGTAACTCAGTGTTTGGCACAACACAATTATTCTATGAACAGATTTATTGTTAATTATCATTACAAAATTGTCTTAGCTCTAGAAGAAGCCATTTCCTCTTAACAACCTCTTAGTAACATGCAACTATGTTTACAAAGTAGAAAATTATTTCTAACAAACCATGTGGGTTGTAGCAATAGGCATCCCATCTTTCACTCCTATTGAGACGGACTCCATAATCAATAACACCAGTTTTTCCAAATCCACAGTTGGGCCCTGGCTTTACAATGGGGTATCCAACTCTGCCCTTGGACATCCACCCAGCAGCACAGACATGAAATCCTGCAAGAGAATGAAAGGGCTATGGGTTTGTGTGGTCAGCTCCCTCACGCAGCAAAAGTCATCTTAACAAAGACGTCCCCTTCCAAATTGAGCAAATACAGTTTACATAAAAAGGGAAATCAGTTTTCTTAAAAAAATAGATACAATTTGAATACATATAAAATATAACAACTGACTTTTACTACACATGATGACCTACTTGAAGAAAAAAAAAACGCAGATGAACTAGAAGTCAAACTGCTGCGGATATGCAAGCAGTCTGAAGTTTAATGCTCGATTCTTTACACAAGCAGCCTATCAAGTGCCATGTGGTAATTTCTGAAATTGCCATCAATACTGAAAAAAGTTCTTCAAATGACAGTTAAACTAGTTTCTATTTTAGAATCAATTAAATTATTGCTAATATTTTAAAAGATTTGAATAAGGAGAAAAGCACTCATAAATTTCAAATCGTTTCTACCCTGTTTTCCTTGCTCAGCTTCAGAGTGATTTATTTGCGAATGCCAGTGCCTTCCAAGTGATTTTACTATAGACCAGGACAGCTAGAAAAGGCTCTGACTTGTGTCTCCATCATTCCATTTATCCTGTCATACATAATCATATGGGTATAAACTGAGCTGTCATCTGAGAAGACTTTGGAGCATTACACTGGTCAACAGTGAGATTGTTACTGACTTAAAAAGGCCCTAATTTGTAGTATCTTTGTGTGCTGAACATGAATATAACCCTGAAAAATTTTTATTAGCTCTCGCTTTGAAGATATTTTATATAATTCATTTTATATGTTTCACCATGTAAATTTATCCATAGGACTGCAACAACATCCTAAATCAGCCTAGAATGATGTAATATTGCATCGCATTGCATAATACCATCATGCACACATCATCCAGAGTTGAGTGCATCATTTTCTGATGCAATGCAATACTGCTGCCAGGCGGCTCCTGAAGTAAGCTAATGTCAGCAGTGCACTCTATAAACCCCTGTCGGAAAGGTTGAGCATTGAAAATATTTCAGACTTTGTGTGAGACAGTTTAAGCTACTGTTCCACAGAACTGTTATTATCTTATCCATTTAGGCACAATACAGAACAGTAATGCTTCAAAAGTGTGTTAAGAGTGTGGACAATTTCTGCTCTATTTGTGGGGAAAGGACATTTGCCAACCAGAAGAAAAGTATCACTTCTCAAGTGAAGAAGGCTTATCATCTTTGCTTCGGATGCAAGGTTGGTGACCAAGACAAGCCTTGGGCCCCAAATATATGCTGTGCTACATGTGCCACAGAGCTTTCACAGTGGTTAAATGACAAAAGACCATCAATGCCATTTGCAGTCCCCATGGTGTGGAGAGAGCCAAAGAACCACATAAAAGACTGTTCTGTCTGCTTGGTTCCTCCTCTTTCCGGTGGAATAACGAAGCAAAAAAAGTCGAGAATAGTCTACCTAAACATTCCGTCAGCATTGAGGCCAATTCCACATGATGGGAGACTTCTTATTCCAGAACCTCCAGTAGAATATACTCTTGATTCATCTGATGAGGACAAGGATGAGCCAACCTGTTCTTCTCCTGTTCCATCAGCATGCAGTGATCCAGATTTTCACTGTGCTGCATCATCAACCCCACACAGACTAACATGGGAAGAACTAAATGACCTGGTTTGTGATTTGGACTTATCCAAGAACAAGGCAGAATTGCTAGGATCAAGACTCCAACAATGGAATCTTCTAGAAGATGTCACAATTACTTTCTATCGAAAGCGCTGCCAGCAGTTGGAGCCTTTCCTCAGAAAGTAAAGTACTCTGGTATTCTGTTCCGATATTGAGGGCCTCATGAATGCCTTAGAAGTCACTCGTGAACTACAAGAATGGAGACTATTTCTAGACTCTTCGAAACTGAGTCTTAAGGCTGTGCTTTTGCACAATGGAAACTGTCTTCCATCTATTCTATTCCTGAACAGCTGTACAAGAGACTAGTGAAGAAATCTAAGAAGTAGTCGATGACTTGATTTTTTTCAGGTATTAACCATAGGCATATTTCTATTGGCATGCATTTTGTGATGTAAACATCAATTTATTGCAGATTACAAAAAAAAAACTAGAGCCAATTAGAATTTGACTGTCATATTCGTGTTGAGCACATACAAATTGATAGGAATTGACTAATTTTATTTCAGTAGCATTATTTTTGTAAAAATTTGTTGACCAGTGTTATAGAGAACACCTTTATTTTTGTCTTGGATATTGTATTGTAATAGCATAAGCTTTGCCAAGTATTTCTCTATCAGCAAAGAGATTTCCTCAATAGAGAACAGAGTTCTGAATGGGAGTGGCTTTTTGGATTGTTCTGAAAGTCCAGGAGTGTTGATAGATCCTACTTTTTTAATGTAGCAAATAGCACTAGTCAATATTTTCACTAGGTCTCTTGACATCATCTCCCCAATTTTTTTCTCCTGCTATCTTTCAGGCTTATCTTGTGGATAAGCCTATCCACCTTTCTTCATATCTTTTGATCCTAGGTATAAATACATTATCTGACTTATTATAAAAGTAGGAAAAAAATGAAAAAAAAATGGGGAAAACCCCATTAAATGCATTATTTCCTTTACCAAGAAAATTTCCTTGTTTAAGACTCAATATAGTAATTTCAGGAAAAACATTCTCAGATGTCAACAAAAGATATTATTGAAATTTAATGTTAATATTAAATTTAATGTTAAAAATGAATTATTATGACATTAAGATTAATGAGGAATTTAAATGATGTTGAGATAATGATGTGTTCATTTTCTTTTGACTTTCTTCTTGTTAGTACTAGGAACTCTCCATTAACTCTAAGCAGAAAACACTGGAGAAGTCCATGGAGATATTATGGGGTACTATGTTACTAAACTGCTAGAGAGAGGAGTCTTATGAAAAAGTTACAGGAAAGGCTGAATTTTTCTCCAAGGGTGAAAAAGAAAAAAAGTCATTGTCAAAGCAGTTACCTATTTTTCTGGCTGCCTCTAGCTGCTTATAGGTGGCAAGCTGGCCACCTTCATATTGACACACCGCCTTTGCTTCTGCGTAGGTGAGCTTGTATTTGCCAGACCGTGCTTCTCTGTGGTAAACGCCCGCTGCTTGTTCTGTGAATTAACAAATTATGTTAAATACACTACGATCTAGTGTTGTGGAACAAGGGAAATTTTATGGCCTCAACTGGAAAATTACATCAACTATTGTTCGTGTCAGAGGGTTTCCTGGAACTGCTTCCATGGGTGGCTAAGTTTTCATTGTTAGAAAGCTTTTGTAAAAAAAAAAAAAAAGAAAAGAGGGGAATTTTAGGGTAATTTGAGAGCATAATCTGACAGGAGGCTAAAGGAGGCTGAACTGACAATCTGAAAAAAAGTTTTAATAAAACTTTGCATTTCTGTATTACCCCAAAGGTGATAAAATTTTGTACTTTTTTTTTAAAATACAGCAGCTCTCAAACTCCCCTCTTTAATGGACTACCAAATAAGTTTTTCAAGGAGGTTTGTTTTAAGTTATAAAAAAAAAAAAAACTTGAAAAGATAAACAGTAGGATAAAAAGGAAGCGAAGTCAAAATAACCCAAAGACAATTGGTTGTTATTTAGGCTCAAAGTGATGGAGAAAAATAAACCAAAATATCCATTTGAAGGGAATGACTAATGTGATAAAATTGAAGACTTGGTAAACAAATAAAAACTGAAGGAAAGTTTGAAGGAATCCAAAGCAAATAAATGCTACATCAAGAAAAAGAAAAAGAAATTCAAACATTTCTGAGAAAAAACTGGGCACACCTAATTACTAATCTTAATCTGGCCTGTCTTTTTGATTTTACAGGTTGTCCCCAACATATTTTAGGTAGTACAAAGTCATATATGAGCTGTTTTCCAGTAGATAATTATTTAAATTTGTTGCTTTGAGTTGGGTGTATATTTTGCTGTAGGAACAATGAGAAAAGATTGCCAGGACAATAATTATAGTGTTACCTTCAACAGTTCGAGGTAAACTATTAGATTAAGTTTTTGTACTCTGATTTATGCAATCAGTCACCATTAAGAGCTTTTCCAATGAGGGGCCTCCCTGGTGGCGCAGCGGTTGAGCGCTGCACTGTGGAGCTGTCGCCGTGGAGCTGTCGGCAGCGCGCGATGAGAGTTCGACGCCCAGCCGGGGAGAATCCCACATGGTGCGGCAGACCTCTCCTGCCTTGCCCGCTGCTCCCCTCAGCAGTGTATTTCTGATCTGCCTGCTCTGCTCCCCACTCTGTCTCTGGTGAACCCTCTTGCCGCCCCATGCCTCTGGCCTGTATCCCAGCTTGTATGTATAAATAAATAAATCTTAAAAAAAAAAAGAGCTTTTCCAATGAGAACACATATTTCTTGTAGCAAGCAAAACATGAATACAGCAGCATTAGAAATTTCATTCCTTGCTTTCCTCCTCAAGCTGAAATTGACATTACCAAAGCTGGATAAGAGATGCTGCTTGGTACTTTTTCCTGTTTTTCTGGATTCCAAGGAATCCTGCTCTTATACATCATATAGTTTAAAGTTACGAAGGCCTTCGCCATGCTGGTATTTAAGATCCGAAAACACAAGACACATCAGTTATTTCCCCCTTTAAAAGTCACCTACCACCCAAATATTCTTCATATGGTAAAGCCTCATTAACTAACTTTTCACAGTTTCCAATTTAGTTATTTTGAGACTATATCATGAGGTACTTTGTTAGGTGTTATGGATCAGTTTCTGTGCTCAAGTTTAGACACAGGTGTGCAATATAAATTTTAAGGTCTAGGAGTACCTCGGCTGTTAGTAGAGAAGGAGACATATTTAACATACTTCCATATTGTAATAGAGATTGTTAATTATTAAAAATATTAAAATTATATAAAATGGGAGATCTTTATTTGAACAAGATTTTGTAGGAATAGTTTGCTTTCCAAGGTTTCTCAAACTAAGATTTCTTTGGTACTTTACTCCAAAAATCAAAATATGATGTTTGCAGGAAAAAAATTACAAAAGACTTAAAGCTAGTTTTAAGTTTTCTTCCCAATAATTTTCCTTAAACTTAATGTACCTGCCAATTTTGTCTAGTAATAATAGTAACTTGCATAGCAAAAATATATATGTATAACTTTTGACTTATTAAATAAGATTCATATTCTACATTGTTCTTGAAAGAGCACCAAATTTCCTATTATTTTGCCTTGTGAACAAGTTGAGACTTTGGTATTTGACAAATTTAAAGTCATTTATTTTAAATTATTCCTTAATTCAGAACTTGAAATTACTAAAATGGTCCTTTGTACTTTGAATCTAATTTTAAAAGTTTTATCTTTCAAATAAAATATAATTTGTTAATTTTTTAGTCAATATTAACTTATTAAAACTGAATAATTTTTTAACAAAGAACTTTTTTCTTTTAGCAAGTAGTGACAGTATCATGTCGCCTCCAGATTTTAGTGCTACTTCTGTCATAGACAAATTGTAGATCTTGTACCAATTACTGCCTGAACCTCTGTTTCCTCATCTGTCAAGTGGGAATGATATTTATTTTTAGAAATAAATAAACCATTAAAATCCATAGGCATAGCTTTCACATCCTAGTAGGAGCTCTTGATAAGATTCTCCTTCCTTTCCCTTTTTCAGCTCCAATAGTGTTTGAAAAGAATTTTTGTGAATTTTTGATTTTATAATACATATAAACTATAAATAGTTGAAGTCTCTTTTCCTTGTCTTTGGTTAAAAAAAAAAATTACTGCTTAAGGAATTAGAGATTACCAGAGTTAAAAATAGACTTTAGGGGTCACCCATTTCAACCTTCTCATTTTACCAGTGCGGAATGAGACCAAGAGTTTAAAGTGTCTTGTTCTTGATACTTGCATGAAGATTCCTGCCTTCTAAATTAACTCTCTTTCCTCCCTTCTACATCAACTGTCCTTCCTCCCTAAATAGTTTCTAAAACTATATTCACTGAACCAACTGTGAACAATTTGGGCTAGGCTGACTGTTTAATAATTTGTCTCAGATTGAAGTAATTTGCATTTATCCCAAGCCTAAGATTTGCAGCATACTATTAACAAACATTTGGATTTGCTCCTCTCTACCTCGAGGACAGAACTTCTATTGTCCAGATTTATGTTTCTGTAATATATATAACTTCATTTAAAAAACTCTCTTAGAGGGTTTGGCGGCATTTCAAAGTTTATCCATATGGGTTTAATTCTTCCTAGGTTTTTTCATTTTGGACAAATATCTGCACATTTCCTAAGTTTTATGGTGTGCAATCAAAATAAACAAAGAGACTTTTTCATTCCTCTGGTGAATCCCAGGACCCATCTTGGTCAAAGAAATAGTACTGCTCAGGGAAAACTATCAATAGTTCACTAGCTCAAGAAAAAAAAGGCGGTAAGGCTGTGCATTGCAAATTGAGGTTTTAATGAAATCCACATGGCTACAGTTATTACCAGAGAGAAACTCACTAAAAGAGGAAATATTCTACAACTGTATGCTGCTTAGCAAACATAAAACCAAGATCTAGGTTAAATTTTGCTTTCTCTTTATTTATTTTATATAAGAATCGAACAGGTTTTTTTTTTGGAGCAATTACAACTTATTTTCATTATCAAATATGATAATGAACATAAAGCAATAATAATTTATTATATATCATGAGAATTAAAGTGTTGTTTAGAGTATAATGCAGGGTGTTTGGCTTTTCTGTATTTGGTCTTTCTTGGTCTATTGTTTACATTCACAGTTAGGCCTTCCTTACAATTAACAAAACAAAACAAGCAAAGAAACTTTCCTTGTCTAACAAAAGGATTAGAAAAGGACTTATATAGGACATCACGAATAAAAGAATTCAAAATGGTAAGAATGCATTCAGAAATACAGTCTTTTTCATTTTTTCCTGTATTGCAAGCTGGTTTTATCAAACTAGTTAACAAATGATTCAAAAAGCAAGATATACACTACAGGTCAGAATACATAGAGCAATGATCATAAAAATACTGTATACTCTAATTTACCTCTCATAATTCTGAAATCTTATTGCAAATGCATTGAAATAAAACCAAAATAATATATTGGTGTTTTTATGTTATTAAAGAAACAGTCTTCACAACACCACATGTACGCTTTGAAAAAATTTTTAAGTATATTTTGATATTGAATATAAATATTAGCTTCTATTTTCTATTCAACAGTGCACTTTATAAAAAGCTATTTTTAAGTTTTAGAAGACACAAATACTTTTGAAAAATAATGATAAGCATTTCAATGGCTATCTATCCTAAGCATTTTTCTTGGAAAACATCAACCTTGAACAGAACAGAAAAATTGATTCACTTCTCCATGAATTCAAAGAAGTGAAATTTCCAACATGAAATTCATGAGAGAAGTTTCTTACCAAGCCATATGGAGTTATGAAAAATTCCATCCTTGATTCCCCATCCGTGAGCCTCTTTCCACAGCAAGACAAATAAATAAATTAAGAAAATCATTTCTCAATTGTAAAGGAGTAACAGGCTGTTAGAGGCTGCTCAGTATAAATTCTCAGAGCAGCAGCCGAAATGTGACTGAAACATCTGGTTTTCACATCTTTTAAATGGTTTTTTTCAACTATGAGGTCAGCAAGTACTCTCCAATGGCATTCTCTGCTGTAGTTACACAATTAATTCAGTGTCTGAGCAAATCCTCTGACTCATTTGCATTGGCAACCAAAACTAAGGATATAGAATGATCATCTGCATTTTAAAAATCACTTACTTGAAAAGGAGTTCATTTATTCTATCAGTCACAGCCAACATTCTATTAAGAAGTTTGTCTAATTTGGTATAGATTCAGCAGAGTTTTTTAAAAAAAACTTCAGTCGGCTTTTAAGAGAAACCTTGAATGACTTATTTACATTAAGTTAATTATGGAGATGGGGTTTGGGATTAAGTAGTAATCTTGAAGATGACATTATTAATGTTACATTTATTTTTCCTAAACATTGTTAAGCTCACACAGAAAATTTAAAGCAAAAAAATGTGTATAGTTCGGGAAATATTAAGCCTTTTCCAGTGGTTGTAGGACTTTATACTCTCACTGGATTTGTCTTAAAGTTCTTGGTTTGTTGCAGTTAGGAAGTAAATACATCAGCTTCTAGAAGAGTAGCTTAGTTTTAGAGTCTTAGGAGTAGGTTTCAGCAGCCTGGAGTATCTTATTATCACACAGACTTCTCCAGATCACATATTCTTGAAGTTTTGGGAGAAAGGTGAGCAAGTAAACAGTTGTTAAGTTAAAAGATTGTAGTTTAAGCCTTCCCAAACCACCCTAACTTTGAAAAAGATGACCAAAATTGTAGGTAAGAATTACCATAGTAAAGTCTCCATGCCTTAGACATCCCAAATTTTCATCTCCTTTTGCATAGGGTCGCTGGGTAACATATCTAGTAATATTCCCACTGCACCGATGCAAGTGGCATTTCCTGCTGACTCACAGCCATATGGCACTCTTTGCTTCTCTTTATTACTGGTTATTCTTTGCTACATAGCATCTCTTCTCTTGCTGCTAAATGGCTTCCCATTTGCTGCCATTATATTCATTGCTTTCATGCTTTTTAGTTTCTCGATTGATACTGGAATCCTTTGAAAAAGTTAACTTTCCGGACATGCTCAGGTTTGAAGTCAGCCTTGAATCCCATGGACATCTTTGTATTGAACTTTGCCAGTTTGCCCTGGTCTCATCTCTTCTTAGAGAATAGTTGTAGGGATGTAGGTTGAAGGTACAGAATTTATTGAATACTCACTGATGTGTGCATAAGGTTCAGATCTCTAATTTGAACCCACAGCAAATGAAAGATGAAGTTGTATCCCTGCTCACCAGCAGGGCTAGAGTTTTTTGTAGTCTAGATCAAGTGGGTGTGACTATGAAGAAGGCAGGCATAGTTAGTGAGGACAGGAAAAGAATAAATAGTTGAGGGGAACAAAACATGATATTGCTATGGAGAGTGAAATTATATGAGTATTTTAAGTTTGTGGCTTAGGAAGTAAATATAACATTCCTTGTTTAAGGCTACAGCAAAACCAACACAGCCTTCCCTGTTCTTTGCTTGCTCACGGTCTCTGGCCACGCCCTTTCTGCATGTCTCTAAGCTACCAAATTTCCCAGTAGTTCTCAGTTATAAAAATTACATTAAAAATTTACTCTTGGGCAACCTGGTGGCAAAGGGGTTAAGTCTCAGCACTATGAAGCTATTGGCAGCCACTGCAGCACAAGTTCCATCCCCAGCCAGGGAGCTTCCCAAGTGGTGCAGCAGACCCCTTTCACCTGCTGCTCCCCTCAGCAGTGTATTTCAGTCAATCTACCTGTTCTGCTCCCCACTCTGTCTCTGATGAATCTCTCACTCCCCCCCCCCCATTCCTCTGGCCAATACCCCAGCTCTTGTATGCATAAACAAATAAATCTTTTAAAAAAATTTACTCTCAAGAAAGAATTTGAAATTAATTTTTACTTAGGTAAAAAAACTAACAACAGACACCCGTCTGTGTTCATTTGCATTATCACTAAGCTCCAAGAACAAGAGGGTGTGAATGTTCAACTTGTTTGAACATGCAAAATTTAATGAGTTCTTTGGATGGATTAGCCCTATCTAGGGTAGAGGATTTTGCCCCCCACCCCACCAACTGTGCATTCAGAATTCAAACACTTCCCCTCAACTTTGACCAGTGTTTGGAAACCCTATTCTCCCTACCATCAAGGAAAACAAAACAGTGCCAAAGGATGTGGGATCTTGTTTTGAGGGAGTGTTCAATTCTCTTGTGGAAGAAAAGAGAATTAAGGTTTTTATATGAACAAGATGCAATGGGTATGGGTGGTAATCCAGGGGAGGACCAGAGGAAGAAAAAGAGAGGGGAAAAGAGGAGGACTGCCTATGAACTTACCTTGGAAGTTGCTTAAGAGAAGCAGGCAGCCCCTGTCCAGCCCCCAGTACTCACCGCCAAAGATATGTCTCGGAGGAGCTGAGAGACGATACACTGAATAAAGTTCCTTTCAAGGTCTTGAAGACGTCACCAGTCAAATGCCCTGCCTTCATGCATAACCAACCGCCTCTCTGCCCCCCAATATCTTGATCTTTAGGTTAAAAATGTACAGTGGTTCCTTTTCAGTCATTGACCAAACACCCAGCAAGTCTGTTTTTTTTGTGGAGGCAGCTCCTGTTTGATTTTTGCTTCCATATGTCCAAAGGAGATCGGTGCAGCATCTTTTTTGAGGATTTGTGAGAACCACAGGAGTTGTTGACAATAAAACATGTTAGCATCATGTTTGTCTTTGGTTAGTGCTCAGTATATGTAGTTGCAGTTGCATTTAAAGTCAGTTCACCAATCTTCCTTGGCCTGTTTGATTTCATTGGCCTGTTCTTATCTTCGTTTTGCTATTTTGTTCTGCAGTGTCACCATCCAGTGACACAGAGCTTCTTTCTCACTAGTGTCAACTCTTCAGGTCACTGACCTCCCTTAAGCAGCCTCTGTACTAGCAGGAGACAGAAACTTCCAATTTCCTTCCTGTTTTGATCAAGATTACATGTGTTTCTTTCACAAGGTCCATAGGGTTATATTTCAGAGTGAGATAAGAGAGTCTCTATTATCTCTTGCCTTTATGGCTCCAGAGACTGAGCAAACTGTGAGGTTTACCTTAAGGTTCCAATTTATTGAATGGTGGATTGGCCATATCATGGGATATTGTGTAGTAGCAGATTCATTTTTAATGAGGACTGAGTAGTTACTGAGTAATTAAAATTACTGTAATCTAGAAACTTAAGGTTTTTTGGTTTTTTTTTAATCTGCTCTGTTATTTCATTTGAAACCTGGGGGGAGAGTTCAGTGAGGCTCTTCCAAATACCCTAGTGTACAGGGTAGACCCTCAACATAGATACAAGGTTCAGAGAAGTTAAACTATCTTGCCTTAGCAAGGTAATATTTATTAGAATCTGGACTAAGAACTAATCCTGTTAACTCCTGTTCACACATCATTAATAAAGCCAAAGTGCTATCTACCAAAAAGGGGGAAGAAGGGTGATTTCTGAAAGTTTTTATTCCTACTTAATACATTGCAGTAGCACAACTGAGGCTCAGAGAGATTGATGGCCTGTGAATCAAGGGGAAAGTGCCACATAAATGAGACCACAGCATCTTTGAAAGGGAAGATATTATTGCATGGTACAAAGCATGACAGCTAATTTTGATAAATGCACTACCAATTGAATTCTTTAAACAGAGAATTATCTTTAAACAACTTTGGTATTTGGTTGAGGTAGTCTTGCCAGGACCAAAATGTTCCATGCAAAGGGAAACAACATACATGTGGAGCTTCAGAAATCGAAATAGCTGAGTCCTTTGGAAAACTGCAAGTTCTTCAGTGTAGCTGGGGGTACGGGATGGTACAGGAGGCAAGGAACTGATGAGAGATGAGCCAGAGGGAGACCAAGGCGTCTCGCATACCTAAGGAATTTGAATTTTATCCTGGAAGCTGGAGCACACTTAACAGACATTGACTACTATGAAATTGACCCCCTTTAACCATTCATCCCACCCCCCTTTTCCTTCCTCTTTGGTAACTGTCATTTTATTTTCAGAGTTTTAGAGTATAGTCTTATTGACAGCGTCTTTGTTAACTTTTGTTAGTTCATTTGCTTTTTTTCTTTATATTCCACGTATGAGTGAATCCATTTACACTTGTGTTTCCTTTCCTGATTTATTTTGCTTAGCATAATCACCTCAAGTTGCATCCATGTTGTTGCAAAAGGCAAGATTTCATCTTTTTAAAACTTATCTAGTCATCTGGTGATGGGCATTTAGGTTGTTTCCATGTCCTGGTTATTGTGAATAATGCTGCATATGTCTCCTTGAATTATATTTTCATATTCCTCAGAATGTAGAATTCCTCAGGTGAGGCGATCACAAAACTGCAGGTCTTTTACTCCTTTTTTTGGCTTGGATAGAAAGAAATGAAAGTCACTCATAAATCTATCTTAAGATCTTGAAAGGTATTTCAAGTATCACAAAGACATATCTCCTTATTTCATTTTTGCTGTGCCATTGAATCCACCCAGTTTTAGTCCTGGAGACCTGCACAGTGCTTTTCACAAAACCTCTGCCATTTTTCATTGGGTGTTACTATTGCCATTTCTAAACATACCCCTTACATCCTTGTTTTCCCTCCCTCCATGAGAAAATAAATGTTATTCATTTATGCTCTCTTCTCCCCATTCTTCTCCCCATGAAACCTTCCTTTATCTTCCCCAGGTGGAATGAATTTCTCTCAAACTTTCTTAAAGGAAAGTATTTCTTAAGAAAAGTTCATTCTTGGGCCTGCCTGGTGGCGCAGCGGTTGAGCGCTGCGCTGTGGAGCTGTCGGCAGCGCGAGATGCGAGTTCAACACCCAGCCCGAGAGAGTCCCACATGGTACGACAGACCTCTCCTGCCTTGCCCGCTGCTCCCCTCAGCAGTGTATTTCTGGTATGCCTGTTCTGCTCCCCACTCTGTCTCTGGTGAACCCTCTCGCCGCCCCCCACCTCTGGCCTGTACCCCAACTTGTATGTATAAATAAATAAATCTTAAAAAAAAAAAAGAAGAGTTCATTCTTGCCACAATCTTTTCTGAATCAAAAATGAATTCAGAACATTACATGGATACATGGTAAAGTTTATTGAGTGAATGAACAAACATATTTTATGTTTTGGCCCAAATCCCAGACACTAGCAGCTATTCCATTGAATTCATGGGTGTGGCTTGAAAAAGAGCACCTACAGTCTGAGAGTCATGCTCATCATTAAGATAACAATAATTTCTAAGAGAGAGAGAGTGTGGTATTGAGAAGAAAATAAAGGATGATCCAATTCTATTTTATTATGATGTGCCACACCCACCCCAACCTATTGCCCCATCTAATTTAGCACCTCTGGGGATGATGGTATTTATTTTGCAAAACATAGCACTATAGTAATCTGATTAAGTTATTTCATGGCAAGATACTATTAAGGCTGTAACATTTTCCTGGAAAATGGTAGAGTTGAATCAGCTTTTCATAGTTATCTCTGCCCAGTCTCACTACTTCTGAATTACACATCACTACCAGTAAGGCCAATAAAAATTTATTCCAAATGACGTGTCACTAATAAATCTGGAGAGAATTTGAAAAGTCCCTGAGAGTCAATGGAAAATTGCTTTTTGCACTCACAAAATCTTACAATACATTTTGTGTGTGTGTGTGTGTGTGTGTATGTGTGTGTGTGTGTATGTGTGTGTTAAAGAATCTTAACAGGGAATGTGGATAGGGTTTTATAAAATAGTCTGAAAGTTTGTCAAGTTTGATTTCATGTGAATGTTAGTTGCTCCCTGTTAATCACAATAATGATGACAAAACTACCACCAACAACACTGATACCTACAATAGATCAAGCATTTAAAAGATGAAGGCATTCCTCTAAAGGCTTTGTGCATTTAAACAAATTTAGGTTGTACAACTTACTCTGTATTTTCCACCCTACTCAACTCCTTAGGATGATGAGGTTTATAAAAAGTATTTTGGGGGATCATTTGCAGTCTGACCTCCAGGAGTGTTGGGCCATGAAAGCATAGGCAGGAGACTGGAGGGAGGCATGAGGGTGAGTTTGGGGAATATATTTTCTGGCCTCGTTCCTGCCAGATTGAGGCAGCTGTCTCCTTTATTAAAGAATGTGGCCCTTGTCTGTGGCCCTCTATGTGAAACCAACCTCTGTGCGCTCCTCACTACCTCCTCCCTTCCTGTCTGGTATGGTAATGGTGGTCCGTCTAAATTCTCACAGCCCATCTCTCTTATACTTTCTCCATTTCCCTCCCAGAGTGCACCATTTCTTTCCTGCCAAGATCCCAGCTGATACACCCAACTGATAATTTTATAGACTTCTCACTTAGACACATACCTTCTCGTAATTCTAGTGACATTACTTTTTATGCTTCCTTACAACTTCTGGTGTTATTATTGAGAAATCTGATGACATTTTAATTCCCGAGTTTCCCTTTCCAACCCCAGAATATTGTTCAATTTACTCGTTGTTCTTGGTGATCTGAAATCTCACAACATTGTTTCTTTTGGACACCTCCCATCTTTAGGTTGGACAGTGGGTTCTTAGAATTTGGACATTTATGCCCTTGAGAATGGAGAATTTTTCTTGACTGTTTTGCTGCTGATATCCTCCTCTTTGTTTTCCAAATGATCGCTAGTAGTCACATCACTATTTATTAGATGTTGGATCTTTTTCTTACCCTCTAGTTTTCCTGATCTGTTCTCCAGTCTTTTATAATTCTTTATTCTTTTTAATTTGCTTTCTTTTTTTTTAAGATTTATTTTTTTATTTATACATACAAGCTGGGGTACAGGCCAGAGGTGTGGGGCGGCGAGAGGGTTCACCAGACAGAGCGGGTAGCAGAACAGGCAGATCAGAAATACACTGCTGAGGGGAGCAGCGGGTGAGGCAGGAGAGGTCTGCCGTGCCATGTGGGATTCTCCCTGGCTGGGCATTGAACTTGCGTCACCGCTGCTGACAGCTCCACAGCGCAGCGCTTAACCGCTGCGCCACCAGGGAGGCCCCTAATTTGCTTTCTGAGAGACTTATCTAACTTTACCTTCTAATACCTATAGTGAGTTTTTCATTTCTGCCATCATTAAAAAAAAAAAAATTCCACCATCAGTTTTCTTTACTTGAGTGAACTATTTTCAATTTTTTTCTTTTTATTGAGGTAACATTAATTTACACACTGTGTATGTTTCACGTGTACAGGGTGAGTTTTGTTAACCATAATCTTTATTCTAGGGTGATCTGGCTGGGCCATGTTGTTCGGAAACCCTCAATGTCAGTGTCTTTAGGTCTAAACTCTTAGATTGGTCCTATTCTCCTGTAAGAATCTTATAATAATTTGCTTGGAAGTTTCAGCCTGGCTGCCAAATTTTGGAAGCTGTGTGGGGAAAGGTGAGGACCTCATCACTGATTATGCAAATACCCATTTAAGCACCTCTTTTTAGTACAGCATCCCCACTCTATTGTAACTTATTGACCTGTCCAGATATCCTCTATATGTGCCCCTCAAGGAATAAAAAATAATCCTAGACCTTTCCATAGGTAAAGAAGAAGAGCAGTAATCAAGCTTACCAAAGTTGCAACATGGATCTGGGAGTTGTGGTGATTCCTCAACCAATGTCCATATTTTGACCTCTTCTGCAAATATATGACACTATTGATTCCTGAGCTCTTTGTCTTTTTCTTTACCATTAGGGCTTACTTCTCCAGATTATTAGGATAAGATTTAGCTTTGTTGTTATGCTAATGTTGCCATCCTCACACCTGCTTTTTAGTTTCTGAAACTAAATTTTCATATTAGGTAAAGATCTTTAAAAATATATCGAATTAGGGCCTCCCTGGTGGCACAAGGGGTTAAATCTCAGCCTATGAAGCTATCTGCAGCCACTGCAGCACAAGTTCGATACCCGGCCAGGGAGCTTCCCACATGGCACAGCAGACCTCTCCTGCCTTGCCCGCTGCTCCCCTCCCGCAGTGTATTTCAGTCAATATGCTTGTTCTGCTCCCCACTCTGTCTCTGGTGAATCCTCTCACCTCCCACACCTTTGGCCTGCACCCCAGTTCTTGAATGCATAAATAAATAAATCTTTAAAAAATAAAATAAAATAAAAATATATCTAATTAGTATCATTTTGGCAGAATTTCAGGAGGGAAAGAATGTTAATACATTTTTCTTTTTTAAGGTGTTTTTACTTATGCATGCAAGAGCTTCAGTATAGGCCAGAGGTGTGAGGTGGTGAGAACATTCACCAAAGACAGAGTGGGGAGCAGAACAGGTGGATCTACTAAAGTACACTGCTGAGGGGAGCAGCGGGTGAGGCAGGAGAGGTCTGCTGGGCCATGTGGGGAGCTTCCTGGCCGGCGATCAAACTTGTGCTGCAGTGGCTGCGGATAACTTCATAGTGCTGAGACTGAACTTGTTGAGCCACCAAGGAGGCCCTGTTAACACATTTTTAAATACACCATCTAAATCTACTTAATGCTGATTATAACTTCCTTTGCCTTTTAAAAAGGGATCTATCATAGCCTGTTCTTTATATTCTATATACAATCAAGTACTCTTTCAACATCTGGCTGTTTATTGATTGCTAATGAAATAAAATCACTTAATTTTTTTAGACTGGTGAGGTTCGTTAATTCTTGCATGAAAATGAGTGATCTTGTGAAAAAGCAAGGGTGACTCAAGAATTGTGCTCTGATGTCAGTGTTAGATCATAGTTAGAGCATAGCTTAACTAATTAGTAGTAAGTCCATAATATGGCCAGATAATTTTGACCTTGGCCATGGCCACAATGTACACTGTGGCATTTTGTTTTAGTACTCTCATCTAATTTTTGAGATACCTCCCAAATACATATATTTTTAGTGGGAGGTGGTAGTTACCTTGGTGTGGGCAGATTCCAAGGAAATTTGACCTAGGATTCTCCTATTGGACACTCTGTCCTGCCTTTGTCATGCAAAGTTGTGGGAGCAAAAGGAGACCAGATTTAGCACAGAGGTGGAGGCCTTGTTCTTCTGTTGGGTGACTGTTGCGGGGGTGGGGGGAGGTTTCTGTTGCTCAACCTGATCACACAGTCCCTCCCTGAGTTTACTCCCTTTTCTCAAGTCTGGCCATCTGGTTTCTCACAAATTTGGTCAGCCCTAAGGACCTTCTAATAAAGATCACTTTGGCTTGGGATAGCCAGTGACTTTTCAGTTACTTGCAAACAAAAGAAAGTACTGACTGGTAAAAACAGCAACTATGGAAGGCAATTTGCAAGGACTACATGAGCCTGGGAGGATGGACAGACAAAAATTAACAAATGCTTGCAAAAGAAATGTAAAGTGCTGCTCTGCTAGGAATGGATTATCATATACTATACCTGTGAACACCATGGTGAACTTTTTACAATTCTCCTACTTGTAGTCTTAGAGTAGGTCAGTAATCATTTCTGTACATCTGAAATCCAATTTTTTTTTTATCTGAGTCAAAGGGAATGACTCAGTAATGAGCACCAGATTTGCTTTCGTCTCAAGTGCCAAGGGAGTTGTTCAGTAATATTTGGGAGCAACCCCTGAAAAACAGTACAGATCTAAGAATGAGATAAATTAGTTGGGAAATTAAAGTGATTTGGGGAAATTAAAGTGATTTTGCCAAGATTATATCACTTCTATACAATCAGTTAATTCAAATGGGTTAGATTTGACTAACAGGAAGAGTTATTTGATATTGGCAGTAGTCTGATCCAACACACACACACACCAGATCTTAATATGGTATAAATGCTAAAGACTTTGTACGAGGCTGCTTATTGTAAAAACAATTACAAACAATACAGAAATGTATGAAATGAACCTTGAGAGGCCTCTCCTCTAATTCCCACCCTACCCAATCCACCCACAACCCCATTCATCCCCCATATATAACTTCTGTTAACAGATATGTGCATTTTCCTAGTCCCATAGTGATTTTATTGCTACATAGCTCTTTGTCTACATTTTTACATATGTATAACCTTATTATACATGTTACTCTATGACATATTTTTCTCATTTATCCAACATATCTTAGAGTTTCTTTCATGTTAATTCATATTGATCTCCTTCACGTTTTTAAAGACTACACAGTATTCCATAATATGAAAAAACCCAGTTAAATTGGGGAGTCCCATATGTATGAATACGGTTGTTTGAATTATTTCATCAGGTTAACACAGAGATCGCGTGTTATATATTCCTAAATGCACTTAAATATTTCTGTTAGGTAAATTATTCCCAAAAGTGTGAGCAATATACCCACACAAATAGAACCAACTGTTCTTGACAAATGTGAAACAGTAATTCAATTAAGGAAGAATAAGTATAGACTTTCAACAAATGGTGCTAGAATAATCGGACGTCCATAGACTTTAAAGAAAGAATAAACCATGATTTAAACCTTACAGCTTATTCAAAAATTAACTCAATATGAAGCACTTACCTAAAGGTAAAATGCAAAACTAAAAATTTAAGAAAAAAGAGAAAATCTTTAGGACCCAGGACTAGGCAGACATCTGGATCAAAGCTGTATTTCTGGTCTTGTACAAGGCCCAAAAACACTATACACAAAAGGCAAAATGAATAAATTGGACCTCATCAAATAATTTGAAAACATCTGTCTTGTGAAAGGCTCTGCTAGTAGGGTGAAAAGACAAACTATATGCTGAGAGAAAACTTTGAAATCCATTTATCTGACAAAAGATAAATAAATGTGATCTTTATTAATGACCATAGTATCTCTAGCTTTCTGAGAGCAAATAGCCTAGATATGTGTAAAATATCTTATTTGTTCCATATGTAGACACAGCATGTGCCCAGCTGGATGCAAGTTCCCATGGAATATCTTCTGCACTTACAGGTTGGAAAATGTAGTTCTGAATGAGACTGACAGCTGGGTTCCTTCTTTTCTCAAAGTGTTTCTTTTCTATTTTAATGTAAAACCTGAGCCAATAAAGCTGGCAGGAAGTGCAAAGAAAGAAATACCAAAGAGCAGAAAGCCTGCAGAAAGCAATTTTTCCAGTCAAGTTAGAGGAGTTTTGTCTCCAGGGCCAATCATTGGCAATGTAATTAGATTATTGGTTTATTATAAAAAGATGTAGCTTCTATAATAACCAGATTAAGAGATGCATAGGGCAAAATATGTGAGAAGGGACACAGAGTTCCATGCCCTATAGAAGCTTGTCACTTTCCTTGCATCAACATGTGTTCACCAATCTGGAAGTTCTTAGAAAATTCTGGACTGTGATTTCTTCACCACTTCTTTTGCTTCATTCTTTCTCTTTCCTTATGGGGATCCAACTGATCCAATTACATATGTTAGAAGTTTTGTTGTTGCCAATGGCTCTTAGATACACTGTTCCATTTTTTCCCCACTCTTTTCTTTTTGTGTCTCTATATGTCCTCAAGTTGATCCTTCCTCTGGTATGTCCAGACTGCTATTGAACTTAATTAAGCTGATATTTCATACTATTTATATTTCAAGCAGTTCCTTTTTCTTTTTTTATAGTTTCCATGTCTGAAGAAATTCTCCATCTGTTTATGTATATTGTCCAACTAGCCACTAAATCATTGAATGTAATTAGCATAGTTACTTTAAATTCCTTGTCCTGTATCTATAATTTCATCTTTAAGATTGCTCTCTTGAATGTATCATCTCTTGATCTTGGGTCACATATTTTTCTTTTTAATGTGTTTTTAATTTTTTATAGTATGTCAAACGTTTTGTGCAAAAAATACTAGGGACATAAGTAGACAATATTGCCTCTGTTAGGCTATTAATTAGTTGGCTGAGCCAGTCTAAAGTTTACGGTGGCATTTTCAGTGGAATATCAGGTATTGTCTAGTATACTTGCTATGTCTGATTTTATAGCTATTTTTTAAAAAAAGATTGTATTTATTTGTGCATACTAGAACTAGGGTGTAGGCCAGAGGCACAGGGGGTGAGAAGATTCACCAGAGACAGAATGGGGAGCAGAACAGGAGGATCTTCTGAAATAAACTACTGAGGGGAGCAGCAGACAAGACAGGAGAGGTCTGCTGCTTCCATTGGGAAGCTCCTGGCCAGAAATTGAACTCATGCTGCAGTGGTGGTCGAAAGCTTGATAGCGCTGAGACTTTGACCTCTGTGCCACCAGGGAGGCCCTTTTATAGCTATCTTTGTCTTTTATTGTCTTTGAGCTATTTCACAACATTGTAAATTAAATAAAACTGGTAGTAATGCAATTTTTTTTCTTCATAGAGGTGCAAATTAAATTTGTCCAATGAGGTTGTAATTGATTATAGTCTCATGGATATCTATCGGTCAGTTTTGTTTGTGTTAGTTCATTTCAGCATTCCTGATCACATCGTCTCTTTAGTTATGGCTAGATCCTTTATGAAAATTACTTTTTTAACATTGGTCACTTTCTCTAGTATGTTAGACTAGAATCTTGCATTCCCTCTGTGGTTGCAAGTTGTGTATGAACTACTGTAAAGAGGGTGGTCCTCAGAAAAGGGGAGTGTTCCAGGTTCCCTGCCCCATCTAAGGGAGGGTGGAGCTGAGTAAGGGAGATAAGAAGCTGGAAAAGGAGAGGAAAAAAAAGGAAGAAGGAAGGAAGCAGGATGGAGGCCAGAAGAGGCACAAGGAGCAGAGAGACATGTGAAGAAGCTGCACTAGCCTGGACTAATTGAGACAGATGTGGGTAAGAGACCCGTGAGGAGATTAACGATGACAATGTGGATCTTGATTTTGATTTTGCTTTTTTCTTCACAGACTTGTCTGACTGCTTCTGACTCTTTTCTATGGGTCCCTGCCAAAAGGTGGTTTAGACTCATGGCAGGCTTTCAGGCCTTGCTTTGGGCCAATCCCATTTGGGTGGACTTTTGCCCAAGAGGTGATGGGTAACTTTGGGTGCTTAGTTTAGAAACTATTATTCTTTGTCTTTTCGGTATTATTACACTAATTGTATTAAAGCTTCTTTTCCACTTAAGGTCTTATATGTTTTGTCCTGATGCGGCGGATGGCAGAACCTATTTAGATTGGGCAGGTTTGGGGGCTCCAGGGGTGTCCCTCTTCCTGCCCTGTAACACTATCCCTCACTACACTGCTATTTTCTGTTTCTTGGATACAGGCACTTGGGAGTGTATTATTTTCTCCATTTGAGCATCTGGCAAGTGTACAATAAGACCCATTTCTACTTATTGGTGTTTTGATTGTTTGGGTGGGAGAGCACCCAAGCCTGGGTGCTACAGAGGAACCAATAGGTGAATAGAGAATTAGAATTTCCAGTCCCACATTTCTTCCCCTCAGGGATGGGAAGAGGGTCTAGAGACTGAGTTCAGCTACCAAAGCAAATGAATTAATCAATCATGCCTGTGTAATGCCTCAGAGGAGGGACCTTTAGAACTTCTGGGTTGGTGGTTCCATGGAATTTCAGCAAGAATGGCATAGCTGGAAACTTCGTGGAAGTCTTTTCCCCATAGCTTGCTCTGGCTGTTCTTGAGTAATAATCTTTGTAACAAACTTTTTATTTAGTGAGTAAACTGGTCCTGAACTCTCTGAGTTGTTCTAGCAAATCATTCAAACCTGAGGAGAGTGCTTAGAAATCTCCAACTTACAGTTGGTTCATCAGAAGCTTGAGTACCTGCCTGTGCTTGTGGCTGGTACCTACAGTAGAAGGCAGTTGTGGGAACTGAACCCTTACCCTTTGGAATCTGATGCTATCTCCAGGTAGAAAGTGTCAGAATTAAACTGAGTTGAATTGATTCCTTGGAGATCTGGCCCTTTACTAAGAATTCCTTATTGGTGTGGGGAAGCCTTCGCATACTCATTGGATATTGGTTTGGAAACAACAGCAACAGGAGTCTATTCAGAACGATTTGTGGTGAGTTAATAGGGGTGACAGAGAGACAGGGAGTGGAACTGTAAGAGGGTGGTCCTCAGGAAAGGGGAGTCAGGACCCCACCCCCCACCTCAAGCCAGAGAGATCCAGGACACCTAGGACTACAAATCCCAGAATGCCATCATCACCGAAGGAAGGATGCTGAGGACTGAGAGCGGAGTTAAGAAATGGTTTTGGGATTTTAAAAACCAGACCTGTGAGCTTGGGGGTGGGGGGTGATTGCTCATGGTTGTAGATTGCCAGTTTTTTGAGTGTGCCATTAAGATTTCAGCTCAGCGGAACTGGTAGGACACATTCACCAATTTATTCTTTATCTTTTTTTTCTTTCCCTTTTGTAAATAAACCCTTTTATTAATTTTATTGTATGTGTCTGCAGTTGAGTTTTATAAGTCCTTTTAAGCGCATGGGTAAGAACTCACAGACAGGCACCCCATTTATATTGGGGCTACCCTGTAACAGAACTACTGCAGTTGGCTAGGAAGACATAATGTAAGGTGGCATAGACAGAGGGAGTAGCAATGGAGAAGGGGAAATAGTATACTGAATTGGGAATATTTTGGATGTTTGCTCTTGAATATGATGAGGAGAATAAGGAAATCAATTTCAATAATAACTTCTATGTCCAAGTTCTTTATTCACTTTCATTACCAGGAATTTTGTGTTAAGTATACATCAAGAGAAAAAGGTTACAGAAAGAGGTGCAAAGAACTTGTTTATGGCCGTTGAAGAAAACGTAGAAGTGGAAGAGAGTGTGCCCTTGATTGGAAACTGCCTATGGGAATATCGAGTGTTTCCATGAGTAAGGGATTGCCCTGGCTACCAGTACTTAATATATTCAGGACAAAGTTACTCCAACAGACTAGCAGGGCGTACATAGGATCTGTCTATGCCAGTAATATCAGACGTTGAAAATGAAAACACATAAAGACCTCCTGTGTCTTCCTTTTAGATGTATCAATGACTGAGATGTGGAGAAACTATGGGACCTATGTAACTTAGGTCTTTTTAAAAATACCTTCTATATGAAGCTGTTGTAGAACGCATCTCAGTGAAAGGGGAAGAAAAATCTCTGTCAATGGTCACCATTTTCTCTACCATTCCTTACATAATTGCCAGTTCCAGCATGCCATGAACTGGACTTCCTGAATGGGGGGGCAACTGAAAAGGAACCAGGTGGGTATAAAAATAGAGGTGGAATAAAGGAGAAGGAGAGATACTTGGAAAAGGAGACCTTTGAGAAGCACTTGGAGGAGAGACGTGCTGGTGAGAGATTTTTGGGGAGAAACTCTTACAGGAGAGATGTGGGTGAGACTCACATGGTAAGACTGCTCCTGGGACATTAGAGTTTTGGCAGAGATAATGGAAGCTGCTATCTTAACCTCTGGGTGGATTTTGAATTTCAGTTCTCTCCTTCTGTCTTAGCTCTCTGGGGCCTGCCTAACCTTTGCTCTGGGTGCACCACTTGAAGGTGCATTAGTGTTTGGGTCTCAACTACCCTGAGCTGCCTTGAGCTGAGTCTGACTGGGCGTTTTCCCACAAGGGGATGAGTAATTTCTGGGATTTGCTATTATGAGTCTCCTCTCCTCTCCTCTCCTCTCTCCTCTCCTCTCCTCTCCTCCCCTCCCCTCCTCTTCCTTTCCTTCCCCTCCCCTCCCTTCCCCTTCTCTTCCCTCTCCTTTTCCCTCTTCCCTTTACTTTTCTCTTCTCTTCCCTTTTTTTCCTTAGCCCACTTCTAGCCAATTAAAGATCTTTCACAATAAAGGAATGCTTTCTTTGCTTTGTTGTATGTGGACGGTCAAGCCCTTAAAATGCACACACTTTAACAGTTTGGGGTCCCTTGGTACCCTTCGTTGTGAATTTACAAAGCATTAGGTTGCTAACTGGAGCATTTTTGTGTCAAATATGAAAAGTGTGAGTGCTTTGTGGGCAAATATAGTCTTAGTTATCTTTTAATTCCTCCCCAAACCTTGATTAATACCACGTTTGATGGACAATAAACTCTAGAGTAAACAGCCTTGAATGAATAAGAGCTGGGTGGAGTCTCAAAAGAGAAAAATGACAGTTGCCTGGATGGTATCCCAACCCTTTGTATCTTCAACAACAAATTCATATGTTATAGCTTTGGCTTTGAGTCCTTGAGTCCTTTAGATTAGTATCTCTTTCCTTGGAAACCTGAGGTCATCAATTCTTTCACTCCATTTATTTGATTAAACTCAACTGTAATTATATTTCAAAATAATTTGTTTTTTGATACAAATTTTATATTATTTGATAACTAATAACCACCTCAAATCTATTCACATATGTGAATAAGCATACTTAAAAATTCTCTCATTACTTCTGAAGTAGTGAAATTATTTTTTTAATTGAATGAAAATTAGGAAGTACAAATAAACAAAGGTCAAGACCATCCGTAACTTTACTTTAAAGATACTGTATATATTTATGTAAGGGCTTTTTTCTGTATGTATACACGCGCGCGCGCGCGCGCACACACACACACACACACACACACACACACACCGGGGAGAAGATAAAATTGAGATCACTGTAGACATTGCTGCAATTGTATTTTAATATTGTTTTAATTTAAATATTGTTATAATTTTTAAAAAGATTTATTTTATTTATTTATGCATACAAAAAATGGGATCCCGGCCAGAGGTGTGGTGGGGTGAGAGGATTCACCAGAGACAGAGCGGGGAGCAGAACAGGTGGATCTACTAAAAATACACTGCTGAGGGGAGCAGCGAGCAAGCCAGGAGAGGTCTGCTATGACATGTGGGTTATCTCCCTCACCGGGGATTGAACTCATATCACAGTGGCTGGCGATAGCTTGATAGTGCTGAGACTTTATTTAGCCCCTGTGCCACCAGGGAGGCCCTTAAGATATAATTTTAATGTAAGGAGAACTTTTAGATTAGAGTGTGCTTATTTCTTTTCTCTTTTCCCTGACAGCAGTATTTTGTAAAATTCTTATGGGTTCTTGTGGAAAAAATAAGTGAAAGTTCAGGCCTCCCTGGTGGCGCAGCGGTTGAGCGCTGCGCTGTGGAGCTGTTGGCAGTGGCGATGCGAGTTCGATGCCTGGCCGGGGAGAATCCCACATGGTGCGGCAGACCTCTCCTGCCTCGCCCGCTGCTCCCCTCAGCAGTGTATGTCTGATCTGCCTGTTCCGCTCCCCACTCTGTCTCTGGTGAGCCCGCTCGCTGCCCCACACCTCTGGCCTGTACCCCAGCTTGTATGTATAAATAAATAAATCTTTAAAAAAAAAAAATGTGAAAGTTCAAAGTACATAAGAATAAGATGTCAGTTCAACTGAAGGAACATCCAGTAGAAAGAATTTCAGTAACTGTCCGACAGATGGACTAGGTGATCTGGGAACTCTATTCTGAGATTCTGATGAAGACAGAAGATTAGAATATGTAAGGCTAATTGGACTGAAATCACTAAAGTGATTAATGTAACAAAGTTTTGGGAAATTGGGGTTGGAAAATTAAATTTTTTAGTCTGGTTGGATTTATATCATAAATCCAAAGTTGGGTTTATATGTGTGTGTTGGAGGAAAATTTGGGGTATGAATTTGCAAAAACACAGAATGCCAAGCTCAGGAGTGTTTTTCTCTCTCTTTCATCTGCTCTTTTTCCCTTTTTCCTTTACTTTTTACATGGAATAATCAAGTTCTCATTAAAATGTTTTGAGTGATAATCTTGTAATCCACAGTTATGTTAAAGTCTCATCCTGCTTTCTAGACCTGGAAAAGTTGCCATTGTTCTACTTAGTAGTTTCTCAAATATTTCCAGATTTCATGTGATAGCCTATAATTCTTTGAGGTGTTTTTTTATTTTCAGACATAGTTGCTATTCTTCCAGGAAGCAGGGTATCTTAGGGCCAGGATTGTGTATAAATAAGAAGAGTGAAGTCAAGGGCAAAAATTATTTCATGCTACCTTATTCAACAAATAGTTACAGTCACTCTGTGTAAAACGCATCACCTTAGTAACTGCAGTAACCACTCTTCCCCCAATGACCACAAGTCTGGTGGAGAGAGTGGACATAAGTGCTAAAAACAGTGGGCTTGACACTACTTAGGCTCTGTGCCCAATAACAAAGATTGGTGTAGAAAAGTTGTGTTTTTCATTCAAACACAAGGATTTCCACATGTCAAGCACTAGTGAATGATGGCCAAGTCATTTGTCCCCTCATGCCCTCCTCTACCTCCTCATCCTAACTTGCTGCTTCTAGTAGTTTGGTTCTGAGAGCATGTTGTATGTTAGCTGCAGAAGAGGGCCAGGGAAATTGGTTCTTCTAACACCATTTCCTAGTATGACAGGAAGATCCCTTAATTTCTCACTGCCTTTACGGTGTTTTTGGTGTAAATCTATTCACACGTGGGGCAGGGCACTACATTATATTGAATGACATATGGAGAATTAATTTTCAGACACTTCCTATGCTATCAGATTTGTCAAAGTAGATGAAAAATAGGGCTGTTGTCGAGTTGCAGCCTCCTCAACTACATACCCTTACTTCTACATTTGTCCAGACAAGTGATGCAATTTCTCCAAAGATTTCTTGGAAAACAGTAACGTTTTTGTTTCTCCCAGAGATATTACTTCAGTTTCTAGCCAGAGAAACAGAGATTGGCTCTTGTTTTAATTAACATTTATTTAACAATTTTTTCCGTATTATTTTCCTCTGGGGTTCTTTTCACTATACATATCTAATATCTTTGTAGTAGTAGCATGCTGCAAGAAGTTTCAGACAACAAGTGGCAACCCAGAGATTAATAAAAGGTAAAAGATTTTCTACTTTTTTTCCAAGAAATGAAGCAAATCATTATGAAATATGAGAAAGTGTGAATTTTCCATAATTTCATATCTGTATCATAGCAGGAATTTCCCTTGTGAATAAGATCTCTTCTTTCTTCCAGAAAATAAGTTTTTTGCAAGAAGGCTATTTAACTACGTCAGGGAGCTGATGGAACTCCCATCTCTGAGTCATGTCGCGTAACTCAGTGGGAGTCAATTCCACAGAGTTTTAGTGACAATGATCTCACTATTTTATGCTTCATGTCTACAAGTTGATTTATGTACCAAGATTGCTTCCCTGATGAACAAAGTTGTCTACATGTTCTTGCATTCTGCAATGTCCCTTTCTCTTTTCACTTAGACATGAATCACACTTCCTACTTAGGCATGTGGTACTTATTATTAATTAGTTCAACCAGTCAAAGAAGTTCCTACTCCATATTTTTACTGGCACTTATTTAACATCTGTCTGCAGCTATTAACTGGTAATGAGTGCACTTTAGCCGAAACCCTCAGTCAATAGTAGTACAACATTCCTGGAGGAGCCCAGACCATCACAGCAAGCACGAGGGTCCTGCTGCTCTTCTGCTTCCCAGTTAGAGACAAGGAGAAAGGCACTTAAATAGTATGATCCCAGCAGTGAAAAAATGATAGCTCAACTAAAGTATTTACCTCATTGGATGACCAAGGTAGGATCAAATTTGTGTCTTTAGTAGTTGACTGTAGGGCTTTGGTAGGTTTAAGCCATTTGTCCTGTGCCAAGATACCTCAAAGCCTTATTTAAATGTCTGAAACAACTATGAAGCCTTCCATATTTTAGTTTACCAGGACATTTGGGTAGGAATGGAGTTGATGGATTTCATTGTGTATAAAATCAAGAGTGCTGATAAAAGAAGTAAAGTTTTATAAACTTTTACTTCTATTGGTAGTGCTGAATTTTTTTTAAAATTTTTTTTTTTCATACAAGCTGGGGTACAGGCCAGAGGTGTGGGGCAGCGAGAGTGTTCACCAGAGACAGAGTGGGTAGCAGAACAGGCAGATCAGAAGTACACTGCTGAGGGGAGCAGCGGGCGAGGCAGGAGAGGTCTGCCCCACCATGTAGGATTCTCCCCGGCCGGGTGTTGAACTCGCGTCGCTGCTGCCGACAACTCCACAGCGCAGCACTCAACCGCTGCGCCACCGGGGAGGCCCGGTACTGAATTTTATGTAGAATATATATAGCTGATTTACAGTGAGACACACCTGAAACCTATATACTACAATATTACTTCAACAAAAATTTTTTAAAACATAGAGCTTCTGGTCCTGAGATGGCTCAGGGTGATCATAAGCAATATTCACTTGGAGTATACATCAGATGGAATGTCAACCTGGCTGTAAGTTTAGGCAGGCCATGTCAGATTGGGACATTTCTGCACACCTGTTTACTTTGTGGCATGAAAAAAATTATACCTTTAACATGAAAAACAAACAAAAAGAGATTAATTATTTAGGTTGATTTTTCAACTCCATAAATTTCTATTTAAGCTATTCTTAACCTCGGTTCCATGAATTCTCAGGAATCAATAGATGACTTAGAGGATAAGTGAGACCCCTGATATCCTATGCCTAATTTTCTGATGCTAGCAATGTTTCTGGGAAGGGTATACCCAGTTCTTATCAGTCTCAAAAATATCTGTCACTCCCTCAGTCTCTAAGTGAGTTGAAATGACAATACTATGACATATGCAGTTCCCAATTAGTCAATCAACTAATTTTCATTAATACATATAGGATAAGTGACTGCCTACATACGGCATTGTATTTGACACTTAGGGAGAGACAAGGATACAATACAACTCTTATTTCAGACAAATTGCACAATATTTCTCAAAAAGAAAATTAACATTTCAAAGTTGGAAATGTGGCTAGTAAATGTGGGTAAAACATGCTAAAATAATTTAGAGGGTGGTATCACTGCCCTTGGGATAGTTGAACAAGGAGATTAAGTTGAGTCTGGAGATACATGAGCAAAGCCCGAGACTGATGTTTTGTCATATGCTGTGGGTGTCCAAATCAGACATATGTTAAATATTGAAATTTTTTTGTGCCAATTGATTACAGTTTCCTCTAATCAATTACAAAGCAGTGCTTCTATAGCTTGGCCATATCTGTCACTCTACCAGGAATCCACAGTCTTTCCCTCTCCCTTTTTAATAGCCAGCAACTGAAGGATTAATAGCTGATCCCCAAAGAATTTGGTAGGCCATCACTCCAGCACTCTACTTAGTCACTCTGGTGGTAATCAGTGTTCATGCTGTTTAGTTATTAGTATTGTGAATACCACCACTGCATTTAAAGTGTGATGTGTGTTTGTTGAAAATTCACTTGTACAATTGTGTGACTGAAATAATATTAAGGAGGGGGGGACACCTCAGGGGAAGGAAATGGTGAAAAAAGGAAGAGGTACAGTTTATTGATAAGACTATTCTGGAGTTGGATAGTTCCCACTACATACAAAGAAGGAATGTAATGGATGAAAAAGCTAAAAGGTAAGCTATACCTAGTTTGTTGTGGAAACAGTTGGTGGAAATTTTTGGAAATCTGGGAAGAAGCGTATGTCTTATACTCTGAATTTTGGACTGTCTTTATTCATGTCATCTGCAAAACTTGTTTTTACTTGTTCTAATTCTAGACTAGCAACAAAACTAGTTTTGGTAGCCCAGAATCCTTCCCTAGAAAAATTTGCACAGTTCCAGGGAATAGGAGGAGGTGTTACACAGTGCATGTTCACTATATGCAATGGCCTTGTCCCCATGGATACTAAATTTTATTTATTTATTTTTAAAGATTATTTATTTATTTTTGTATAGAAGAACTGGGGTGTAGGCCAGAAGTGTGAGAGGATTCACCAGAGACAGAATGTGGAGCAGAACAGGAAGATCTATTGAAATACACTGCTGAGGGGAGCAGCAGGAGAAACAGGAGAGGTCTGCTGCGCCATATGGGTTAGCTCTCTGGCTGGGAATAGAACTCAAGCCATTGTGGTGGGCTTTCACGGTAGTAGTGCTGATCAGGACTTAAGCCCTAGGCTACCAGGAAGGCCTGCCTAAATTTTATTTAAATAATTAAAAAAAATTAAATCATCTACTTATTTTTTCCTATTTCACTATCACCTGTGAAAATCAACTCTTTTATTTTGAAGTTTAAAACCAGATGACAAGGGGCCTCCTTGGTGGCACAAGGGGTTAAATCTCAGCACTATGGAGCTATCTATAGCCACTGCAGCATGAGTTCAATCCCCATGCCAGGGAGCTTCCCACATGGCGCAGCAGACCTCTCCTGTCTTGCCTGCTGCTCCCCTCAACAGTGTGTTTCAGTCAATCTGCCTGTTCTGCTCCCCACTCTGTCTCTGGTGAATTCTCTCACCCCCCACTTTTGGCTTACAGCCCAGTTCTAGTATGCATAAATAAATAAATCTTTAAAAAAAACCCAGATGACAATGCTAATATTAAGAATATTATTTTATTTTTATTTACTTTTTATAAAACATTTTCATGTCTATTAATACAATCCTCATGAAATATCTTATTTTTGTGGCAAACATTATTATCTTTATTTTACATTTGAAGAACCTGGAAATTGAGCCTCCGAAACTTTAAAGGGAATAAGATAAGAGCTCATATTTTTTGAGCACCTATTACGACCTAGATGAATTCCGTATGCACAAGTTCATAGAGCTAGTAAGGGTCAGAGTAGAGACTCAGCCAGGTTCTCCTGGCAATTTTAAAGTGGTTCAATTTCCATGACAAGTCAACCAAGCAGCTGTTTTCATCCACCTGAGAGAGCTTTGCTTTAGAGTATTGGCATCAAAATCATAGTTATTCTTCAAATGGTTGAAAAACAGTTGAGGTCAACCTCCCAAAAGGCAATAATATTTCCACTCCAATTCATAAAGTCCGAAGCAATAAGATCTGAAGGGCACTTTTTAAATTTTATTTTTCTTGGGGGATGAAGCTTGTTTTTATTTATAATTTCTCTGGAGTAGTTTAAGTCCTTGGAGGGATGAACTGCCTCTGGCTTTATGAATCCAACATCATCAAACTACCCCATGCAGATATTATGCTATTAAAATGAGAGTTGTGTGTGAGATCATTCTATCTTGTTACATTATACACTAGGACAAACTATTTAGAATAAATTGAAATGAATAATTGATGAAAGCGAAAAGAATATTCCTTTCAAGGTTTCCAGATACAGTCTTATTCTTTTATTTTGGCTTTTCCTTTCTTCCTTTTTCCACTTTCTGTTTTTGGCATCATTTTGACCTCTTTCACCCTCATGGTTTATTCCTTCCTTTCCATTTCAGAAAAGTTGTGATGGCAGCTTAGCTGTAGACAAGGATCCATTGTCTTCTGAAGGAGATGGCATGGAAGTCAGGAACAGCTGTTCTTTCTATCATGGGCACCTAGAAATGCCTTGCCTTCCATCCATGGACCCACTAATCAGAAAGGCAAATAGGAAGAGAGGTTTGTGTTCCCTGACTGAGCCAGGACAGGGAGAGCCACACAGACCAGAATACCCTCCCACCAGAATGATTGTTTTTGTTCACTCTTTGATCTTCCATGAACCAGTTAATCTAAAAACTTGCTGCTTAAAATATAATCCATGAATTAGCACTATTAGCACATGTAGCAATGTTAGGAATGCAGACACTCCATCCTATGGGATCAGGTTCTGCATTTTAAGGAATACCCAGCTGATCTGGATGGACATTAAAATCTGAGAAGCACTGGTCTACAGGACATCCTTTTGTTCAATTTCCCTTCCTTGTACCTGTGAGACACATTTTAAAGGCAATCAATCATTAGTAGGTATATACTATGCTGAGATAACTCAGTAGAAATTATGTCCCTTCAAATAACAAGGTGCACTTAGACAAACCAGAAAACAAATACAAATTTAAGTTAGAGGTAAAGTTGAGTTCTTTTGCCTAGTATTTTTTATTATAATTTACTTATTTATATATATTTTACATCATTGTTCATTTTTGTACAATGTTTGCTTTCTCTTCTCAGGTGTAGTCCCCACAGAATTCCCACCACTAATTCACCTGTGCACCATAGTCTCTTGTGCTCTTCTCTCCCCTGTTTTGATCACTTTTCCTCCCCGTCCTCTGCAGAATGTCTCTGATTTATAGTTGCCTGTTAATTTTTGTTGTTATTTTTCCCCCTGATCCCTAATTTGATTCCCCTATATTCTTCCTATAAGTGAAACCATCTGATATTTTTCTTTTTCCTTCTGTTTTGGGGAAAAAAGGACGTCTGCGACAAACTCCACAGGAAGGTTTATGGACCCCGACCTCAAGCTAGAGAGATCCAAGACCCCTAGGGCTACGAATCCCAGAATTCCATCATCATCCAGAAGAGAGGATTACCGGAAACTGAGGGGTGGAGTTAAGCAGACATGTTGGCTATATAACGAGGGCTTTTGACCTTGGGGGTCTCTTGCTTCTCGCCGGGCTACAGCATGCCATTGGGGTTTCCAGCTCTTCGGATCTGGTAGGACGTATTTGGAGATTTATTTCTCTCCCTCACTTTCTCTTTTGTCCCCGAGTTATTCATTTTTTATTTCCCTTCCTTTTGTAAATAAACCCTTTTATTAACCTTTTTGTGAGTGCCTGCAATTGTTCTTATTATAAGTCCTTTTTAAGCACACGAGTGAGAACCCACAGTCAGGCACCCCATTGTTTATCGGGGTTGCTCTGTAACACTTCTGGCTTATTTTTTTTTAATTTTTTGTTTTTATTTTTGCATACAAGCTGGGGTGCAGGCCAGAGGTGTGGGGCGGTGGGAGGGTTCACCAGGGACAGAGTGGGGAGCAGAACAGGCAGATCGACTGAAACACACCGCTGAGGGGAGCAGCAGGCAAGACAGGAGAGGTCTGCTGCACCATGGGGGAATCTCCCTGGCCGGGCCTTGAACTATAGCCACTGACAGCTCCACAGCGCAGCACTTAACCCTTTGCGCCACCAGGGAGGCCCTCCTTCTGGCTTATTTCACTGAGCATAATCCCTTCTAGCTCCATCCATGTTGCTGAGAATTTGCCTGGTATGTTTTTAATACCCTGAATAGATCAGTGAACTTCCTTGTTGCAATGACTTGACCTCTCTTAAGAGTACTGTTCAAACCAGGGAAATATCAGAAACAACTTACTCAAGTACCAACTCAAATCCTGTTTCCTGGTATTTCTGAATTCTTTACAAAGCCCCTTAGACAAAAACAAACCATAATTTTCCAAATCAAAAAATAAAACTGTCTAGCAAAATAAATTTCTTCTGTTTTGTTAGCTGCTTTCACTATGTTTATGTAGTTCTCTTAAAGGCTGAAATCCCTGAATAGTCACATTAATTTATCTGGATGATTTACTCCACACTTTCATATTTGGGGTATCTGTTATAACACAATCAGAGTTTAATATTTCAATGTTTCCAACATTCCAAGGCCACATTCTATTTAAAGTATCTCTGAGAATCTCAAGATTCTTTTTTTTTTTTTTAAAGATTCATTTATTTACACATACAAGCTGGGGTACAGGCCAGAGGCATGGGGCAGCGAGAGGGTTCACAGAGACAGAGCGGGGAGCAGAACAGGCAGATCAGAAATACACTGCTGAGGGGAACAGCGGGTGAGGCAGGAGAGGTCTGCCTCACCATGTGGGATCCTCCCCGGCTGGGCGTCGAACTCGCATCCAGCGCTGCCGACAAGACAGCTCCACAACACAGCGCTCAACTGCTGCGCCACCAGGGAGGCCCCGAAAATCTCAAGATTCTTTGAATTGTTTGTCCCCTGTGATTTTATGTTCAAGTCAAACAATTGAGTTTACCATACCATCAGTTCATTCTAAGAGAATTCTATCAGAAGCAGTATTCAGTTTGCAATTAAACAAGTAGAGCCAAAAGAGCAATATTGTCAATTATCCTTAAAATAATTTTCTTACTGTAATATTGAGATTTACTGCTTGATATCTTACAGATTTGAGTATTTCAGGATAAATGCTTATTTTTTGAGCCTCTATTTTATGAGCAAAACAATTGTTCCCCTTTTTAGCACTGTTAAAGACAGTAGTTTTATTCTCTAAATACTTTAACAAAACATAAATTTCAGACTGATTTATTAAGATTATATGATAAATAAGTAGCTCAGGCAAGATTTAAGTAAATAATGTTCTTCATTCTCTAATTTTATTATTTTACTTGAATTTTAATTTCTAAAACTTTGACCTGTCTCCAATATTTTACCTGTACAGACATATTCATACACATTAATGTGAAAACCTAGTCAGAGGGGTTATAACACTGAGCCCTACTCTTGGGTTTAGGCACTAGTTAAAAATAAGTATATATTACCACTTGGTATAGTCACTATGTGAAACTGTAAGTGACACAAAGGAAATTGTTTTTAAAAAATGGTTTTTATCTTGAAAGTATTTATCTAGGTAGGAAGATAAAGGAGAAGAAATGTTCAAGAAAAAAAATCTAAAAAATTTCACCAATGTGTAAGATGGTAATGGCTATTATTTATTGAGCTTTTATCATAGGTAAGACACTTACTTAGCCCTTGAATGAAGCAGTATCTCATTCACAGTAACTCCATTTTACAGATGAGAAAACTAGACTGCGAAATTTCAGTAACTTGAAATTGCTATGTAAACCAACATCTGATATCAAAAACATGCTCTTGATTATTTAGTACTGCCTGCCTGACAGAGAGTAAGGGATTGAGTCTTTGTTTTCCTTTACATTAAAAAAGCTGTTGTCTGTCCCCCTCCCTCCCACACTTACTGAGATATAAGTAACACAACATTGTGTAAGTTTGAGGAGTACAACATGATTTGATACACTTACATATTACAAAATGTGTGTGTTTGAATCTATAATTTATAGGGAAGTCTAGGAGTTTATTTCTATCTGGTGGGGGAGAGAAATGTGTAACATAATAAACATGTCATAACACCTTGTAGTATAGACTTACATGAGATACTCAGGGCATCTAATGTGGGACATAATATTTATTGAGTATGTGATAAACAGTCAAGTAAATAATAACTTTTATTTTAGGAGATGGTGTAATTTAGTGTAGGGGAGGAAACAGTTTCCCTTGACCCTCTTATGACCCTGACTGGGTCTGAAAATTAAGTGGACAAATCAGTTTAATAGCAAAAAGTGTTCAAACTTATTTTTATATATGTAAATGTTTTATATGACAAAAAGAAACTTCATAACAGAATGAAAATGTAAAGAAATAATTAGACCTAAGTATTTTTGTGCTGGGTTTGATCAAGAGTGGGCAGCTGTAGAGGAAAATGATAGGTCAAGGAGTACAAGGTAAGTGTAATAAATGTGTGTGAACTTAGCAAATCATGCTATGGTTCTTGTTGATGTTGCTCTGTTCTTCTGTTTTCTGAGGTCAGAATGCTCCTTTCGTCCAGGTATAGGGAGGGCACCTCTCACAAAAGGGCTTTATGACCTGTGTTTCAGAGGAAGGGATGGGAGGAGTAAGGACAGGGTGACCTTCCTGCTGCATCAGTTTTCTCAGTCAACTTCTCAATCAACTGCTTAAAATAATCAATATGCCAAGGTGCCATATATTAGGATATTGTGTCCTGAACCCCATCACTAGTCAAGCATTACTCAAATTGGGCCATGGGAAACTTTAAGATTTTTTTTTAAAGAGATTTATCTATCTATGCATACAAGAACTGGGGTATAGGTTAGAGGTGTGGGGTGGTAAGAGGATTGACCAGAGACAGAGCAGGGAGCAGAAAGGCAGATTGAAGTACACTGATGTGGGGAGCAGTGGGCGAGGCAGGAGAGGTCTGCTGCGCCATGTGGGAAGTTCCCTGGTGAGGGATAGAACTTGTGCTGCAGTGGCTGTAGACAGCCTCATAGGCTGAGACTTAACCTGCTGCGACACCAGTGAGGCCCGGAAATGTCAAGATTTTAATAGCTGTAACATGGGGGGTGGGGTGGGGAGGGAGCACTTAAAGATCAAATTAGTTTGATAAATTCCAGATTATATAAACTTTTAAATGGGTGCTTTAACTTCCCCCTTCAATAATTCTTAAACCTCATAATGTGCTGATGGGCACTGTGAATCTCCAAAAGTGAATTCATTTACAGCATTTGCTAATCACATGTGGCCATAGATTCCTTCTCTATGCACAACAGACCAGTGTGTAGACATGGATTTCATGGTTAAGAGTTGAGTATGGTCTCAATGTCATCACACAGAAACGGCTTGATTTGTGCTCATTATTTTAAGCTTTAGCTTCCTCATCTGCAACACAAGGATAATACCTTATGTTGACAAAATAAATAGGTTTATAAAATGCCCAGGAGTTCTTACAAGATGTTATGGATTACAATTATTAATAAGAACATGTTCAGGAGCAGAATTCATCTTTAGAACCACTGCACTTTGTAGATTGTTGGATCTGAAGCTGAGTTGAATCCAGACTTTTAAATATGGCTCAACTTTAGCATGTAGGCAGTTAGAAAGACTTTTCTGCTACATCTTTTGCCGTTTAACACCAGCTGAATCAATGTGAGATCAGTCCTGTTCTGGACTGTGACCCTGTTGCTTAGTATCTTCTTATAAAAACAAAAATGAAGCAAAAGAAAAAATGGAGTTCAACTAAACGACCTCTAGAGTTCATGTTCTCAAAAATTCTAAGAATAAGTAAAAGTAATTCTTAAGTCACAGCAGATAAAAGCTTTTATCAACTGGGATGATGAGCATAAGGAAGTCCTTATTACTCACTCTTTTTAATTTAGGGAGGTCACTTTAAACTGATTCCTATGAATAATCTTCATAGAAGAAATTTGACCTTTGTTAATCTGTTGTTTTAAAACACTGTATCAGGGCCTCCCTGGTGGCTCAGCTTTAAGCGCTGTGCTATGGAGCTGGACACTGGGCCTGGGAGATTCCAATGGCGCAGGAGACCTCTCCTGCCTCCCTGTGCCCGTAAGCAGTGTGTTTCTGTCCATTGGCCCGTTCTACTCCCCACTCTCTCTGGTGAACCCTCTCGCTCCCCCCATGCCTCTGGTCTGTACCCCAGCTTGTATGCACAAATAAAAAAAAAAAAACTTTAAAAAATAAAAAAACAATAAAACACAGTATCAGTTGTTATGCATAACTGCTTAGCACTCTAAACTAGAATTTATGACTGGAAATCATTTTTATACATCTCTGCCTTGACCTCTAAAGCAAGAGCAGCTTTGTGTAGGCTTAAGAAACATGTAATTCTTGAAATAAGTCAGGTGCTTTTATTTTCAAAGGAAAAGGTCACAACAAGTGAAGAAATTATTTGCATGCTTCACAACAAAACACAAGGTTGTAAGAAAACTTTTCAAGAGACATGGGCCACAGAAATCAACTGAATACCACAGTTTTCCCAACTTAATGACTCAAGAGACATTGCAAAATACGCATAAAAAACTTGATCTTGTGAGGGTTGTAAAAAATTATAGATTAAGGTTATAATGACCAATAAATTCCGATGACAATTACAGTCTGGAAAACAGCCTACTTTGATTTTATTTGATTTTAATCCACTTTTCAACAATATGTCTAGTAATACACACACAAAGAGGATGGTTTACGGAGTAGGTACTAAAATCAGTGTTTATGGAAACATCAGGCATATTTTTGGTATCGATAATAAAATAATAAAAACAATCACGTTTTAAAAATCGAAAGTGAAAATAGTTACTATAATCTGTCCGTGACTAATCATTGGAGATAGGAAGATTTAGTATTCAGAGCAGTTTTTTTTTTTAATCACCATTTGAGCAGAACTTTCTTTCCCCCTTTTTATTTCTTTTCTTTTTCTTCTTCTTTCTTGCTTTCATTTTTTTTTTTTTTTTAAAGGAACCAAGATTTTAATTTTGGTTTTAAGGCACTTACCGTCAAAGGAAGCCGGCCTCGGGATCCTGTCGACACCGCCCGGATAGGCGGTTCCTCGATTCCGGCCAGGGCAGTAAACGGCGCCGGCGCAGCCGCACGAGGTTTCCGGGCAAGGTGGGAGCCCTGGGAGGGAGCCCGCGCTCGGAGGGCTAAGGTAAGTGAGTGGGGCTCTCGGTTCGCCAGTTGCCATCCCTGTTCCTAGTAGTCCCAGGCTAGAGCCGCCCGACTAGAGAGGGAGGCCGGGTCCTCGCGACCCGCGCGGGGTCAGCGCCCGCGGGGGCAGCGGTTCTGCGCCCCACACCCGCCCTGCAGAGGGGGCACGCCTGTCTCCATGCCCGCGATTGATTGATTGATTGATTTTTTTTTTTTTTTTGACTGTTCAGGCCTCTGGCCCTTCTCAGTTTCCTTCTTTCCGGAATTGAAACTAAAAATGGTTTGTTTTCTTGTTGCGTGTCTGGAGATAGTTCTAAGGAAAAAGGGTTCCTTAAAGAGCCTTACTCTGCTTGGCATGCTCAGAGTTTGTTCTTGGCAGAGGCGCAGTTTGGCTGTAGAGCCTAATTTTTCAGAAAATGCAGGATTTTTCTTGTGAGACATCCAGAGGAGACTAGGAGATTTCCAGGTTAGTGTAACATGCAAATGTTTATAAAACAAAAACAAAACAATAACAACGACAACAACAAAACACCAGTCACACCATCTTTCTAACCACCTCCTCCTCGCTTCCTTACCCTCATTTACTTTCTTTTTGCTGCCAGGCATGCATATTGGAAGATTCTTCTCTACAGGGCATCACAGTGATGTAAGAATATTAGGAAAGTAAGTGGTAGATAGATTTTTTTTTTTTTCGTAAACTGCCATAACACTTAAGTAGATTTTAAAAACCCCACAAATCTATTATCTTATAATATCTTAGAAGTCTGACCCACTAGGCTTAAAGTCAAGGTGTTTACAGAGCTAACTTCCTTTCTAGAAGCTATTGGGATAAATCTGCTTTCTTGCCTTTTCCACATTCTGTAGGCTGCTGACCTTCCTTGGCTCAGTGCTGCCTGTTGTGGACCCTGAAAACCAGTAACTGCACATTGCTGGCCAGTCTTCTGGGTTCACATCTTTCACATCTTACTCTGACTGTTCTGCCCTCCTCTTACCCTTTGAAGAATCCTGATGATTACATTGGGTCCCAGAGATAATCCAGAATGAGCTCCCTATTTTAAAATCATCTGATTAGCAGTCTTAATTCAATCTACAAAATTCTCCTTTGCAGTGTAATTTAAGATATTCACAGATTCAGGGGATAGGACATGGGAATCACTAAAGGGGTGTGTTACTCTGCCTAACACCTGTTTGCATTTATTTTTTCTTTTTTAAAAATTCTTTGTTTTTCTGTTTCCATTTGTATCCCATGCGAAGAGGGACAGTATCTGGATATCAAAGAAGTTCTGTAGTAAACCATTTACGTGAGTTAAATGTAATGAGCTTTTTATTTTAAGCCTTGAATAATAGTGACTTTCAAAAAGCAATTCAATGACACTGGAATTCCTAATTTTTTAGAAACATAATAAGAGAACTTCATATATATGGGACATTCTGAGAAGAATAAATACCTGGGTCAAGATACCCCACAATTCTATACACATTGAATGTTTTCATTGTGTAAGCTGGCATTGTGCTCTGAATAGATGAGAGAAGTGGATATGTCCTTGGCCTCAAAGTCATGACCACCTAGTCATGGAAAATAGCACAGATACACAAATAATTAAACTCCTCACAAGAGGGAGAATTGATGTCCTTTGGAGGAAACAGAATAGGCATTAGAAACTTGGGGGAGAATTGAAGAAGAGTAGAATTTCATTTGGTGGAAATTAAGGTTGGGAGAGGAGGAAGGAGAGAGACCCTTTGAGTGCTGAGTGTATTTTGGGGACTTAGTCCAGTAGTTGTCTAGGTAAGACTAGAAAGTAAGTTGGAGTTAGATTGTATAAGGCCTTGGATGAATGTTGAATACCATTTAACAATTCTGTTGTTGGTGCAATAGGGAGCACTTATATATTTATGAAACTTTATTTTTTTTATTCTGAAACCAAGTAGAATTAAACTTTTCTTTTTCCTGAATTGTTTAAGAATAAGTTTCCAACTTCATGATATTATTACCCTGAAATTCTTGAGCAAAAGGTGTTTCTAAAAGAAGTACTCTATATAACCAAAGTAGAATCATCAAAAATCAGGATATAATACTGCCAACTAATCCTTGGATCTAATTTAAATTTTGCCAGTGTCCTTGTAATATCCTGTGTAAGAATCATATTCAGAATCATGAATTACATGTAGTTTCGATGTCTCCTTAGTCTCCTTTTGTCTGGAATAGTATTAGTTTTTCCTTGACTTTGAAGAGAATTGGCCACCTTGTCTAATGTTTCCTCATGTTTAGATTCAGATTATGCATCTTTGGCAGGAACATCATAGAAGTCTTGCTGTGTTGGTGTACCTTCTCATATGGCAGATGATTTTGAATTATCTCATTATTTACTTTGATTATTTCATTATGGTGGCATCTGCCTGGCTTCCCCCCCCCCCCCCCCCCTGTAAAGTTACTCTTTTCCTTTTAGAAATGAATGAGTGTTCTGTGGGGGAAGTATTTTGAAACTAACTAAATGGCCATTTCCTCATAACAATTTTAGTTAAGTCAAAACCAAAGAAACCAGAGCACTTTTTTACAAGCCTACTTGCCTGTGTTTATATCTCACCTGGCCTCTCAATGCTGCCCACTAGTTCCCTGTAGCTAGTCCCTGGTGGCTGCATGTAAGTGGTGAATAGATTAGAAATAAAGATCTGGGTGTTATTTGACCCCTGCTTTTTTGTCACTGCTTGTATTCACAGTGGGTAAAACTAAGATGTGACTAATTTTTAGCTAATTTTCTATTTTTCAAAGAAAAATAAATCGTTCCTTTTTCTCTTACAGGAATAGACAGTTGGAAGTTAGAAGATTACATTATAAACAGGTTATTAGTATGTTTCTGAAAATATAAAAACTTGTGATATTCCTTGTTTCATTTTTGACCTGCACTTCTCACTCTCAGTAAGTTCATATGCAGGCAAGCATTCTTAACTCTTTTTGTGTCTTGGATTCCCCACCAATCTGACAAAATCTACAGCCCTTTTTAAAAGGAAGATAAGCTTTTGAAAAATAAAAGACAGAGCCTCCTTGGTGGCGCAAGGGGTTAAGTCTCAGCACTATGAAGCTACTGGTAGCCACTGCAGCACAATCCCAGGGCAGGGATCTGGCCCACATGGCACAGACCTCTCCTGTCTTGCTCGCTGCTCCCCTCAGCAGTATATTTCAGTAGATACGCCTGTTGTGCTCCCCACTCTCACTCTGGTGAATCCTCTCACCCCCCACACCTCTGGCCTACACCCCAGCTTGTATGCAAAAATAAGTTTTAAAAAGAAAAGAAAAATATAAGACAAAATACATAAAATTACAAAGGATACTTGTTATTTTCAAATATCAGTAAAAACAAATATTTGATATATAATATTTATTAATATCTTACAACATATCACAAGACCTAGTAGTGAGCTTATAACTACCATAATTTTGAAGCAAAGCTAAAAATCAACATATTTGAAGATATTTGAAACAGTTACAATATTTATGAAGATGTCTGTGTTATCTTGGTGGTTTTTATCAGAGATGCTGCAAATCCAGTGACTTGTCTATACTCATACTTGAAGAGATTGCTATGTTTCAATTAGAGGTTATTAGAAGTAAAGATGTAACTGTTTTCCTACCCCAGTGTTTGGACTCCAGAGGAGTGTGAAAGGCCAGGGAAGATCTGTAACTGTGGAAGAAGCATGTTTTGGGGTCTTATTTTTACTTGTATTCACATTTTGAGAGTACAATAGGGAGAACTAAATATTTAAATGAAAATGTTTGAAAAAGGCTAGAAACCAAAGCAGTAGTCCTTTAAAATGCAGCATCAAATTATGATTGAGGCGTGAACTACAAAAGAATGTTTGTGCTCACTATTTTTTATTGTGCTGAGAAGCAAAATACTTTTATAACCATTTTACATATTTATAGGTGTAAAAGTTATTTGAAATATAGAATTCCTTTGGATATTAGCTACAAGATAGCAAAGACTTTGACAATAGGAACAGAGATATAGCAAAGAGGTGTCTCTTTTGTAAAAGAGTAAAAGTAGTTACTTCTTGAATCTGTGTGTATGTACTTAAAATATATTTTTTTATAACAGGGAATTATGGCATTTGGTGGGTATACCACAAACGTTTTTAACGTGTATTGCGTGGAAGATGTACTTATGAAAGATGAAGAAAAACAGGTAAAAAGGAAAATTACTGGGTATTAATTTGTATCTGTTAGTTTGATGAGGCATGTTTTATATGTCTTTTTCCACCATTACCTTGAATTGGGAGGATATTAGGGTTTTCAAACATTTTTACTTCCATTATTCAAACCTTAGAAGAAGAGACATCCTTCTGCTCTTTCACTTACAAGACTTTAAATATTCAGTCCTTCGATTTGCAGCCTGAAGTTAAGAGCTCAGACCCTGGAGAGAAGGGAGACTCAGATAGTTAATTCACTTACCGATGGCCATATGCCTTTCTTGGCAAGGCAGCTATGCTATGGGAATCACAGGAATTTTCTTTTATTGCCCTAGAGTAATGTGTCCACAATTACAGTGCAGTTAAAAGTTATATTTTAGTCACAAATAGTTGGAAAAATGTTGGTAGAACACTGAATTAAGATTCAGAATCTACAACAATGTCTCAGTCCTTGTTCTACTGTAAAAATTTCTGTGACTTCATATAAAAAATGGTTTCCTATTGGTATTGGCAGTGGTAGGAGAATTGCCAAGAGATGATGTAAAGCATTCAACAAATGTATTATTCATGTGATCATGTGTATTCTCACACTAATGGCTTTCTTTGCCTTGCTCAGCATGAGGAAAATTTTATTTTATTCATTCATTTAAAAAAAAAAAAACAGGGCCTCCCTGGTGGCGCAGCGATTGAGCGCTGCACTATGGAGCTGTCGGCAGCACGTGATGCGAGTTCGATGCCCAGCCAGGGAGAATCCCACATGGTGCGGCAGACCTCTCCTGCCTCACCCGCTGTTCCCCTCAGCAGTGTATTTCCATCGCTCTGCCTGTTCTGCCCCCACCTCTGTCTCTGGTGAACCCTCTCACCGCCCCATGCCTCTGGCCTGTACCCCAGCTTGTATAAATGAATAAAAAAAACCCAAAAAACATATTTTATAAAAAAAAACAAAAAAAACAAAAACAAGTTCAGGGCCTCCCTGGTGGCACAAGGGGTTAAGTCTCAGCCTATGAAGCTATCCACAGCCACTGCAGCATGAGTTAGATCTTAGCCAGGGAGATTCCCACATGGAGCAGCAGACCTCTCCTGCCTCGCCCACTGCTCCCTTCAGCAGTGTACTTAAGTCAATCTGCCTGTTCTGCTCCCCACTCTGTCTCTGGTGAATACTCTCACCCCCCCCCCACCTCTGGCTCTATGCATAAATAAATAAATCTTAAAAAAAAATTAAAAAATGAGTTCAGGGCCTCCTTGGAGGTATAGGGGTTAAGTCTCAGCACTATCTTGCTGTCATGTCACCGCAGAGGCCTGATCACTGGCTAGGGATCTGACCCATATATGGCACAGCAGACCTCTATCTTACCTGCTGCTCCCCTCAGCAGTGTGTTTCTGTAGATCTGCCTGTTCTCCTCCCCACTCTGTCTCTGGTGAATCCTCTCGCCCTCTGTACCTCTAGCCTATACTCCACTTCTTCTATGCAGAAGTAAATATTTAAAAACAAAAAAACAACAAATTTTCTTACTTAATAAGTTCTGAGGCTATTTAATTTTTTGCTACTGTTATTTTGTAGATATTAATTGATGAAATTGCAAAGGAAAATATTCAGCTAAAGGAGGCTATCCAAAAGCTTGAAGCGGAGTTACAGGAGGCCACCAGAACCCCCCAGGTAAATCCTTTATTTTATGTATCATGTTTTTCATGGATACCCATTTTTCAGGAAAAGCAATTTATATATAAAAAATTCACTTTTAGGGCTTCCCTAGTGGTGCAGGAGTTAAAGTCTCAGGGTTATCAAACGATAGCTGTCTCAGCAGTGTATTTCAGTAAATCCACCTGTTCTACTCCCCACTCTGTCTCTGGTGAATCCTCTCACCCCCCTCACCTCTGGCCTACACCCCAGTTCTTGTATGCATAAATAAATTGTAAAAATCCTTAAAAAATTCTCTTTTAAAACATTATTGTCATCTGTAACACCAAACTGAAAACAACCCTAATGTCCCTCCCTGGTAGGATAGATTAATAAATGGGGGTCCATTCCCACAGTGGAATACTACACGGCAGTGTGAATGAATGAGCATAACTATATGCAGAAACCTGGATGAATTTCATAAACATAATCTTGGACCAAAAAAGACAAAATAAGACATACTATATGCTTCCTTTTAATAAAGTACAAAACCAGAATGTTAGAAGTTAGCATACTATTTACCTGCCTTAGAGGGTAGGTAGGAACTGGAAGGGAACCCCAAAAAAGTCTCTTTGATGTTGGTCATTTTTTTGTTTATTGATCTGAGTGCTGGTCACTTGTGTGTGAAACATTTTGCAGAATTTCATCTTGCTGTACATTTAGGATAATGTGCTTTAAAATATTTACATATATGTTAATAAAAAACAAAAAAAAGGTCATTTCCAACTGTATTGGGACCAAATTCTTGTTATTGTCTTGAAGTTCTTTTGTTGTTATCCTCATTAATGATGAAACAGTAATTTAATTGAATTTCATAGTTTAAAAAAATTGGATATTTCTTCCCCATTTTAATGCTTTCTTAAATTTCCCTATATTTGAATTTGACAACTTTCACCCCTTTTTTCATCATAATAACTCATGTCGTTAAAAAAATACCTTGAATTACTTAAAGGTTTAAAGTGTCACTTTTTTTTTGTTTCTGAAAAGGGGGGTAGGATATTGAATATCAGGAAGTGAGATTTCCTGTGTTTTTGTTTTTGTTTTTTTTTTTAATATATATTTTTATTGTTATTTATGTCTTTTACATTTTGTATTCCCCTTGGATAGCCCACCACCAATTCACCCGTGATGATCCATCTCCATGGTCCCTTGTGTTCTTTTCCATTCCATTTTGTGCCCTTTTCCTTCCCTCCCCCTGTCTCACCCCGGCTTATTGTCTTTTTCCTATTTGGTTTCCTATATAGTCCTGTTATAAGTGAAACCATTCGATATTTTTCTCTTTCTTTCTGGCTTATTTCACTGAGTATGATCCCCTCTAATTCTATCCATGTCGAGATTTCCTGTGTTTACAAGACTTACACTGTGATGAATCCAGTTACTTCTTAGACAGGAAGAAAAATCATTTAGTCTTCGAACTCAGAAGCCTTTGACAAACCAGCCAGCTCAGTTGATCCACTTTAGCGAGGAGTGAAATTCTGGTCCAGAGATTGTAAGTGAATTGCTGTTTGCCGTAGAGTGCTCAGGACTACAATCAGGCAATCTCACATCCACTCCAGAAAGCTCTTGATTTCTCAGTATTTACTAGATATTTTCACGTTATTGGCAAGCACTGCCTTTCTTCAGACATTGCAGATTGTTCTGAAATTGGACTTATGATAGAAATTCTATTGGAGTTACATGTAAAAGTGAAGAATAAATATAAAATTAGAATCAAATGATTCATTGAATATTTCAAATTCCTTTGCCATGAGGTTTTATTTTATTTTTACTCTATTGAAACATGTATAATAACCATGGGGAACTTTAGAAATGCAAATACCCAGTTTGTTTATTTTTGTGCAGCTATGTATGATTTTAAGCAGTTAGGTATAACCACTGAACTTTTATCTTCCAGATTAAAAATCATGTCTATGGTTTCCCTTCATTTTTTAAACCCTTAGTTGTGATCATGGCTAAAAATTTCTTGGGCAGGTGCTGGGCCGGGAAGGGAAAATTTGAAATTAATAAATTTTAAATTATATAATGAGGAATCTTCCTTTTTGTGTGAAATTATCTGGGTCTACTATCAAAATAATCATTGTATAAATCCAATTCTATTTCATACATCTTTGCAGTGAGAGTATATTGTCTAATGACTCCCTTGTGAGATTGACTATTATTGGCACAACTGTTTAAAAGGTGCTTATCTACAGGAATGATGTAAGCTTTTGAATCAAACATCATACAGTATTGACCAGTTAAAATATTGATTAGACAAAGTGAGAGATTATATACTTACTGTTTTATCTGTGAAATAATATTAAAGGATCAGCATTTGATTATATTGCTGAGTACTTATCAGGGAAGAGCATTGCTAAGAATATTAAATAAGACCAGACTCAGTTTTAAGATCAGTGGAGAATGAATTATTGAATGATGAAATCGCATTATCATTGGCATGACTTCAGTTATTTCTTGTCTTGATAATAATAAAACAGTTCTGTTTGAATTAGATTAAAGTGGATATTCCTGAAATGAATTTGAAATTCACAACTACAGAATATCCTGAGAATGACAGCCAGTTTTTCAATGTCTTCTGTTCATTTCAAGTGGACTCGAAAGTTCCTTATGAGCTACAAAAAGGACAAGCTCTTGTCACCTTTGAAAAAGAAGAAGGTATGACTGACATTTAGAAATTTGACTGTGTTACTTTTGGAAAACACTTGGGCTTTCAAAAACCTTTCATAGATATTTGGCTCTTACTTTACATTTTCTATATATGTCATTTCATCTTATCCTTTTAGTAACAACCTGAGATGGGTGTGATTATCCCCATTTTACAGATGAGGAAAGTGACTCTGAAAGGTTAAGTGACTTGAATATGATTACTCATTCTGAAAGTATTAACTCTAGGACTCAAGGCAGGTGTTGTGATGTCCAGTACCATTGCCTTTATTCTCCATGTGCTGCCTCCAAATGATGGCACTGATAAGCATGTTCGAAGGTCATAGAGATATACACAATTCTCACGGAGTTCTCATGGACATTACTTCATTTTATATTCATAGAGCTGTATGAAAGGAACAGGTTAGGACAGTTGCTGTTTATTTTGTATAACTAAGAAAAGGGATACCTAAATGTTTAATTTGTTTATCTAAGTTCGCACAATCTGTAAATGGACACAGCCCAGAAGTCAGAGATTTGGAATGGGGTCTGATATTTGCTAAGTCTGCTTTGGTGTAAGATCCTTTCCAGAGATGGGGGTGCCTTACTGAGGCTCCTTCCTAGAAATGTGATTTGAGTTGGTTGGGTTTTTGATACATCTCAGGTTTTTATGATTGGCTTTGTGGAGTATCTGCCGCAGGAAGATGCTATGTGTATTAAAGGAGAAATGTTAATAAAATAATTAACACAGTGCTTGATACATAATAAACAATAAATGTTAGCTGTTGTTATTGCTACATGTTAGAAATTTTCCAGATAAGGAAACCAAAGCTTAAAGAAGGTAAGGAAATTCCCCAAGGTTCGTGTAGTTAATAAATTGCTTTGTTGAGAGCAGCTGAGGGTGGAGGAGGAGACCAAGAGCCACATTGGCAGTTGTCACTGGCAACTGGAATATAGTTAAAAAGCAGGAGTACACAACAGGCTTTCTGCACAGGAATTACCTGGGAACTTTGAATCGGATTCTTTTTTTTTTTTTAAAGACTTATTTATTTATGCATGTAAGAACTGGGATATAGGTGGGGGCGGGGGGAGGGTGAGAGGATTCACCAGAGACAGAGTGGGGAGCAGAACAGGCAGATTTTGACTAAAATACACTGCTGAGAGGAGCAGTGGGTGAGACTGGAGAAGTTTGCTGTGCCATGTGGGAGCCATGCGGGAAGTTCCCTGCCAGGGATGGAACTTGTGCTGCAGTGGCTGCGGACAGCTTCATACTGCTGAGATTTAACCCCTTGCCCCACCAGAGAGGCCCTGAATAGGATTCTTTTGAGAAACACCTGTGTCACTACTTCACCCATTGCCTGGCTCTGTGGTCCAGTTCTCCTGGGACAACTCCGGATTTAAATACAACTCAATAGGAGTGGACTTTGGAAAGCCAGAATAATGAAAGATGAAACATAATGTGGTCCCTCTCCACTGTGTCAGATCACCAGATGTTGGAGGTGGCGGGGAGAGAGAGGGAAGGAGCAACAGCTGACTATTACTTCATTGATGATTTCTTTTGTTGTTGCCTGTTGTCATAAACAACACATAAGTCATAAGGCAAGTTTTCCAGTTATACGTACAATGAGTCTGAATTCCCACATGACAATGCCCTGCCTTCTTGTCTTCTTCTCTTCCTCCAGCTGTGGAGTGCTATCTGGTAGTCATAAACACATGTGAGGTTTATAAAACCAGAAGTGAACATATCTTTTTAACAAATTAGAGTAAGCTGCTCTTGATGTTAACAACCGAAGTATTATAAACTCTAATGTCACAAAATTAAAAGTAAACACACTCACTTGCATTTTAAACTGACATAAGTTGATGTTTGAAGTTCTCATAATTTTTGGGTTATATCATTGCTCTTCATGTGCATGGATAAAGTAGAATTGTTAGCTTTGTGACTGGTATGGTAAGACTATTTACTTCTTAATTAATGGTCTCAGGAACAGTTTGGCCAAAGTAGAATTTCTCATTAAATATGTCCAGGAAAAAATAGTAGACTCAATTTTGATATCCAAGCCTCTGTGGTATTTAATATGTAATCCTTGGGAAAAACAGACAAAAATTAATACTTATTTCTGTGATGTTTGTAACATATTAAGGAGTAGTGACAAAAGATAAATAAGATTGTCAGGATGACACTGACCTAAAGATGCTTTCCCAGCTTTGTCAACACAGAAGAAATTTCTGGCTGTGCATTAAGATGCTAGGGGAATTCTCTGCTAATTCAGCAGTGGAAGGGAAGGTGTGTACTAAAATATTAGACGAGGGCTTTTCTGGTGGCCTAGGGGTTAAGTCTCTGTTCTGTCCACCACTAGGCCTGAATTTGATCCCCAGCCAAGGAGCTAATCCACATATGGCATAGCAGACCTCTCCTGACTCACCTGCTGCCCCGCCCTTAGTGGTATATTTCAGTAGATCTGCCTGTTCTGCTCCCCACTCTGTCTCTGGTGACTCTTCTCATGCCCCACACATCGGGTCTACACATCAGGTCTTCTATGCATAAATAAATAAATCTTTAAAAAATAATAAAATAATATATTATATGAATTTCAGGTTTCATAAACCTGAAACATCAGGTTTCTCTTAAAAGATGAGTCTAGAACTTGATGAGAATTTCTACATCATAATTTTTGCTGATATGTTTTGATATTATTACATCTTACTTTGGTGGTAAGACCATTATCACTTAGGAATCCTAAGAAAAATTAAAAAATTAGATCCTTTAAAATTAAAGAAAATTAGAAATAGACAAGATAATTTGTTCTTAAAAATAAAAGTGTAAAAATTTTTATTTTTCAGTTGCTGAAAATGTGATCAGGCTAGGGGAACATCACATCCAGATAAAAGATGTAAATGTGAAGGTGATGGCCAATCCGGTTCCATTAAACTCAGGAGTCAGATTTCAGGTACCAGATTTCAGGTGATTAAAACTTTTTAGAATTCAGCTAAACATGGGCACTTTTCTCATTCATATTTTCGAAAATTGCACAATTTTACAGGTTAATGCAGAAGTTTCTAAAATGAAGATCAAGGTTACTGAAATTCCTGATGAATTACCTGAAAATCAGATGAGAGACAAGCTAGAACTAAGTTTTTATAAGTCCCGAAATGGAGGTGGAGAGGTGGCATGCGTGGAATATGATAAGCAATCTCGAAGTGCTGTCATTACATTTGTGGAAATTGGAGGTATTCACACATTTAGAAAGTTAAAAAATATTCTACTATTTAAATTATATTCTTCCATTTCTGAAAGAATTCATTTTCTACAACTTTCATTTGGGATTTATTAGCATATCAGTTGGGGAGATTTTTAAAAATCTTGTAAAGTGACAGAGTCCTGAAAATGATTTCTGTGAATGATACTGAGAATGATAATATTAAGAACAACAGGTCCATAAATCTTAGTGTATTCTCACCATCTACCAGACATGGAACAGGTGTTCTGTACGTGTACCTCCTTGGATCACAGCACAACTTTTGAGGTGATGTTATATTCATTTTATTGATGAGAAAACTGAGCTCTAAGGAGACTTACCCAAGCTCACACAGTGTGTATATAACAGATATAGATATATATCTACATATTATAGATAAAGATATTACATATAATTTTCTCTTCCACATCACCTATTTCAACTGACAAAGTTCTCTTAGGTAGAGGAAATTGATTCCAGGGAACAAAATTGGGGTGACTAGAAAGAATTTCTAGATGTCTGTTCTTTTTTAGTTATTCCTATTGGACTTTTATTAAGTCATTCTATGGAGTTTTAAAATCCTTTTTTTAAGATTTATTTATTTATGCATATATTGTTGCATAAATTTATTTATTTATTTATTTATTTGTGTGTGTGTGTGTGTGTGTGTGTGTGTGTGGGCAGTGAGAGGGTTCACCAGAGGGAGAGTGGGGAGCAGAACAGGCAGATTGACTGAAAGACACTGCTGAGGGAAGCAGCAGGCAAGGCAGGAGAAATCTGCTGTGGCCATGTGGGAATCTCTTCCACTGGGCATTGAACTTGAGCCACAGCTGCTGACAGCTCCACAATGCTGCGCTTAACCCATTGTGTCACCAGGGAAGCCCATGGAGTTTTAAATTCATATGATTAAAATTAGAAGATTCAGCAGCCACTTTTGTTAATATATTCCCGTGATTCTCAATGTAAAACTCTTTTGCTCTATTTAATTCTCTAGGATTTGTAGACATAATAGAAATCTAACCACGATATACAATTTAAAAACATTGACTAGTTTTTTTTAATAAAACAGTAATACTTGCTTTTTAAAGAATTTGTTGAAATTTAAAAACATACATATAGTAAAAGGTGAGACATTTCCTTAAATTTCCCTTTTTCTTACTATTTATAATTTGTTGAGTCTCTTTCTAGCTCTTTCTCTGGGCACACACAAACATACCAATATACTTTTTTGACCTGGGCCACTGGATAATGTTTAGGGCATCCTGGCAGGGTGGTTGTAGTTAGACATCCAATGGGAACAGATTTTTGAGGCTGCCTTATATATTGTCTTTGAACTGAACAACAACTTGCTGGAAATTTCCATATTCAAAGATTTTAATTTCTAATTTTATATATTCTGTTTGTTTGGCATTAGTTGACCCATTCTTGTATTTAAAAAAGCCATGAGAGATTTACTTTATAAACCAAAATGCAATTTAATACTCTATAGTGAGAGAGAATACCGGCTTATATGCCGCAAAAAGAAAAAAATAGTTCTGAAACTTACAATAGTTAACATCCAAAGGATATGAAAATACCTTAAGGTAAGATATGCCAGGTACCTTGCAAGCTGTGTTTTACTGACCTGTCACTACAACATCTGAGGTAAATACTGCAATTCTGTACATTTTGCAGGAAGGGAAACTGAGACTTCAAGTTGAGCAACATAGAGAAGTTGAGGTGGCTAATGAGCAGCTGGACTGAAGCAGAGCTATTTGACTCACCCTGCACATTCCTTTTTTTCCCCAAACTTTTTTTTTTATTGTGGTAAAATATAGATAACATAAAATTTATCTATATTTTAACTTTTTTTAAATTTTGCTCCCAATATCAGAGACTTTATTTTTATTTATTTTTTTCATCATTTTATGTTTTATTGTTATTTATATTATTTACATTGTGTATTCCCCTTGGGTAACCCACCACCAATTCAACAGTGACCCATCACCATCGTCCCTTGTGCTTTTTTCTTTCCCATTTTGAGCCCTTACCCTCCCCCCTCCCTCGTTGAGTGTCTTTCTCTTGTTGGGTTCCCCTATATTTCTGTTATAAGTGAAACCATTCGATATTTTTCTCTTTCTTTCTGGCTTATTTTGCTGAGCATGATCCCTTCTAGTTCCATCCAGGTTGCTGCGAATTGCATGTGTTTATCATTTTTGAATGCTGAATAGTATTCCACTGTGTATATATACCACATCTTCTTGATCCAGTCATCTATTTTTGGGCATCTGGGTTGTTTCCATACCTTAGCGATTGTAAACAGTGCTGCAATAAACATTCGGGTGCATGTATCCTTTTGGATTAGTGTTTCTGTGTCCTTTGGGTAGATTCCCAAAAGTGGAATTGCCAGGTTGTATGGAAGCTCCATTTTTAGCAGTTTGAGGAATCACCATACAGCTTTCCACAGTGGTTGAACCAATTTGCATTCCCACCAGCAGTGTAGAAGAGTTCCTTTTTCTCCACATCCTCGCCAGCATTTGTTGTTGCCTGTTTTTTTGATGTGTGCCATTCTCACTGGCATGAATTTTAACTATTTTTAAAATGTGTACAATTCAGTGACATGAAGTGCATTTATAATTTTGTGCAACTGTTACCACTATATATTTCCAGAATTTTTTCATCATCCCAAAGTGAAACTCTAAGACCCACTGAACAATTCCCCATGCCTCTTCTTCCCAATCCTTGGTAACCACCATTCTACATTCTGTCTCTATCTATTCTAGATAGCTTACATGAGTGGAATCATAGAATATTTGTCCTTTTTAATGTCTGCTTTATTTCATGTACCATAGTGCTTGCAAGTGCATCCATGTAGTCTGTATGAGAATTTCACTCCTTGTTAAGGATGAGTAATATTCCATTGCATGGATAGACCACATTTTGTTTATCCATTCATTTGTTGATGGGCATTGGGTGGCTTCCACCATTTGACTATTGGGGGTAATACTATGGGTGTTTAAGTGTCTCTTTTAGCCCCTACTTTAATTCTTTTGGATATATATCTAGGAGTAGAGTTGCTAGGTCAAACGATAATTCTGTTTTCATTGTTTTGAGAAACTGCTATATTGTTTTCCATTGTGCTGCACCACTTTTTATTCATACCAGAAATGCACCAGAGTTCCAATGTCTCCATATCCTCATGAGCAAAGGCCCACACTCTTAACCACTGCACCATATTACCAATTCAAGGTGGACTGATAAGAAGAGAAAAAAAGTTACTGGATATTTTTAAAAACTCCTTCTGTTAAACTTTATACAATCTTTTTTTTTTTTTTTGAAGATTTATTTATTTATGCATACAAACTGGGGTGTACGCCAGAGGTGTGGAGTGGTGAGAGGATTCACCAGAGACATAGTCGGGAGCAGAACAGGCAGATCAACTGAAAGTACACTGCTGAGGGGAGCAGCGGGCAAGGCAGGAGAGGTCTGCTGCACCATGTGGGAAGCTCCCTGGCCGGGTATCAACTTGTGCTGCCATGGCTCTGGATAGCTTCATAGTGCTGTGCTTAACCCGTTGTGCCACCATGGAAGCCCAAACTTTATACAGTCTTGACATTGCTTTTCTCCTCTGGAAAAAAAAAAAATGCTGCTAAAAATAAAGTGGACCATAGAATTTCTTTAAAAAAGTAATATTTTACTGTTTACTGTGATTTTATTCTGTGTGAAAGACATTTTAAGTTTAGTTAAAAATGTCTATGATACTAAAAAGTAATTAAATTTATTTCTAGTGGCTGACAAGATTTTGGAAAAGAAAGACTATCCTCTTTATATAAATCAAAACTGCCACAGAGTTACTGTTTCTGCATACACAGAAACACATTTGAAAAAGTTTCAGGTAAAGTCATCTCTTTTCTTCTATTTTGAGAATTTGCTTCGTAACCCTACTCACAAAATGTAAAGTTGGGACTCTGTTATTGTTTGAGTGTTACACAATTTTTTAAACTGAAATTTAGATAATGGCACAGAGATATAGCTACATTTCTCTCATGTGTCTAATATCACTAGGCATTAAAAATAATTCTTCCTGCCCATTTTTTCTGAACCATTATCTTTACTCCAGATTTGCTCCTTTTATCTTTTCTTCCTCACGTATTAAATGGCACCACTATCCACCTAGTGGATATCAACCTGAAACTAGAACTCTTGGTGAACTCTTCATTTTGTTTCACCCCTGACATTCATCTAGTCACTAAATCCTGTCAGTTCAACCTCTGAATACCTCTTTAACTAATCTTTCTGTCCCTCGAGTTGCCCACTTTTTGTCTGTTCACTATAATATAGCCACCAGGATTATTCTTCTGTAACTCAGACCTGATTCTGATCTTCCCTTGCTTGAAAAAATCTTCCAGAAGCTCCTTGTGTCTCCTAAGGAAAGTTCAAAATAGTAAGAAGAAATTAAAAGCATGTTTACAATTTAAAGCTCCTAGAAAACAGTATTTTTTCCCCTTTTCAGGTGTTTTCAGGATTATCTAAGAGAACGGTGCTTCTGACTGGAATGGAAAAGCTTCAGTCAATGGATGAAGAATGTGTAGAGGATTACATCAGCATTCATTTTCAACGGGAAAAGAATGGAGGAGGAGAAGTAGATGTTGTCAAGTGTTCTCTAGGTCAACCTTGCATAGCATTCTTTGAATAATAACCTCATGCAATTATATGAAAATTAGAGCTTTAGAGCCCAAATTACTGCCAATGTTGGACAAAATTATCCTTTTCCTTAAAAATGAAATTATCATTATTTACATTCATTTATTTTTAGATACAAAATGTTTCTATGTTTTTTGAATTCTTCTTTGTTTCAAACTGTACTTTGTTGTAAATATGTTTACAAAGGCAGTGAGTGCTTGGTGCCTTGTCTATTGAAATCAATCTTAAGTGATCCAATCACCCTGCTGCTGAATAGGCTCATTCTATCATGGTCATGTGGGCTATCTCAAATTTGGCCCCAGTCCTACCAGCATGCAGACCTGACTCAACATTTTCCAAAAGAAATGTTAAATTCAGCAGTCCTTGCTTACTGTAGATTTTTCTGGAGTTTCAAAGGTCATTTTCCATTTCACAACTCAAAAGGTATTTCTAAGAGCTGAATGTGGTCTTTTGCTTGAACTTTTCTTCACCCAAAGTGCCAAATGTTCCGTGGTTCCTTCTAAGACATCCCCTCTACCAATAGGACTTGTAAGAAATAATTTTCTTTCTTTTCACTTTTAATTTAAAGAATTATTTTAAGGAATTAAATATCTTGCAGTAGAGACCTAGTGATAGAATAAATGCAAAGCTATTAGCTCATCACTTATCATGCTGGCTGCTGGGAATGCCAGAAGATTAAAAACATGTTCTTGCCCTTTAGGGATTAACATTTATTTGGAGCAAGACCCCATTTTATTGGCATTTCCACCATTTAACTTGCACAAACTATAAATGAAAAAATTCAGGTTTCCTATTCAGAGAAGGTAAATTTTTCTTCGGTCAAGAACATTTGGACATCTTAATATGGTGTGTTTCACGAAGAGCCAATAGCAGGTTTAAATTCACATTAAAATACTGGCAGACATGAAATGCTTTTAGTAAAATTTCTTAATTTAAACCTATCCAATGATATAAGCCTTCTAAAAAACAAAGGGAAAAGCTAAAAAGAAAAGAAAATCTTGGCTTTTTGTTTCTCAATATTTTATTTTTAGATTTTAAAGTAGTTCTGCTATCATCAGAACTACTCATTCTCACACTTCTCTTTGGAATGAGAGATGGGACATGAAAACTGTAAAATTTATAATAAATCTTCATAGCCACCATTTTGGAAAACACTTCTGTGTCAGTTTTTCTTTTGAAATAATAGAGTATTTCACCTCCCCAAAATAATAAGAAAATTTTAAAGAATTTTATTTTAATGGTATTATTTTTTTATTGCTATAACATTGGTTTACATCACTATATTTAATTTAGGATGAGAGGTTCACAGCTCTTCAGCAGCCCATCAACGCACCCATAATCCTCCATCACAGGCCACTGGACTTCCCCTCCCTGCTTTTATTCCCTCGCCCCACCTCCCCACTCTGCCTCTGGTACCTCAATTCTACAGTTAGAACTTCAGTATTTATTTTGGTTTAGTTTTGTCTTTTCCTTTGTTTTGTTTCTTTATATTTCATCTGTGAGTGACATCAAAAGAAACTTAATTTCTGGGCTCCCCTGGTGGGTCAGGAAGGAAGGGGAGTCAAGTGGAGATGATGCTCCTGGTACATTAATGCTTTGGCAGACAGTCTCTTCAAGGATGATGGCAGCTGTCATCTTGACCTTGTGGTAGATTATCCAGTTGGACAGTTCATGGGGAATTTCAGGTCTTTTTCCCTCTCTGAGTCCATAGGGATCTGCCCAAATCATAACTTTCTTGTCTTTGTCAGGCAGTGCTCTGGACACCTGTCATTCATTCAGGCTTCAGTTGGCCCACTTTGGGCCAAGGCTGTTTGGCTAGGTGTTTGCCCACCAGGAGATGGGTGATATTTGGAGTTTGATTAGGAATATGTTATTGACAGATTTTCTCCTCCTTCCCTCCCCCCCGGGGCCCTCTCACCCAATAAAGATATTTGAACACGCTAGGAGTCTATACCTTTGCCTTATGTGTGGATCGACAGAACCTTAGAATTGGCAAATTTTTTTTTTCTCTTCTAACAATGTAAGATCCCTGGGTACCCCTCTCTTTTGCATAGTTTCAATATGTAGTAGTTTCTGCATCTGGTCTGAATATTACTCCTCTTTATCCAGGGACACTCTTCCCCCACCCCCCCCACCATACACATAATGCACAGTGGTAGAACTGGAACAAGATAACTGCAGTAAACTCTCATTTGAAAAGGGAAAGATTGGGAGTCACCCAGTAGTTCTTGGGTCAAAGCCTTTCTGAAATCCTTTTTAAATAAGTGTGTGCTCCATACCTCCAGGGTATGGAATTTGTTTAGGCCCTGGTCCCACTCCTTGGAAATTCTTCTCTTGCTCTTTGACATCATTGGCATCGTTTTCCTTGGCCATTACTAGCATGGATATTTGAAATACAGCTTCTGGAAGGCTGAGAAGATTACTCAGAATTCTTAGACTTCTTGCGATAAATATTTAGGGCCAAAGTTTTGAAAGTTTTGAACAGTTACTGTTTCTTTACTCTGATCTGATGACTATTAAGTGTTACAATTCAGAACTTTAATAGACTTCTTAAGTATTTTAATGTGGCCAATTTACATTTGTTAATAGTCATACCAACAGTTCTTTTTTAGGCTTATTTGTTAGAGTTGCTATAATTCTCTGCTTTCTTGGCCCCATCTGTCTCTCCTACTTTCATTTAATTGTCAGCACTTTAAATCTGTCTAACTTTTTTAGTTTTTTTTCCTTCAGTCAGTTTGTCCAATTGAAAGTGTTTTTATTTAGTTCCAAAATCTTAATTGGTGTTTTTGAGAGGCCTTAATCTGTTCAGAGATTTAAACCTTGATTTGATCCTTCCATAATGCAGAGTTCTAATCACTTTTTGATATTGAAATATCTTCTCAGTTTTATCATTTGGAAAGTGTTATTATATCCAATCCTATAAATTTTTGTATTTCTGAACTTTCCCTGTTTTCTTCATTCCTGCTTTCAAATTGGTCAATTCATTGTTAAGATCATTTCTTTCTTATATTATTTTTGTTGCAGATATTTAATATATGCATATATTATATGCTAAAGTTGTATTGTCTTTATTTTCCTTTTGACTGTAGCAATACTCCGTTTGAGAATACCAATTTTTAGTCAATCAGAAAAGACAGATTTTGATGTGATAAATTAGCTCTAAACTTCAGAGATCTAAAATAACAAAATTTATTTTCTTTTGTACACTCTTTTAAACACAATCTACAAGTTAATTTGATATTGTCATGGTATCATTGCTAAATTTAAAAACTCAAGCCCCCATTCCTTGCCTAGCAGGCAAGTTCGGGAGGCTTGACTGGATGAAGAGAGTAGATGTAACTGTCATGGGAACCTGGATATTAAGCTCAAGATCTGAAGAGCTGATGATCCTCTATGCTAATTCAGATGTTTAGTCAAGACACACCCAAGACTAGTCACCCTAACCAATGATGCCTGGGGTATAAATAGAGCCTTGGGCAAGAACACAAGATCTGCTGCAGAGATTAGAATCAGAAAAAACAATTTCTGCTTGGGCTGATGACATCCTGTGGCAAAAAAATAAGAACTAAGAAAACACATAGAAAAGTCCTTATCATGAGGCAACACCCTGTCATGTTTACAATCTTTTGGGAGGGAGAACATGAGATAACTGCCTCACTATACAGTTTGACCCTTTAGAATAAAGGTCTAAATTCGTTCTTTAGAATAAGAGTTAAATAACTTTGGACCTTATATCTTTCTGCACAGAGACAATGCTGAGGAGACTATGTAAGACTAAGGGATTACTCTTTCAGAAATTTTCATAAGTGTATCCCACAGTTTATGAAAATAAACATCTGAGAAGATATAGGAGAAATATCTAGTAGTCAGTTTTGTTTCTCAGTATCACAAATTAAAAACATTCAGGATTGTCAGCCGACTTGATTTTGTTATAGGGCAGGGAGAGGGGCACCCCCGAAACCCCAGACCTGCCCTGTTCTGAATGGGTTCTGCCATCCGCCACATCAATACAAAACATGTAGGAACTTTAGTGGAAACCAGACTTCAATACAACTAGAAAAGACAAAAACAAAGAATATAGTATCTAAGTCAAGCACCCAATGTTAACCAATTCCTCGTGGGTAAAAGTCCACCCAAACGGGATTGGCCCAAAGCAAGTCTCGAAAGTCTGCCACAAGGCTAAAACAGCTTTTGGCAGGGACCCACGCATAAGGGTCAGAAACAGCCAGACAATTCTGGGAGGAACAGAACATAATCAAAACCAAAATCAACATAGCCATTGTTAACTTCCCCACGGGTCTCTCACCCATATCTATTTCAATCAGTCTAGGCCAGTGCAGCTTCTTTACAAGTCTCTCTGCTCCTTGGGCCTCTTCTGGCTCTCCATCTTTCTTCCGTCTCCTCTTGTCTTCTGTGTTCTGTGTCTCATCTGTGTGTGTGTTCTCAAGCTTCTTATATCCTGCTCAGTTCCACCCTACCTTGGGTGGGACAGGGAACCTGGGACACACCCTTTCTTCTGGGGACCACCTTGTTACAATTTTACTTAAGCTGTAAGATGGAGAGAAGTACAGTGAGACAGGTGAGTTTATAATAGGCATTATTAATAGTTAAACCCCAGTGTTCGTATTCTGCAGGTGATATAGAGTGGATAGTTAATGGAAAGTGCAAAATATAAGGACAAAGAGAATGAGGTAAGTGTAGCAAACTGATGGAAACTTAGCAGGGTCAATATGTTTAGAATCCTTTTTGTATTCCTTTGTCTTTGGAAATAATGATGTTCCATTCTTTTGGGTGTAGGTATAGGTACATGAGGGTTTTACGATCTCCTTTGCAGAAGGTCAGAAAACTCTTTCTGTACATGACGTTTTTTAAATTCCTTCTTGAAATACTCAGTTGGCCAAGCTGATATGTTTTGGGGTAGTGTGTCGTGAACCCCACCAGCATATACAAGTTGGAATACTTGTTACTGTGAAAAATTGATTGAAGTGGACCCATTTTTATTTTTATTTTATTTTACTATTTAAAAAAATATTTATTTTCATGTATTTAGGCATATAAGAACTGGGGTGTAGGCCAGAGGAGCAGGCGGTGAGAAGATTTACCAGAGACAGAGTGGGGAGCAGAGCAGGAAGCTTTACTGAAAATACACTGCTGAGGGCAGGACAGGAGAGATCTGCTGAGCCTTGTGGGTTAAGTCCTTGGCCAGTGACTGAACTCATGTCACAGTGTCTGGCAATAGCTTGTGTTGACTTTAACTCCTTGTGCTGTAAGAGGGTGGTCGTCAGGAAAGGGGAATGTCCCTGGTTCCTTGCTCCACCCAAGGGAGGCTGGAGCTGAGCAGGAGAGATAAGAAGCTGGAGAAGACAGAGGACACAGAGAAGAAAAAGGAAGGAAGCAGGATGGAGAACAAGAAGAATCACAAGCAGAGAGACATGTAAAGAAGCTGCACTGGCCTGGACTGATTGAGACAGATGTGGGCGAGAGACTTGTGGGGAGATTAACGGTGACAATGTGGATCTTGATTTTGATTTTGCTCTTTTCCTCACAGACTTGTCTGACTGCTTCTGACCCTTTTCTGTGGGTCCCTGCTGAAAGGTGTTTTAGACTCATGGCAGTCTTTCGGGCCTTGCTTTGGGCCAATCCCATTTGGGTGGACTTTTGCCCAAGAGGTGATGGGTAACTTTGGGTGCTTAGTTTAGAAACTATATTTTTTGTCTCTTCTGTATTATTACACTAATTGTATTAAAGTTTCGTCTCCTCTTAAGGTCTTACATGTTTTGTCTTGATGCGGTGGATGGCAGAACCTATTTAGAAGGGCAGGTTTGGGGGTTCTGGGGTGTCCTTCTCCCTGCCCTGTAATGGTGCTACCAGGGAGGCCCCAAGGACCCGTTTTTAAATGTGGTCTGGCAATCACAGAACCACTTAAACTGGACCAGACCTTTGGACTGGGCCAGGCATCAATTATTTCATGAAACAGCTATTTGGGAAATCAGCAGGAGAATAGACATCCTAATCATAAGGACTGACCATTGCAAACTTTTTGCCAGAGGAGAGAATCAACAACCAATTACGTATAGAGCGGAGAGTAACTTCAATTTGTTAACACTAATTAACACTTTTTAAAAATTACTTACTTCATCTCCTCTTTTCTTCCACTATACCCCCTTGTCTTTTGTCCCTCCTTGGGGCATGTTATAGATTTCTACTTGAATCTATGTAGCTTGAATTATAATTCATTGATCCCAAATAAATAGATTTTACCTTCTTAGTGGTCTCCTGAATTTTTAGGTTAAAAGCATATACAAGTTAAAGGGTCACCCTAAGAGATTCAGGTTTGGTGACATACATGGGTAGGTCACATTCCTTATTGTAGCCCTAGATCTCTCATTATTCCGTAGAGAAGATCTCAATTTGGATTAGGTGCTCATGTGCATGCAGTTAATCTCTGTTCCACTTCCAGCTTCAGGCACTACTCTTCTATTTCCTCTCTTTATATATTTGTCTCTTCTGGCCAAATGGAATCATACAATATGTGCCTTTTGTGTCTAATTTCTTTTAGCATGATATTTTTGAGCTACATTCTTGTATCATGTATTGGTATTTCATTCCTTTACACTGCTGGGTAATATTATTTTGTATATATTTACTATATGTATTTTCAATATATATATATGTAATGTGTATGCACATACTACATCTTGTTTTGTTTATCTTTTTTGGAAAATTTTTTTCTTTAATATTTACTTACTTATGCATACAAGAGCTGGGATGCAGGCCAGAGGTGTGTGGGGCAGGTTGAGAGGATCTACCAGAGACAGAGTAGGTAGCAGAACAGGTGATCTACTGAAATACACTGCTAAGGGGAGCAGTGAGCGAGATAGGAGAGGTCTGCTTTGCCACGTGTGCCAGCTCCTTGGTCGGGTATTGAACTCGTGCTGCAGTGACTGCTGATAGCTTCATAGTGCTGATGCGCCACCAGGGAGGCCCAGTTTTGTTTATCTTTTAAGCAGTTGGTGGCCACTTCGCTCATGTTGTTGTGAACATTTGCATTTAAGTCTGCTTTCATTTCTCTTAGGTAGAACAGAAATTTCTTGCCATATGGTAAATTTATATTTATTTTTTTGAGAAACTCCCGAACTGTTGTTAAAAGGTGACTGTAACATTTTCTCATCCCCACCAGAAACATACCTCTATTCTCATTTTGCCACATTCTTGACATTTGCTATTATTTATCTTTTGGAGTATAGCCATTTTAGTCAATGTGGAGAGGAATCTCACTGTGATTTTTAACTTGCATTACTTTAATAACTAATGATGCTAAATATATTTTCATGTGCATATTATCCACTTATGTATCTCATTGGTAAAGTGTGTATTCACATTTTTGTCCATTTTTAACTTAGTTTTTTTTATTTTTGAGTTGTAGTTGTATGTTCTGGATACAAATCCTTTATCAAGTATGGGATTTACAAATATTTTCATAGGTTTCCTTTTTTTCTACTGGGATATAGTAGTCAGGGCATGTTGAGTGATATTGTTACAGGGCAGGGAGAAGGGCACCCCAGAACCCCCAAACCTGCCCGTTCTATATAGGTTCTGCCATCTGACGCATCAAGATAAAACATAAAAGACCTTAAGTGGAAAAGAAACTTTAATACAATTAGTGTAATAATACTGAAAAGAACATAGTTTCTAAACTAAGCACCCAAAGTTACCCATCACCTCTTGGGCAAAAGTCCACCCAAATGGTATTGGCCCAAAGCAAGGCCCAAAAGCGTGCCATGAGTTTAAAACACCTTTCGACAGGGCCCCATAGAAAAGGGTCAGAAGCAGTCAGACAAGTCTGTGAGGAAAAGAGCAAAATCAAAATCCAGATCAACGTTGCCATTGTCACCTCCCCACGGGTCTCTTACCCACATCTGTCTCAATCAGTTCAGGCCAGTGCAGCTTCTTCACATGTCTCTCTATTCTTTGTGCTTCTGACTCTCCATCTTGCTTCCTTCCTTCTCCCCTTCTTTTTTCTCTCCTTTTCCAGCTTCTTATCTCTCCTGCTCAGCTCCACCCTCCCTTGGGTGGGGCAGGGAATCAATATCAGTATCAGTAAATATCAGTATCAATATCAGTAAAATATCAGTAAAAATTACAATATCAGTAAAAATTACAGTATCAGTAAATATCAGTAAATTACAATATCAGTAAATAATATCAGTAAAAATTCAATATCAGTAAAAATTCTGTTAGTGGGTAGAATGAAGGACACGCCGAGACCCCCAAACTTTACATACTCTCAATAAGTTCTGCCATCCGCCACATAAAGACAAAGCATACTCTTAGTGAGACCTTCAACAGAAAAAAAGAACGTTAATAGAATCAGTGTGCTAATAAAGAGAGGGAAGAGAAAAAGGATGTCTCCCAATGAAAAACCCAAAGTTACCCATCCCCTTGTGGTTAAATGCCCGATCAATCAGGGTTGGCCCAAAGAGGGGTGCTGAGGCTGGAAAGCTTGCCTAAGGCACAAGTCTAACGCACTTTCTGGCTGGGGACAGTCGAAGGGGCAGAAGGGGCCAGTTAAGTCCAGAATTAAAGGAGCAAAATCAAAATAGAAGTCAAGATAAAGGCTGCCATTGTCAGGCTCCCCAAGGGTCTCTCATACATGACTCTTTTAGTGTCTCCGGAAAGTCCAAGGCCAGAAGCAAGCATGGCTTCCTCTTCACATATTTCTCTGCTCCACATGCCTCCCTCCGAGTTTTCTTCCAAGTCCTTTCCAAAGTCCTCCTTAGTTTCCCCTTGCTGCTCAGCTCTACCCTTCATTAGGTGGGGCAGGAACATGGAACCTCCCCTTTTTAGATTATTGTCACAGATTCAGTTAAGATATCAGTTTTATTTCTCTTTCACATAGATTTTATAATTCTTAATAACTTCCTAGTGCAACTGTCTTCTACATGGTGGGTCAGTGCTGCATGTTCCCTTTAATACATGCTTTCATGAGCAAAGAAGAAAGAATAAAATATCAGTGCTGGCAATGAAATATTTCTACTCAAATATGAAACACATAAATTCTTCTCACATCTCATTGACTGAATGGATCATTTGGTCATTAGTAACAGCAAAGGGTGAGGGAGGGCAATCCCTCCATGTGCCTGTATGGAAAAGAACAAGGAATATTGATGAACATTATTAATGTCTACCATATGGGGGGAGACAAGCAAAAGACAAAGATACTATGGTGTTTTCAGAAAGGGGTGAGGACTCTGAAGATGGAATAATAGGGTGATGCAATAGTAATTAATGGGGTAGAGGGAGAGACAAATTTAGATGGGGTGATCAGAAACAGACCCTAAGGAGGGGTTATTTGAGTGAGGAGCCACTTAAGTGAAGATCAGGGAGGAAACCTCCAGAAAGAAAAGCTATTAAAAGCTCCAGGCTAGATTGCTTGTTGATGGAATAAATGGAGGGAGTGAGGACAGTGATGGGGGAGCCTGGCTTGAGAGATGATTAAGGCCATTTTGATCTCCCCTTAAGGAATGTGAATTTTATTTAAAGTGTAATGGGAAAACAATGGCGTGTTTAAGTAGAGATCAAACTTGATTTATATTTAAAAATTATCCTGGGTGTGGTATTCAGAATGGGTTGAAGGGAACTTGGGAGGGTAGGCATGAAGTTATATGGGGGCACATTAAACATTTTGTGGGGTTACTGAGTAAAAATTATGCAATAAGGCAACATCATACAGGAAATGGTTGGGATCATCCTTCTAACTGGAATCAGGCAAGACTGATATGGGGAAAGTGGGAAAGCAAGAAAGGCAATTAAAAAGCCCAGCTGGCTGGCTGACTAGTCATCCTAACCTTGAGACATTTATAGGCTGAGATTTTGATTTTTGTCTGTAGGACACCCTGGCTTTAGAGCCACATTAATCTAACAGCCTCCTTCTTTAATTTGACAAGAGCTGCCTCTTTCTGTTTTAAAAATCTGTGTGGCCTGGGGCCGTGTAGATGTGCCAACAGCTATATAACAAAGAACTCTATTCATGGATAAACTGAGTGGACCTAGTTAAAAAAAAAATGTGTTTATTACAAACAATGCACAATTCAAATTACTGTATCTTAGTTTCACTTGTGCAGTACAACTTAAGTTCTTGAAGTGAAATTCTTTCATCTAAGGATACATGCAGTTTTACATGTTTTTATACTTTACATTTTGAAAGGAACCGAATTCCTTACAAATGTTTGCACCTGTCTACCACTGCAGCAACACCAACGCTTCCTCACACTAAGACTTTATTTTTACTAATCTAATCATGGAAAAAAGGGATCTATTTATGACTTCTCTTTTATTTATTTTTTGAGTAGAACTGAGTTTCTTCATATTTGTCAGTCGATTTCCCTTACCTTTTCACGGTCTTTTTGACTCTTAACTTTTGAAGCTATTTTTGTGGATCTCCTATGACTGGGGTTACTCGCTGGACTCAAGGGTCAGGAGAGAAGTGGCCAGGCAAGGAAAAGATGGAAGGTAAGCTCTCAGTTGACAGAATCCCTGCGTTTTTTATTCGTTTTTCATTCTTGCTCGGTATATGGGCCCTGGGCCGGGTAATTGACAGAGAAAAGGCACAGGTGTCCTGTAGTGAGAAGATGGTCGGGGAGCGAATGAGGTGTTAGTCAAGACATCCAGAATCCACCGAGCACGAGACAGACGCAGCAGCCAGAGCACCCACAAATTTCTGTTTGGAAATCCTCCAGGCCTCCCTCCAGAGTAGTTTCAAAAGTTGCGACATTACCGAGGGCGCATGGGCTGGCAGCAGCCATCCCAGGTCCAAGCCCCTAGCCTGAAGTTGCAGAACAGCTGCATGGGGAGGAGCGGTCCTTTTCTTGTCTTGTCTCCAAAGGAGCGGGAACAAAAAACCGAAACCAAAACCTGCCCTCTCCCGCCCCGCCCTGAGTGCGCGGCTAGATTTGGGCCCCGCTGGCCGCCGAGGGCGCCTCTCTTCTCCGCCATGGCAAGTTGCTTTTGATTTGGGTTTTACAGGGCAGGGTCGCTCCTGTCCCGTGGCCAAGGTCCCGAGCAGGATGCGAACCCCGGCGGGGCGGGCGAGGGTGCGGGGCTGGCTGCTGGGCGCGCGGAGGAACCCCGGGCCTGCGCAGAGGTCGCCGTCCTAGTGGCCAAGCCGCCGGCCAGGTCGCCTCAGCCTTTCTGCACCTTCCCCCACTCTTGGGTCGCACCTGAAATTCACTGCAGGCGCTGGGAGGCTCCGCGCCGCCAGCACTGAGCGCGCCCGGCCACGCGCACCCAATTCTCTGGCCGGGGACGCGGCTGGTTCGTCCCGGGGTCGCTTCGCAGGCTGTGTTAGGACTCCACAGTGGGCCTACCACAACTTGGGGAACAAGGGCTGACAGAACTAACCAGAAATGGAGGCCGCAATTTCCCTTTGAAAAGGTCTAGTAAGGATTCGAGTCCGGGACACTTGTTAGGAAGGCATCTGGGGTCCTCTAGCTGCCTAAGTGGGAATTCGACTTGCTTGTGGCCTCAGTTCTTCCTCCAGACACAAAGGGATCTGTGTTTTCACCATCTGTGCCCGCTAGTAACAACAGTTAGCAAATTCAGGATTTCGTCTTTCGTGTTTTTTCCATCGTGCTCCTGAAAGGAATGGACCAATTTTAATTTCTGGTCTGAAATGCTAGGGTCCCGGGGGGTGCTAAAGCAGGTGTTTATACCGGGTGTCAGTAAAGGCAATGTCAACAAAATTAACTATTTTAAGAAAAGAAATGCAAATGAAAGCAGTGAATAAATCCTAAGTATTTCTCACGAGTGCCTTACAAATATAAACTCAACAGTTTTTTGCTATATCTTTTCGCTTTCTCTACAGTGATCAGAAGAGTTTCATAAAATATATATCAATGTTACTAGGAAAATGCCATCATCTTACTACGTTGGCTAAAATGTTGCCCTTGTCAAAATTCTGTATCTCTGTATGGTAATTCTTAAAGGAACTGTTTCCAAGATACCTTTTTCATCTTGATTGTGGATAAAAGAGATTTATAGCCATCATTATTCATAATTGACCTAAAAAAATTATGACTTTGTCATACTGTCTCAAATTTATGAAAGAGAGTTAAGGAAAGATATAATGACAGGTTATTGAAATAATTTTTTAGAGTCACAAAAATTAGTGAATTCTTACAAAACAAGACCATATCTTGAATGCTAGACCATATCTTGTACTCTGTGGAAATAGTGACACAAGAAGTTTTTTTTACTTCAACGATAAATTACATATATTGAATTAAGAAATATGGCATTAATATTGATGAGGGCAGAGGTGGAATAAGGATTTAAATTGATTGAATGCTTTTCTTTGACATTGATCAAGAGCAAAAAGGAAAGTAACTCACTAGCCATGTACCCATTAAGGTTGGTGTGGACTGTTCAAGCTAAATATATAGTAAATTGAGACAAATCCATCAATTAAAATTCCCTGGAAATCTGAAAAATCTGGTTTGTCTTTATCGTCTCTGGGAGGAAGAAATCGTTTGGGATAATCACGTTGTACCACCTGGGACTAGGATGGAGCAACTTTTAGTTTATTTTTAATGTGCAATCTACTTGTCTGTGAATGTTATGAAAAAATTTTCATTAAATGTAACTTCCCTACCAAATAGTTAATAGATTATTATGAGTTTCATTTTAATGAGATACTCCCTTTGTTTTGTATGTCCCAAGATGAGCCATTGTTAATCCTCAGCCTATGTCTTTTTGCTTTTATTGTGAACTTTTATTTTGTATTTTTAATTTAATTTTATCATTAATTAAAATTTGTTCTTAGTTTTTAAGTCCTCTTTTTCATGAAGTCTTCTTTGACTGCTTTAGCCATAATCTTGTCCTAATCTTGGATGGCACTTATTTTATATTTTAGGATTTTATTGTGAATGTCTTTGTATCTTTCTCAAATTGTTGGGTGTTGTTGTGTTTCCTGCTGTGAAGAAATAGTTCTCCCTCATTATGAGCCTACCAAGCTCTGTTGAAATAGTTAATTTATGTGTCTGCTACCCTTTCATCCATAAAGTAAAGGCCCCATTCCTTTTGTCTTTATGTTGATTATCCTAAAGCCTATCCAAGGCCCCACACAGTGAGTGCTCAGTAGTAGTGGAACTGAATTTCAGGCAAGGAGTATGCTTTATTTCTTTCATGTGTTATCTTTGGTGCCCAGCATAATGCCAGGCAGAGAACATATGTTTAATTAATACTGTATTTGTTAGTTGATTAATTGACAAGATACAAGATACTGAATTGCACTTTGTGAGCTGAAATATTTTGTTGCATCAGACATTTATATTTTGCCACCTTGTTTTTATAGCTATCAAAGAAATGCTGCGAAAAATGCCTATTCTGGGGTGTAGTCATCACTCATTTTCTGTTGAATTCCTACTATAAAGTGAGGGTTTTAAATTTTATGGATTATTTTTGTAGCTTTCCTAACATAAAATTTTAGTAGTATTTCTAATTCTCTGTAAGAGGACATTATGTTTCCTTCTACCTTTTTTCTCAACTTCTGTTAGTTTTTTCCTCATTCTTACTTTGACAGTATTGAATGTTTCCATCTCATTCTGTAATCATATTTAAATCTTTAGTATTTTGCTGACTCAATAGAAGTAGTCTAAAAGTTAAGAGTTTTCATTATTATGCAAACAGTAAATACTGTTTATAGCAGGGCCTTACCAGGGTGCTGTGATTGTTTATTCTCATTTTAGTGCAATGTCATGTGTATTTTTTCCATCTTCTTATAGGAAAATGTTTTTAATAGCTGGGTCAAATGGATCATCTTTTATTCCAAATAATGCTGCACATTAGTTTGCTTATGGTCATTGAAATAAAGTCTTAATGAATGACAAAGAATTTATTAGATAATCAAAGTGAGGGTTTCAATCCAGGAAACAGTTACACTAATTTTTCTTTGTAAGAACTGCTCCTACAAGAGGGTAGTCCTCAGGAACGGGGAGTGTCCCAGGACCCCACCCCCTCCTCAGGCCGGAGAGAGCCAAGACACCTAGGACTACGAATACCACGGTGCCATTATCACCAAAGAAAGGATACTGAGGACTGAGGGAGGAGTTAAGGAGAGGTTTTGGGGCTTAAAAACCAGACCTGGGGGGTTGGAGAGCCCTATTGGTCCGTGGTGTGGATTGGCAAAAGAGTTTTTCCTGAGTAGGTGAGAAGAATCCAGCTCAGCAAAACTGGTAGGACGTTTTCACCAATTTCTTTCTTCATCTTTTCCCTTTTTGTAAATAAATCTTTTTATTAATTTTATTGTGTGTGCCTGTATTTGAGTTTTTAAGTCTCTTTTAAGCCCACGGGTGAGAACCTAGACAGGCACCCCACAGAGTTCCTCTGTAACACTACAAACACAAATTTGAGTTCAGTTTAGATACCGTGTTATAGAATAGCATACATGTGGAAGCAGAAAAGGAATGGTGAGTCATTGACATTGATGCAAAAATGTAATTCTTTTAGGTAGGGGGCTCTTGCTTTCTTATAAACATAGATCTTTTGACTTCTAAGTTTTCTTCACAGAAAGAAATATTAATGCTATCTTTGTATGGAGGACAAATGCTAGGTTTCATTATTTTCTTAACTTCTGAAGAATGCATTGTGGAGATGCAAAGGCTAGGTCTGTATATTTTAAAATCTTTAGTTGCTTCTTGGTCTTTAGTGGAGGTTGAAAGGTTGGTTTATTAGCAAGTGTCAACATTCTTTGTGGCTGCTTCACAGAATAGAGCCTATTCAGATTTTAAACCTACCAGATGGATTTGCTCTCTTGCTTGCTAGGGAGTTCCCAGATCATTCACAATATGTTCACATTTAAGATCTTTAGACTTGGGCCCCTTCAAAGTCTCTAAAGGGAGTGGAATTTGCTCTGGTGTGCCAGCAACCACCCTAGCAAGTCATATTCTCCCCAGAGTGTTCATTCCGACTTTTAAAAAAGTAAAATGTTTTTTTCCCAGAGTTTGTCATCTAGCTGCATTCATGTATGTGCGTGCTCAAGCATGGGCGTGCACTCATGGAGGGTGGGTAGGGAATGTGGGACAGCTGGCGCAATTGCTTTACTACTAGCCTTTCAATTAGCCTTTCTGTTTTTGGTCAGTTTTTCATTGTGAAAGTTGTTACATTTCCATGGCAACTGTTTTTCCTCATTCTCATTAGTTCCTTCCCTCTGTCTTATTTTTGCACATATTTCTATATAGTTACAGTCTTCCAGAAATTTGTTGAAACATTTCCCATGCCGATTGCTCCCCTTTACTGGATTTGTTCTCTTTTTTTGTTCTTTTGCTTTCATTTTGAGACATTCTTGGGATGGATAGGATGCTGCATTCATAGATTGTCTTCCCAATCTGGAAAGTCTGAAATAGTTTGCCTGTTACCAGTGGAATCCTGCTTAGGTACAGATTCTGTTAGAAGGCAATCCCAACGTGAAATGGGTTGGCCTGATTACACTGGTCAACAAATTTTTACAAAAGTCATGTTAATGAAATAAAATGACTCATTTCCTATCAATTTGTTTGTGCTCAGCACGAATATGAAAGTCATATTCTAATTTTGGCTCTAGTTGTTTTTGTAATCTGCAAGAAATTGATGTTTATATCACTAAATGCATGCCAATAATAATAGGCTTATGGTTAATACCTGTAAAAAATCAAGTCATAGACTACTTCTTAGATTTCTTCGCTTGTCTCTTGTACAACTGTTCAGGAGCATCTCTGGGGACTGTCCAGCAGTAGTCAGCCAGCATTGCAGTGGACCATTTTCCCTGGTATCTTTGTTCCATTGATGCGATATCTTTTTTTTAAAAAAAGATTTATTTATGTATGCACACAAGCTGGAGTGTAGGCCAGAGGTGTGGGGTGGTAAGAGGATTCACCAGAGACAGAGTGGGGAGCGGAACAGGCAGATCAAATGAAGTACACTGCTGAGGGGAGCAGCGGGTGACACAGGAGAGGTCTGCTGCGCCATATGGGAATCTCCCTGGCCCGGTATCGAACTCGTGCTGCAGTGGCTCTGGATAGCTTCATAGTGCTGCGCTAACCTGTTGCACCACCAGGGAGGCCCTGATGCGATATCTTGATGAAAATGTTCGCCATGTTCGTCACTAACCATACCACAGTTTTCATGGAAGAAATCCAGATGGGAATGAAGGAAGTGGATCTTTAGAGACATGTTGCAGCCAAGTTTCTGATACTGCATCAGCATGTCTTCTACTAGTTCCTTGTAGTTTTCTGCCCTAATATTCCCAAGAAATTTTGTAGACAATAGGCGAAAAGCATTCCATACTTGTTTCGCATCACCCCGCAGCAAGTTGTTGAACCGGTCATCTTTGAAGAACTCTCAAATCTAAGGACCCACAAAAACTCCCTCTTTAATCTTTGCTTCAGTGAGTCGAGGAAATTTTTCACGCAGGAATTGGAAAGCTGGTGAGGTCCGGTCCATGGCTTTCACAAAATTCTTCATCAAACCTAGTTTGATGTGAAGGGGTGGTAGCAGGATTTTGTGAGTCTTGACCAGAGGTGGTGCTGGATATTCTTCTCTCCAACTGCTACATTTTGTCTGCGGGTCCATTCCTTCCGCAAATAGTGCAATTCACTTGCTTGTCTAACCCACTCACATAAGAAACACATGTATTTTGTATATCCCTGCTGCAGTCCCATTAAAAGGGCAACTAGCTCCAAATCCCCACAGATGTGCCAGCTGTATTTGTTATACTCAATGGAATTCAGTAGCTGCTTTAAGTTATTGTATGTCTCTTTCATGTGGACAGCATGCGCTACTGGAATAGATGGAAGACGGTTTCCGTTGCGCAAAAGCATAGCCTTAAGACTCAGTTTCAGAGTCTAGAAATAGTCTCCATTCTTGTGGGTCATGAGTGATTTCTTTTTTTTTTTTTTAAAGATTTATTTATTAATACAAGCTGGGGTGCAGGCCAGAGGCATGGGGCGGCGAGAGGGTTCACCAGAGACAGAGTGGGGAGCAGAACAGGAAGATCGATTGAAATACACTGCTGAGGGGAGCAGCAGGCGAGGCAGGAAAGGTCTGCCACGCACCATGTGGGAATCACCCTGGCAGGGTGTCGAACTTGCATCTCCGCTGCTGACAGCTCCACAGCACAGTGCTTAACCGCTGTGCCACCAGGGAAGCCCTCATGAGTGATTTCTAAGGCATTCATGAGGCTCTCAATATCGGAAATGATTACCAGAGTACTTTCCTTTCTGAAGAAAGGCTCCAACTGCTGGTGGTGCTTTCAATAGAAAGTAATTGTGACATCTTTTAGAAGATTCTATAGTTGGAGTCTTGATTCTAGCAATTCTGCCTTGTTCTTGGATAAGTCCAAATCACAAACCAGGTCATTTAGTTCTTCCTGTGTTAGTCTGTGTGGGGCTTATGATGCACCACAGTGAAAATCTGTATCACTGCATGCTGCTGGAACAGGAGAAGAACAGGTGGGCATACCTTTGTCCTCATCAGATGAATGAAGAGAATATTCTGCTGGAGGTTCTGCAATAGGAAGTCCCTCACCATGTAGAACTGGTCTCAATGCAAATGGACAGTTTGGGTAGACCATTCTCGACTTCTTTTGCTTCGTTGGTCTGCCGGAAAGAGGAGGAACCAAGCAGAAGGAACAGTCTTTTATGTGGTTCATTGGCTTTCTCCACACCATGGGGACTGTAAATGGCATTGATGGTCTTTTGCCATTTAACTGCTGTGAAAGCTGTGTTGTACATGTAGCACAGCATATATGTGGGGCCCAAGGCTTGTCTGGGTCACCAACCTTGCATCCGAAGTGAAGATGATAAGTCTTCTTCACTTGAGAAGTGATACTTTTCTACTGGTTGGCAAATGTCACTTCCCCACAAATAAAGTAGAATTTGTCCATGCTATTAATGCACTTTCGAGGCATTACTGTTCTGTATTGTGCCTAAATGGATAAGATAATAACAGTTCTATGGAACAGTAGCTTAAACTGTCTTGCACAAAGTCTGAAATATTTTCAATGCTCAACCTTTCCGACAGGGCTTTCTATAGTGCACTGCTGACATTAGCTTACTTCAGCAGCTGCCTGGCAGTAGTATGGCATGGCATCAGAAAATGATGCACTCAACTCTGGATGATGTGTGCATGATGGTATTACGCAATGCGATGCAATATTACATCATTCTAGGCTGATTTAGGATGTTGTTGCAGTCCTCCTGGATAAATTTACATGGTGAAACATATAAAATGAATTATATGAAATATCTTTAAAACGAGAGCTAATCAAAAAATGTCAGGGTTATATTCATGTTAAGCACACCAAGATACTACAGATTAGGGCCTTTTTTAAGTCAGTAATGATCTCAGTGTTGACCAGTGTTAAGGGTCCTCACCCATGTGCTTAGAACCAGCAATTCCTTTGAACTGAGAGCTTCAAACATCTTTGTAATCTATTAACCATTACCAAGCCCATGAGAGAGCCTGTCCTCCTTGGGGATGATTTAGAATAAATTATGTGTGTGCTCTGGTATAATCAGGCTGGACTTATTATATAAGCATGAGCCACTTATAAGTCCACTTACCTATGTGGGACTGGTGAACAATTTAAAACACTTAAGCAGGAACCCTGTCACTGAATAACCCAAGTTCAAAAACCCTTTTTAAAAAAGGGTTCCCTTTTTACATTTAACTGTCTAGTTCACGTAGTTTATGTTGGCATATGGTGTGATTCAAAGATCTTTCTTTAATATATTTTTTTCAAGTATCTAATCTGTTGCACTAGTACCTGTATTGAAAAGTCACCTCTGATATGTGATATTGCCTTTATTAATTCCAATTGTATATATTTAAAGAGTATTTTCTCTCTTATAGGCATCCACTTTGAATGTCAAGGAACCCAAATCTTCTGAGAGAACAATTGTAGTTGCTGGTCTTCCGGTTGACCTATTTAGTGATCACTTACTGACTATTTTAGTCAAGAGTCACTTTCAAGATATTAAGAATGAGGGTGGAGTTGTTGAAGATGTAATATATCCAACAAGAACCAAGGGAGTGGCATATGTGACATTCAAAGAAAAAAAAGGTATTTCCAAATCATTTTTGTACCCTTAGAAATATTTCTAAAATGAAATTAAAAATTAAATTTCATTAAAATGATTCATAAGATTGCTAATGTTTAACTCTAAAAATATTCTAAGTATAAAATGGCATCATATTAGCAAGAACATATGTGAAAATGACTTATGATAATGTTGTTAGGGAATGCCAAAATCTTTTTTTTTAAGGTTTTATTTATTTATTTTTACACAGAAGAATTGGGGTGTAGGCCAAAAGTGCGGGGGATAAGATGATTCATCAGAGACATAGTGAGGAGCAGAACAGGTGGATCTACTGAAATCCACTGCTGGGCCTCCCTGGTAGCACCACAGGTTAAGCGCAGCACTATGAAGCTGTCCAAAGGCACTGCATCACGAGTTCAATACCCAGCCAGGGAGATTCCCACATGGCGCAACAGACCTCTTCTGCCTCGCCTGCTGCTCCCCTCAGCAGTGTATTTCGATCGATCTTCCTGTTCTGCTCCCCACTCTGTCTCATGTGAATCCTCTCACCCTTTCCCCCACACTTCTGGTCTGTACCCCAGCCTGTATGCATAAATAAATAAATCTTTAAAAAAAAGAAAAAAAAAGAAATACACTGCTGAGGGGAGCTGTGGGCAAGACAGGAGACGTCTGCTGCACCATGTGGGTTAGCCTTTCGGCAGGGGATAGAATTCAAGCCACAGTGGTGATAGTGCTGAGACTTAACCCTTAGGACACCAAAGAGGCCCCAGCTGGCAAATTTTCTTGAAGACTTCTTTCTGTACTTTGAATCTGTCTGTATCTGGGTATAAAAGTAATACATTTTATTGTAGAAAATTTGTAAAATACAGAAAAAGGAAATAACCCACAAAAATCATCTGTCATCAAATAACTGCTTTGTGACTTTTGAGGTGGCTTTAACAATATACTATTTGCTTCTCTTTGTTCAAACCAACAAATGGGTATTTTAATATAGTAGCTACTTTATTACTGGCAAAGTAGAACTAGAAATATATGACTTGGAGCTGAGATCAGACTGAGTCATTCTGTTCCCTACACCTACCCCCTGACTTAGGTAAGGAAGCTGGATCTGCAGAGCACATTCACCTTTCCAACCTCATAGGCAGGCCAGGAGAACACATTGCCAGAGAAAACTGAGTCTCCATGCCAGGTTTATAGATGTGGTAGTACCAAATGGAACTGGGAGCAGAAGACACCTTGCTCTGCTTGAGGGAAGACAGGACCCAGAGACAGATCAAGAGACGGATTATCAGTACCTTTACCTGTCGCTTATAGTTCAATCTTTCATTCTCAGTGGGGATATTTAGGTAAGGGATGGCATGGTGGGAAGGCAATCATAATGTCTTTGTTTTTTTTTTTTTTTTTAAGATTTATTTATTTACACATACAACCTGGGGTGAAGGCCAGAGGTGTGGGGTGGTGAGAGGATTCATTAGATACAAAGTGGGGAGCAGAACAGGCAGATTGAAGTAAACTGCTGAGGGGAGCAGCGGGCGAAGCAGGAGAGGTCTGCTACGCCATAGGGGAATCTCCCTGGCCAGGTATCGAACTTGTGCTGCAGTGGCTCTGGATAGCTTCATAGTGCTGTGCTTAACCTATTATGCCACCAGGGAGGCCCAATCATAATGTGTTTGGAAGTTAATATTTTATTTTATTATTTTTTAAAAGATTTGTTTATTTAGCATACAAGCTGGAGTATAGGCCAGAGGTGTGGGGGTGGTGAGAGGATTCAGCAGAGACAGAGTGGGGAGCAGAACAGGCAGATCAACAGATGTACACTGCTGAGGGGAGCAGCGGGCGAAGTGGGAGAAATCTGCTGCACCATGTGCGTAAGCTTCCTGGCTGGTAATCGAACTCGTGCTGCAGTAGCCATGGATAGCTTCATAGTTGTGCCACCAGGGAGGCCAAGGGTGCAATTTCAGATGGATGGGTCAGTTTTAGAACAGGAACCTGAATGAAGTAAGGGAATTATTCATGAAGTAAGGGAAAGAACATTCTAGGATAAGTGAAGGACTGGGAAAAATTCTCTGATAGGGTAACATATTTTGAAGAATAGCAAGGAAGCCTCTGTGGCTGGAGTGGAATGAGCAACAGAGAAAGTACTAGGGTAGATGGGTAGTCGGTCAAGGCAAATGTCTGGATTTTTATTCTGGTGAGTTAGGAAACCACTGGCGGTTTTTTTTTTTCCCTTTAAATTTTAAAAGAACAGGTTTATTAGGAGAAGGAGAAAGGAAAAAAGAGACATCTGCATAGACACACATGGGCAGTCTTGGGGACACTGCAGGCTTTTGAACTGAAAAATGTGACCACTTTACACAGATGCTCAGTTAGACGGCCATGTGGAGAATAGTTGCTACTGTTCATCACCTGTCTTGACTAGGGTGGTAGCAGGGCATGTGACTGAGAAATGGTTGGTATTGCTGATGGAATAGGTATGCATCCTTTCCTGAGCTGGCGAACACTAACTTTTGGGAGTGGTGTAGTTATCATGAATTGAATTTTGAGCACTGAGACACATACTTGGATAGTGATTTAGAGATTTTCACAGCAGAGGGAGGAAGGTCCAGGCTAAAAATACACTTTTGGAAGTGACACATATACAGATGATATCTAAAGCTTGGAAACTGTTGCGATCAGCTGGGTACTGGATATAGGTTAGCAAAGAGGTTAGAAGCTTAAGACCAGCATCATGAAATACCTAGGGAATGGAAAGAGAAGAATTAGCAGTGGAGCCTGAGAAGATCAGCCAATGAATTAGAGGAAACTAAGACAGAGTGGTAGCTTGGATTTAAGAAGGTCAAGTCTCCTTGTGACTTTAATTAACAGTGGGGGATTTACTTCTAGGTATTTGTTTGATATAGAGAAGCTTTTTTTTGTATGATTAAGTATGATTAAGGTCATATTTACAAGTAAAATGTAATTTATTGTGTTAACTCAAAGGAAAAACTGTATGTTGAATTTTTTGTGCTTTCTAAATAATAGAGGTAAAACATTCTTAGTGGTATTGAGATAATTATTAATGTATCATGCCACCAACACTTCTGATGGCAGTATTTCCACTTAGTTGCAGAGAATATTGTTAGGAAAAAGAAACACCATCCAGCAAAGAAGATTGGATCTAATCAACTCACAATCTCTCATTTTGGTGAAAAGGTAAGGTGTGAATCAGTTAGCTATTGCCTGATCTGTTTTTGTTTCTATATGTGCTTCTTAATGCTTTGAAAGTGACAGTGAACTTTTATACTATCATGCCTGATGTTGGGTATCTACTTCAGGACTTATTTTGAGGGGGAATTAGAATGAACATTAAAAGGAGGACATTTGTGGAGAGTCAGAAAAGGTGAAAAAAAGAGCAAAAAGTTACAATTAAATGCATTAGTTTAAAACTATTCTGTAAGAAATTCAGAGTTCTGAACAGCCATCTGATGAACTTTGGGCTTGGAGAGCTCTTTAGGGGGCGCCATCCACATCGTAGAGCCAGAGCAGTTTATGTCTGTGGGTTCTGCTTAAGACTTTGCTTCAGAAAAGCATTCTGCATCTAAAAACACTCTGATTTGGGGTATGTGATGAGGGACTGTGTGTCCCCACTGGTACATTATGATCTTAATGGAATGGTGGGATCCTTTTGGTTGACTGCTGTGGCACAAGAAGTCAGTGTGGGTTAAGTTTTGGGTCTGGTTTAAGGTAACTGCTGTGGAGACTGAGAAAGTGGCAGAAAAAGAATGGGCTTATGCAGTCTTCTCCACTCGGCAATGCTGTTTTAATTTCTCTCTCTTTTAATTTTAGGTTTTTAGCTCTGTAAATGCAGTCCTTGATCTTTCTGTTTTTCGGAGTCAAGTCAGCCTAGAAAGCCTGGTAATGGACTTGAAAGGGAAAATTCCAACTTTATGCTTCAGTCCTTTGAGCTCCGATGGGACAATCTCCATTCTAGGATCATTTCTGGATTTCAAAAGACTCAAAGAATCTTTGCTACTAAAAGCAAGTTCTCTTTTAGAAGAAAACAGGAATTTTATCAGTGAGGGGAAAAAGTGGAATAGAGAGAGTCCCAAAAGGAGTCTACAGAGAAGTAGTAAATCTCTGGAGTCATCTAGACCATCAGTACCTGAAACTACTAGATGTGGAGAAACACTTGTTCTTGACACAGATATTTTCCTTTACATGAAAAATAAGCACAGATTTTATGAAAACACATTAAAAAAATTCCATATGCTGTGTAAGGAGAGAATGGATGGTGAAATTACCACAATTTGTATAAAAAGTACACAAGATGATTCTCAAGCAAACAGTGAAAAAGAGGTGAAAAGGCTCATTGAGAAATTTTCATGTAATCTTCACTTTAAGCTTAGAAAAGAGACATTTATTTTGGAAGGAAAGGAACATAGAGAGAAAAGAAATATCAGGTCAGCCTGTGAACAACTACAAACGAGGTACCTTAAGGTTCTGACTAATTTTTGTAAGACACACATTGACATCATAGGATCTTCATCTGACATTTATTTGTTTAAAAAAGAGGTCATGAAAATAATAGGGCATAAGGTTAGGTTATAAAATCTCAGCAATAGCAATGATTATGGCTGCTGTTTTCCCTTATTGATTGATCAGTGATGATAGGAAGTATATTAGGTTGCTCACATGATCTCATTTAATCCTTATCACCATCCGTCATCATCGGCACTGTTATTCTCATGTTATAGAGGAAGGAGGTAGAAACCAATATATTAAAACAATTGTTTGAAGTTATCCAGCCAGCAAATGATGGGCTGTGTTTAAACCTAGTTGATTTGAATACAAAGATGACATATAAGGTATGAAAACTTGAAAACATTTCTGAATGTTAAACTGATGAAACCTCAGTTTCTCTACAGCTCCGAATTCTTAGAAACAAAAGCCAGCCAATTATACATGTCTGGGCACCGCATCGACCCTTCATGGCCAATAAAATACAAACATCTTTTTTTATCTCAAAATAGACAAGATTATGATAATTAAACTGTTTAATCAGCAGAAAGGCATATGGAAAATTTCTGTATATGTTTTCATTTTTCTTAGCTAAATTCCAAATATGCAAGCATTCCATTTCTTTAAATACAATTATTTAATTTCTGTATAAGTGAATACTTTTTGTGTTGTACTGGAAACTGCTATCTATACCCAGTGCCTGAGAAAGTTTCTTTTATTTAAAAAGCCATTTCATTTTTATATTGTTTCTAGTTTTGTATTAAGTGTGGGTCCATTCAGAAGATAGACACCATAGAGTAAATTAAAAAAGAATTGTGAACCGTAACAGGATGTTGGAATATAATAAGGAATTGGTTAACAAGTGAAAACTGAATAAGGAAACCTTTACTAAAATTGAAGTTGGGAAGACCTGCAGAGGGAGCTGTTATATATTATTACTCACCATTATTTCATGGGCTCATCTACTTACTGCAGGTCCCAATATTAGGTTACTCTTATGTTTCCAAATAATGACATTACCGACTGCTCAAGGAAGATTTATTCTGCCCCGCAACAGCACCGCTAATGAGAAGTGCTGCAGCTCAGCCAAAGAGAAACTGTCACCACCCTGGGCACTCACTTTCATCCTGTGAACTCTTGTTCAGAACATCTCCTCCTGCTGCACACTTTTTTTCTATATAAATAGGCACCCTCCCTGATTTTTTTTTTTCTTATGGTCTGCCCTAGCATGCATGCCATGAATTGAAATTCTTTTGGCTATTCCTGAATAGATTAACTGGTTATTTTTGTTTAAGTTGATTTAAGATATAAAGAGAGCCTTAAAATACAGGAGTAACAGATAAAAGGTACAGTTTAGATAGAACGCTCAAGGCATGCCTACTCCCCTCACCTACCTACCATCGTTTCCTGACCTGGCTGGAGCATTTGTGCCAAAGATCTTGCTGGAAATCTCTCTAGAGTTCAGGAGGAACCT